>JACJUY010000537.1:0-165043 GCA_014220935.1 Platorchestia sp. MABIK | reverse complement strand
GTACTAGACTTAAGAAACATTCTACCTCTGTATCACCTGTGGTAAATAAATTGTTTAAAATTGTTTAAATTGTTTAAATAAAGCTAGTATTTTATGAAACACTCGCTGAATAGCCAACAAAAACAGCGAGCTTCTTATTTTCGCTTTTAGAAATATTCTTTCTTATTTATTCCCAGAGCGACATTCCATGAGCGCGGTCACGCTGCTGCTGTGGCATGCATCGCATGCACTGCTTTTATCTTCACTTTGCACATAATTATCACCGCCTTGACCACCGTACTTTCACTGTCACTGCAACTGACGAATTTTGCTGCATAACCGCAGTCCAATAAAAATATACATGTTTGCTGCTACATTCGAATAGAAAACATTCCAGCATTCTGGTCCGTCATGTATAACCGTGATTCTCTCTCTCTCTCTCCAAATTCTTAGATCTCTCATCTGATTTTCTGTAAAATTCTGTTCCTGTAACAATCTATTTTCAAAAATCTCTCCTACGTGTATCTTCCTTGCGTGCCTTCGAAAATCTTGAATGTAACAGTTGGATTTATCCCTCTCCCACGATGGCGTTTGTGAGTGTAATGAATTAGTGACTGGTGTTAGTTACGCGTTGTGAAGACGCGCCGCCGTGCGTCTTGCAGCCTCATTTGTTAGGCTCGGTAGTCTCCGAAGGCCGTACAGCGTCGGCGTGTTATCCAACGTTTCTGGGGTCGGATTTTGGAACGATTTACGTCCGAGCATGTGGCTATGCTACTTGCAGTTTTTTCTGATCAAAATTTTCGAGTTTGAGCTTTTTTCAAAATAAAATTTCAACACACAATTGAAAAAAAATTACAACAAAAAGAGTATCAAGAAGCTTGAACTTGAGTATTTTGACGGGTAAAAGTAGCACATAGCATTACCAAATCGACAGAGATACTTTCTCTCGGCTGTACCGCCACGATGACGTAGATTGATTTAAAATTCGGCATGTATCGACTTCGTCCCAAAGACAGTTGGCTCTATCCCGTTGCCAGTGTTTGCTGTCCATGTAGCGACTGCTGCTGCCCGTTAAATCTGCTTAGCTGACATGCAATTGATGTGGAATTAGTGCCGCTTATATTTTAGCTTCTCTGGTCGTCGTCATTTTGTTTCTCACGCGTGAATTGTGTGATGGATTGAAAGCCTCGTTTTTACGAGAGATTTTAGAGGATGAAAGTGAAAGCGTAATGTACACTTCTTGTTTAATAATTTCATGAACAAAGCAATTTGATTGTTCACGGTATCCATGGTAGTGATTTGTTGCGTGTGTATCAGCATTGTAAACATTTTAAATGACCGTAAAGTTTTATTCCGAGCCTACAAAGCTAAAGTAATTTGTTAAAGCCGATCACGTTGACTTCAAACTTCTATCCTGTTGGTGGTTTTTAGTACATCGTGAAAATATTCTGTTCGTTTGGAAACCGATTTTGCATGAATTTTATCGCCGGTCATAGCTGCTCGTTTATTTTTATTCAACTATGATATTTTATTCCTAGAAACCTGAGATTGTGAAGTGTACAGTTTCTTGGTTAGTTTTTGCGTCGGCATCTTTGATGTAAGTAGAAATAGTTGTCACTCACCTATATGCCTATCTACGGAGAATTAATCTACTACCAACAGACAGCTACCAACCTATCGAGAGATCCTCAATGCAGTTACTTAATACGAATACCTGTGTAGGATGATGGTCTACTACCAACGCACAGTAACCTGTTTTGAATTACTTGATATAATTACCTATTTCGATCAAATAAAGTGAAACGACTAAAATTGACGCAGCTACCCATGTACAGCTACCTATCTAGAGTGTTCTGACACAGCCACCTACACACAGGCACAACGCATTCAACATCGGACAATAATCAGATGCCTCATGAGGTTCTCGACCATAATTAAAAGGTCATTTCATTAAATCTTTTCCGCTGCCGTGGAAGTGACAGAACTTCGTCCTGAGGTGTTCTCGGTACATTTCTGTCCCCCTTCACTTTTTTTTTGTCTGAGGGATGCTTGTATTGCTTCACTGAAACGCTTTTGTCATGACAATGGAAATTTAACTCTTCTATTCGATTCCCTTGCGTCATTGCGTGAAAGTGAAAGCCAATCTAGACTTTCTGAAAATATTTCATCTTTTTAAAGAGTGACGCAAAATTTTGGGGAAGCTTCTTTGGAAAGTTCTTATATAAGGTCGTTCCTAAAAGATCTTGCTATTAAAAATTTAGAGGTTTATGAATTAGTCTCTTTCTGAATGTGTAATGAGATAAGGTTTATCATCGTTAACCCCTGCAACACGTTCCCGTAACTGGAATAAGCTCTCACTTGTATTTAAACGGCTCTCCACACTTGTTCCCACACATAAGCGTCTCGTACTATTGAAGAACGGACGACTTCGATACCTCAGTGCGGTGCGGGCTGGCTAATTTGTACGGTCTTGCGGAACCGTTTCCTCTCTGAGTGAGGTCTCGTGCATAATATTCAAGTATACCCTAATTATTATTTCTGCTCTCTGAATGAGGCCTCGCGCATAATTTTCAAGTAATACTACCCTAATTTATATGTCTGTTCTCTAAGTGAGGATTCTAGTACAATATCTCCCCGTGAGGGGGATACAACTATTGTATCTATGGAAATTCGTACTCCCAGGGGGAAAATGTGAGGTCCTGAGCTTACGGTAAGTAGGCCTTCTTCTTGTTGAAATAAAGTGATTTTTTCTTATGTTAAGGACAATTATTTTTGGGTTCACTGCTGCCCTGTTTTTCAGCACCTATCACTTTTTTCTTCAACTTTCATCTTGTTTAATGAACTTCTTTGTCAACGTACTCTTTCTACGCATCTTGATTCCGCGTTCCCTCGAGATCATACTAAATGGCACCTTCCTCCTTCCTCTCTTCGATACGCCTTTGCTTCCGTTATGGTTAGGCTTAAACTGACATCTAATATAATCTGATCTAATACAATTTACAACTAATGTAACCCTTATTAATACGTTGGTTTGAACAAATTTTGAGCTATAACTGACTGTGAGGAACACCGTTTGATGATGTAATTCCAATTTGCAATGTACGAATGAGATGCTGTCAATAACTCAAAGGCCTTTGTGTGTCTCCTTGAGATATTTCGCAGTCGTTAGTACATCTATCTCAATGCAAGATTTATTGCCATTTTTAGTTTCTTTTAATCTTGGCTATAACTCGTGTTGATCTTAGAAGTAAAACATACTCTGCTCCCACTATACATTAAGTTTTCACTTTTACATTTGTTTCCGATCTTTATGTCACTATCCAATCTCCATATAGATAGCTGCCGGTCGAATGAGAAATACATAAACAGTAATTGAGGTTTGGCACTTAATCTATACTAAGAGAGAACTTGGAATATAGGTCGGCATTGCCCTATAAGATATGATCGTATATTCTGTGTTGTGAATGATCAATTGCCTGTTCTGCGTTGCCTCCCAGGAAGTTTACTTTTTCTCGAAGCTATGAAAGTAAAATGAGTATTAATGGTTCACTTGTGTAGCAACATTTCACTCACCTCTGGCGCTCTGTGCATTGTGCGTACGGCTATTTCACATGAGTCTCAAATACACAGAAATACATCATTACCATCGGCACGCTCGCGTAGATCGCTACCCAAGCAGCGTTGAAGTCTCGGGCCCGCGAACGATGACCACGTCTGCACGAGTCCAATGAGGCATTTGATGTCTTTAGCGGTGGTCGTTGTCCTTCTAGTGGGTGCGTGTAGCTTATATTTAGACCCATGTTATCTTGAATGCGTTTCCCCGTACCGAAATTGCGGATTTTTGCTTTCCATTTCATGCAACTCGCATTCTCGCCACCGAGATGTGCTGGATTGGTTTCCATGACTTGATGCAGTTCGTCCATTAACAATAAATGAAATGTTTTAATACTCTGACCGCAATGTGCGCCACCGGTCACCACGGAGGGATTTTTTATTATGCTGGCAACTGACCAGTAGTCACAAACTCGGTTTTCAAATGAAAGCTATATGAAGGCACGATCCAATTAATATTTGCTATTTTCAAAATTGCTTGCTACAATTGAATTTAAATTAAAGTTGAATATTGAACTTCAGTTAAACAAATTGTGGTTAAAGTATTAACGCAACAATAGAAAAGAAAGTCGATCCAGAAAAGTTTGCAACCTAGTGCTCCGTGCTGCTTTGACAACACAGTGACCCTAGCCTTGGCTCATTTAGCCGTCGTGCTTTGAAGAATGACTTTCTGATTCTTCTATCCATTCGTGAAGTCCAGCACTGTTCTGGCAACGCCTGACGCACGTTATTCCTTCTGTACAAATACGCCGCTTTCCATTGACGAACGTTCCCGTAAACTTTTCGTTTGACTCTCACAATTGCAGCGGAAACAGTGGACGGTGCCCCTGATCTGCATGAGGTTGTCCCGTGCTCTGTAGACGAGCTGGACACTCCGGGCCGGGCTTGCTAACATTTGATGTCTTTGTAGCGGTACAGCTGGCAGCGCAAGTTCTTCTGTTGGCTTAGCTACACCACGTGCTGTTTTTTTGGCCAATATACTCGAGTTTGAACTTAATTTCAAAACAATTCGAGCGCTCCGCGTCTGATAACCTTTTAAGGGTTGTTCAAATGTATTTTAAGAAATTTTAAAAAATAAGGTTATTTACCAAAAAATGAACGTAGTGAAACCAAATCTTTAAGATTTTCCTCCTCCAGCTGTCTGGCTACGACGACGTAAATTGTTTGAATATCCGGCCCAGGTCGTGCAGTACCGCTGCAGCCATTGTAACTCACACCTTTGAGCCGCTGCATTTCTTAAGGCAGGAAATGGGTCTCTTCAAAGCGCCACATGCCGTCATTGAATATTTTTTTTGGTTCGGATGCAATCGAGTGGGGGTGAGCGTTCACCGCCGGTGGCTTTATATTCTTTAGGTTTTTTTCCGACCATTTCAAGCTTGCGAAAGGAGTTTTTTGTGTTACCTACCACTGCTGCATCTATTGTTGTGAATGGGTCCTGAGGATATTACGATTACTCGAGCGTGTTCCAAATTGAAAGTGGGATCACGGTTAAAAATTCTCTGATGATAGTAAGGTTTAAATTGCGGGTGAATGTCGATTGTTCTTTATTTAGCACGTTTAAATACCGGAGTTTCCTTGAAATTACTCAAACGTTTTATAATAGGTTTGAGCCGATAATCTTGATATCCTTAATGACTTTCCAAAACAAGCATATTTAGAAGCCGCACCTTATCCCGCCTGCCAAGACTACACTATTTTTACACTCTTTGAAATAAATTAGAGACAGTCCCATTTCTCACGTGGATGTGCAATTCAGGACCTTGCAAATGCTGGGAGGTTCAGAAGCGAATTCTGCTGCTCTCGTGCAGACGCCAGGGTACGCGTGGGAGAAAGATGGCCTCGAGGTCGCTACTCATGTTTGCTAATGGTGACCCCTCGCTTAATAACGACTCCTTGCATTAGAGTAAAGCCAGACATCGCTTTTGTTGCCTCGAAAAACAACATTACGAATTCTTGGCCGGTGGACGGCGAGTTATTTCAACCTGAAAAGAGAACCTCGCTAATTTGCGATCCGACAATTGAATTCTGTGGTGTACAAGGTGCACGTGAAATCATTCATTCTACTTTCATAATTCGTATTTTTGTTGAATCACCTAGACTCTTAAGTGTAAAACCGTGCAATTTCGTAATTTGTTGCTACCTGTATGCCGCTAACTTGTGCAGGACTTGAAGCAGTTGGTGTTGCAGCCACAGCCCGGGATGTGTAAAAGTGCTGATTTGACAGCATTATTGCAAAGTGTATGGCACTAACGGTAGTTCAATAAAATGAGCAAATAAGGACAATCGGGGGTGAAATTTGTACGTTTATACAATGGAGACTTCAGACATTTGCGTCTATTTTTTCTCGAGTATAAAATTAAAAATAAACGAAAGCATGATCTGCCGTCCAGACGGAGATATTTTTGAAGGGACATGTAACGTTAACGGCACGTGCATAGTCCTCGTTAATAATTGTCTCTTGGCGGGGGTTGTCTTCAATGCAGCAATGATGCGAGGGTCACCATGGCGATGTTGCTCCGGAGGAACCGAGAAAAGAACTTAAAAAAACTAAAGGACAGGATTTTCAAAATTTCACGTCGACGTGGAGTAAACGCTTGTGGCTGCGTAAGTGAACTGTAAAGAACAACGTAAGTTCTTTCAAGTGGACTTACGTTGGCAGCTGTACAGCTACAACGAAGTACAGGATTTTGAAAATCTAGCCCCTGGCCAGTCGAGAGAGAGGTGCACACTGTGTTTTTGATGCGAGGCTAATACGTACTCAAAATTTTAACTTGGATTCACTGTCGTTACTGCAGCAGGCTGAAGAAAAGATTGACCAAAAAACTTAATTTTTCTGTAGTAGGATCTGAAAATGTAGAAAATAAGAAAGACTCGCAAGGCTTTTGCAAAGTTCCCCAATAATTGGAACATGTTTGTGGAATTATTTTGCGTGCGAGTGCACGAGCCAACGTTCAGGTGGCCGTGGTGCTGCCTACATGAGCGAGTGTTTGGATTCAGGTCCATGAATAAGGAGAGGTTCGAATTAGTTCAGGTTCAAATATTAATGCATGGACAGAGTTTGTCGTCGCTGGCCAGGATGTACTTGGGCTCACGTAGCAGTGTGGACTGCAGGAAATACTGAATAAATGATCATTTCCTCATCCACGGTTGATTGTGACGCTGCTTGGGAGGCCGTCAAGTAAACACAACTCGCACTCAGAGCTACCCGACCCGACATTGTTGAGTTGTAATTACAAAACATTTTTTTGGAAAAAATAACATCCTTTCAAAACATAGTAGAGTATATGTATATGCTCATTTGAATGGCCAATATGGAGTATGCTCAATTTTAGGGAATAAGCTCTTGAATAGACCAGAATACAACCTTGGTTAAAAAGTGTGTATAAGTGTCAAAGAATGTGTTTGTTGTATCATTTATATTCATCATGAGCTTTTTTATTCTAGTATTTTTCACAGGGTTTTTTTCACCTTTGATACATCACAAGTAAGATCACATGCGTTTGGTCTCATGCATCGACCTACTGCGTCGTCGAGCGAACAAAGCATGTGATTGATGAAGTGAAGGCGATTTCGGACTATGTAGTAGTAAGGGTGTGATGCTTTAGAATTCAGTGGTTTACAAACTTTTTTATTTACCACTCCCTTCTCAAAAAATTGTTTATCTACCGCCCCCCTTGAGATCTTGCCGCCCCCCCTAGTGGTTAATTACATTAAAATTTTATAGCAAATTATCGAAAAGATGAATTTACTATACATACAAAATTTTCCAAGATGGCAAATAAACAAAAAGTAGCGGTAGCGCCCACTTTGGGAATCACTGCTTTATGTAGATGAATGCTCTAGTAAAATTATTATTGATAGAGGCGGAGTCTTATCCATGTAGACGTAGTGCAATGCGGTACGAGAATTTGAAGTTAGTACAGTTGAGAGATTGATGGAGCAATACTCAAAAATGGTTTAATATGCTAAAATATAAGTATTACGTCTTTGAAATACCTTGTTTAATGAGGTACTATTAACATTGTCATAACATCATTGGAATATTTAGACCAGAGGTTCTTAGAATTTTTAAAACCCGATTTTTCATGACGAAACCAGCAAAACGGATCCCTCTAAAGCGTGAAATGAAATTGTTTTAATCAGTTCAATAATACAGAATCAATTTCTTGCATCACAGAGAAAGATGTAGTTGCTTTTTGGAAACTAAAAGTTTAATACGAGACGTTTGTTGTTTGGTTATCCCAAGCTATGTGAATAACGATGTCGTGAGGGAAATGGTAGCTATTTTCTTTTCAGACTTCGGCGGTTTGCCATCTCTCAGACCCCCTTGTGAACTTAGCGCGTCCGCTGGTTCGAGAAACCCTTACCTAGAGAGTGCAAAATATTTTCAAAGTAATGGAACTCGAACACCGTTAGTGATATCAAGTCTAATGTTTATTGCAGATGAAATACATCATCTTGCAGATAGTGTTAGAAGAGACGTATTCTAATGTGACTGCCGTGGATGAGGCTTGATGCTACGTTAATATTCGGGAACTCGTGTTGTAACTGTAGATGTTTGCTGACTAGGTGCAGGCGCTCTCTAGTATCGATCTCGATGTATTAATTTAGTAAAAATTTTCCTTTCGAGTGCAGTTTTTGTTACGAAAAATTTGTGTACACCTATTTTTGAAGAGTAATTCATAGAAGACAGTAATAGTGAATATGATCATGCAAATGCATGCGGCGACTAATAATGGCATTAAATTGAAGATGAATGCTCTTTCTACAGCAACATTACGAACCAAATATCTGCCTAACATAATGGCGCAAAAGCCTCAAGTTTGGATGACTTATTGCCTTTAACATGTTGCGTTATAGTGAAGTGCCTGGGTGTAAAATGAACGCCAATTAACTGGACCCTGCACAGCCGTGTGTATCCAGTGCTCCTGCCCAAGTTAGCGCATCTGCGTGGGGTCCTGGCTGAGAACCATTGACCTCCAAGGGAAGATGTGAAGCTCCAAAATGGTTAGGTAAGCCCTTCTTTTGTTTAACACGTTGCTTGCGATACGACCCATGTTTGAAAAATTTGAACAATCTTATGAAATTAATGGTATTAGATGGACTCAGTTTGTGTTTTAGATTCATTCAATTGCTAACAACTTTTGACTTTAAATCTAATTAAATTTAAATTTTATTTTAACCCTTCGCACTCAAAGTGTTAAATTGATCAGGTTTTTTGTTTTGCTGCGGACCAACTTTTTTCAGTTCACTGCAATTTTTTCGGCGCCTATTATTATTTTCATCTTCAGGTTTTATCTTATCTCATAAGCTTCTTACAATCTTGCTGTTTCTATTCGCTGTGAGTGGGGACACTCTTTGTTCATAGATTCCCTGTTCTCTTACTTCCGTACCAAATGATGCTTTCCTTCATCCTCTCTGGAGAACACATTTCTTTTTGCTAGGAAGTTTTAAAATAATAAGTAATCAAGTCTAAGCCCCGCTGAATGAAATCAAATGGGTTACAGGGAAGGAAATTTCCCAATGCGCTGTTATAAAAGAGTTCTATGCTTTGCTGTAAAATTCTGTTCACACTGATTTCATCGCGAACAGTATGATCAAAGGATTGATAACGGTAGAGATCGACGTCTATTCAAATTTCTCCTTGGTAAACTAAACAGTAGTTATCATAGAATGCCAGCGCTTGTTTGTGAGTGAATTGATCTTCCAGAGTTAATTAAAATGAATTCTTTCAGTGCAATTCATTACAGAAACTTTTCAGGAAATAACTCCCAGATTTTTGTTGCAATTAAGTTTGTGCGATTGCATGGACTAAGCGTAGGTCAAAGTCATAGCCTTCGCGTGTATCGTAGATCTATGGTTTTGACCTTTCGGTTGCGATAATTATTGCCTCTCGGTTTGAATTCCGAATTAGTCCTACGGGAGGTTAAGCAAGCGCTAGTTTGTCAAGGACTACGTAGCGGATTTTGTTCAGTTCCTCATGTGAAGGCCATGAAATGATTTTCTAGCACTGAGCCTCACTTAAATTACCATGGGATCGAGCCGTTATCGGGACGCTGCGAGTTGTGCTCCCCAGCCGCCCTGGGGCCGATACCGTCACACCAAATCCGACCCAAGATCGGCATTCTGATTGGAACTTCGAAGGGCGAGGAACATGAAAAGATCTCCAAATTTCTCGAATTTAAGGCCTGGTACTGCGTAATCAGAGCTGGCTTTTGACTTATCAAGACACGACGAGCCTAATCAGAGCAAATGTTCGTACGCTTCGAAAGAAAAAGCACGGCACGGAGAGGTTACCTTCTTCTATATGGTGTTTATTTCGGCTTCAAGATCAATGGCAAGCAATCGATGGTATGCAGACTACACCCACCCTTCAACGAAATCTGCGTTCTGTAAGGAGTAGTTTTATCAGAAGGAATTCCCGCGGAATTGTGAGGAGGCGGAGAGCAAAGGTCCTGTGCACCCTTTCAGGGGAGTTTTTGTAGTGGCATTTCTGATTTTCTGGCGCTGCGGTCGGTCCAAAAGTGAATTTGCAGCCTTGACCGAACCTTACTATCTGCGGATGAAAGTGGCCGATGGGAGGTAAATTTAACAGTAACCCATTTAACGAATAAGAATAAACTACACCGCTAGCGTGTCTCCATCTGCAAACTGAAGCAACTCTGAAGTAAAACCTTTGAATTCATTACGAAGACGAGAGTTTGTGGAGCCACCTTAACGAGCTGCTCCTCCTCCTAGCGAGGACACTATGCAGCAAAACTCCGCTGCTGAGGTGAGCCGAGGTCTGATGCGTGATGGAAGCAACTCAAAGCGAACGTCTGAAACCGAACACGTTTTTAATGGGAACACGATTGTTTGCTATGAAATAGGCCGAAATTTAATTCGGTGCTCTCGTCTTATGTTGTTCTGATACTGTTGACGAAAGAGTCGAGTTGTTTCTCTGGTGAGAAATAGTGCACAGTCGTACATGGTGTCGCATGCGCCTTGCTCTGCAGTCGTGGGATTTTTAATAAAAATACTGTGACAACGATATGCTGCGAAGAACAAGTTTGATAAAACAAAAACTATTAAGCGTATATGGAAACTTCTAGGAATAGATCAGAAATTACTTGTTTTAGGCCTCCCTGCCTACAACAAAGGTGTTCCCAAGAGCGAAAGGAATAAAGGTATTTTTTAGTAATGAATTAAGAAACGGGGAATTTATACAAGATACGTCCTCACGTCCTGCGGATAGAAACCGCAAGATTATGAGTAGTTTAAGAAACGAGGTAAAATTTGAATAACGTAACACTAGCTGCAAAAAAGACAGCAGTGAATCGGAAAAAGATCATCTATAACCAAATAAAAATCTAAGCTTCTTCAAAAGCTTTTTTGATTTTCAAAAGAAACGTCTACCTAACTTTCAACTCAGGACCACACATCTTCCCCTCAAAGCGCTAGTTCTCATACATGTAACGGTTATATTCACTGGGAGGCGGGGCTGAAAACTTCTAATTTAGACGCTAAGCTCAAGAAGAAAGTACATCAGATCCGTGTCGTAGAAGGTGAAGCATCGCATTCAAGTCTCCTGATGCGCTCGTCCACAGTCCTTGTACATCATAACTTAGCTCTGCTTTAGTGGAATGCTCGGTGCCCAAGCCTTGAAAAATAGTAAACTTCTAAATCATGTTTGCCCATTTTTGTCGACAGTTTTCTGATGTATGAAATGAGATTTCGTTTAGCCTTTACTGTATTAATGCTGACAGGTTTTGCGATAACCAAGCTAAGTTCAAAGCGCTCGAACTATCTGTAACTTGAGTTGGCTTGATCAGTTTTTGATCAGTTTATAGATCAGTAAAATATTCTCATGTAACTCAGCAACAAACCACATCGATGAGGGAGAGTGAGGCATCATTCTTTCTACGCCCGCAATCATGAATTGAGTTCAGCTGTCGTAAAAACTCATTCTCCATGTGTATGATATGAACGTTACATTTTCCTGAGAAACGTTAGAAGTGTACAGCTAACATACGGCTTAGTAAACCTTAAACGCATTTTAACACGATCTTGTTATTCATATTCAGTGCATATTCGATTGCCGCGACTGACTGATTCGATTGGTTTGGTTAGGTTGTAAGTAGCAGAATAGGGAAATCGATTTTCCAGCTTGAAAATTTTTAATTCTTCCGAATGAATATGAAAAATACAATTGCACGACAACATTTCGCATAGTATGATTGCAATTATTTTAGAAAATGTTACGAAACAGATTAAATGTGGTGCATTTATACCGTCACGTAAATGGACAATTTACCTGTTGGTACACGTGTGGCCCAATACGAGGGAACGTGTTAATCAAATAATTTTAAATGACTTGAAAATACTTTTTGAAAATATCAGGCTTGTTCCTTCTACGTTTATGGTACGTGCATACGGGAACGCGCACAGGGTACGAACGGGCACGCGTGCAGGGTAGGAACGGGCACGCTTGCAGGGTAGGAACGGGCACGCGTACAGGGTAGGAACGGGCACGCGTGCAGGGTAGGAACGGGCACGCGTACAGTGTAGGAACGGGCATGTGTGCAGGGTAGGAAAGGGCATGTGTGCAGGGTAGGAACGGGCACGCGTACAGGGTAGGAACGGGCATGTGTGCAGGGTAGGAACGGGTACGCGTGCAGGGTAGTAACGGGCACGCGTACAGGGTAGGAACGGGCACGTGTGCAGGGTAGGAACGAGCAAGCGTGCAGGGAAGGTACGTGCAGCGTTTACTACTCCGTGCAGCTGCACGTGCACTGCAGCGAGGCCTGCACGTGCACTGCAGCGAGGCCTGCACGTGCACTGCAGCGAGGCCTGCACGCGCATTGCGGCGAGGCCTGCACGTGCACTGCAGCGATGCCTACAAGCGCGTTCACGCAACTCGGCCTCAGCAAGAGGAAGCGAGCGCTCTGAGGCCCGCTAAGATTAGCTCTTGTGCTTTGCCTTTTAAATTACGCAGCTTGAAGTTGATAAATGACGTGCTACAAGCGCGGAGGTCCTCGCGTATTGCTCTTGGTTTCTGCGCATGATTTTTCCTACACATTACCTGTCATAAATACGCACGCCTCCTTTATTTATGCTTCGTATATCACGCAAAGCTGAATTGCCTACTTGCCTGCAGAACCTTTTGTCGAACTTACGAGGACAAACGCTTCAGATTCTTAGCCTCGCTTCTCAGTTGAAGCGACACAATCTCAAGCGTTGGGGCGGATCGATACCTGGACCTACAGTTCGGATTCTTGCTGTGGTTTTTGTGATTTTGGATGAACAGCTCAATTGCTCCGAGTTATGCAGCTCTTTAGATCGGAGTCAAGCGACATTACGCGTGCACAGCATTTAGTCAACCATGCCAGAAGTATATGCAAGTTAGTAAGTTGTTCAGCGCGGTGCCTAGAGCTCCTAGCTGTGTTCGTAATTTCCGAGAGGTACGTCAATTTCACAATGCCTCACGCGCTGATTTACTCCGGGACTTGTAGTAAAAAATTCCTTAAAGATAGAACAACTTTTGAGCCATTAGTAACTCACGTTTTGATTTCTAAGAGAAACTGCGAACTTGGAGAAATAAAGACAAAGCAATTTAACGCAAGATTTCAATTGATTTATATGCCAATATACCATACATTTGCTAATGAACCAAAAAGGTCTTAACTCCAAACTGTTACTTCATTACATACTGCGAAAGCAACGAAGCCCTCAGTCGCAGCGACGGCATATGGTCCAAATGGCACATCTACGTTCACTGTCTCCTTGTTATGGAAAGCCTTGCAAATTTTACTTCATTTCTGCGCAAGGTTGCGAGATGCAGCGATGTAAAACTGAACGCTGGCGTTGTCTAAGGATATGATAGAAACAGCAAAGCTGATCATAAGGGCAGGTGGTGCTTGCTTTTTACGGCACCACCGACTGGAGTTGTGAGAAGGAAACGAGTGTGCAAGATTGAAGAAGAGACTCCTGCCTGGGAGCAATCTTGAAGGTGCGGCGTGGGAGGATATGGTCCCTCTTTTTGTCACGCTCTGTTTTTTGGGCCAGTGCATGAAAACTGCGATGGCTTTCCTCTCCGCTTCTTATTTTGTTTCCTAGCGCATTGAGGGGCAATACTTATTTTTGTTTGTATTCGATTGCTCCAGTTGATTTAAAGATATTCTCGTTGTCAGATGCGTTGTTAAGTTCAAAATATGTGAATGGTGAAAATGCACCTAAGATGCTTTTATTTATATCTTTCTCATGAAATAAAAATATAAATAGTTGTTTCGTGGACTTGGATCCATACATAAAATATGAATGTGTGTAATGACTAACCATGCCAAGAGAAGATAACACTGAAGCGTGTGTGAAATATGAGTGGCTGCCGCATGAATATTCAAATTATTCTCCGTGAAAATCATGCATGGTGCTTGAAATGCGTTTTCCTGCTCCTACTTGAATTATGGGTGGCTACAGTTGAGATAATTAACTGAAGCAAAAATGTAAAAATATGCTATTGATCATCCTGAAACACTTGAAAATACTGTACATATATCGGGCTGTCATGAATATCGCATTAGACAGTGATATTTGTTGACTTGTCCGTGCTCAACACCCTTCGAGTGGATACAACCATCGTATCTGAGGGAATTGATGCTCCCAGGGATACAATGTGTTGTCCCGGGCTGAGAGTTGGGCTTTTAACACTTTGACTGCGTAGTGGTGAGTGTTTCACTAGGTAAATTAGTCCTTACGTACCAGTATCAATGAATAGCAATTCAATTATTTCACCACCAAAATTTAAATTAAACTATGGCGTACACGTTAAAATATCGGGGAATTATACTTATCCCGCTCCTCAGAAAGAATAAAATGTAATCGAGCAGTAACGACGGCTTTTCAATTCTGCTACTTTCAACCTAACTAAACCGACCGTAGCAACCGCGCAAATGCCGTTAACGTGTTCAACGAGAACCCCTCGCACGATTGATTGTTCAGCATGGGTGAGCTTGATGTAAGTCGTACGATTGTTATTTTAAAACAGTTCAAGGTTGAAATGAGATGATCTGTAACTTGACTGCGCAAATCTGCTCGCTAAAAAGGACGTTGAGTGGCAGTGCTGGAAAAAGACATGCAAACGACAGCGTAATGAGGTGAAGTTGCCGTAGCGCCCCTGTGTTGGTGGTCATTGCGATGCTGCACCACACCTCTGATGTTATCTGGAGTTTGCCGTGACCAACGTTGTTTAGTGCTGCTGGTTAGGCTGCTTGATGTGCATTTCTGAGGAAATTTTATATCCTGTACATTCAAGTGGAAAATTTTGTGCATGGCTGTGATCGCCCCACCACCGATGTCATGGTCACCACGTTCAAATGTGAACTTGAAGATAAATTATTAAATTGCCGTCTTTTTAGAGCTTACTGAGTGTTGAGATAGAGCAGTGTGATCAGGGACATGGAGATCATCATTTAAATTGCACATGCTTTGTTTTTTACGCTTAGCAGAATAATTTTTTAACAAAGTGAATGGTTCCTTATCGCTTTGTAAAGAACAAACAGTTGAAAAATTTACTATTAATGAAAGAGAAATGCTATTTACTGCTGGTATTTATAAATTTAATATTTTCAATTTTCAATCTCTGATCGCGGTTATCATCAGTTTTGGCGTTATTGTTTAGCACTGAAATCATCACAGGATTGAATGGGAAGTTTATAAGAGTAGTCTAGTTTTTCTAGCTGTTGTAACTCAATTTTGAAAGAAACCTCACTCACTTTTCCGAGATGTGGATTACCACCTTCGCAGTGCAGCTGTGTCTAGTTTTAGAGTGTACCTGTGTCTTAGGAGCCCTCACCACCGCCGGCTGCACCGCTACAACGAGGTAGATTGTATGAAATGCCGGCCCGCGAACTGTGAGCTAACGAGGTCGAACCTTATTTCAAATTTCGATTGGTTGGTTCGCAATCGGCTAACTAACATTTCAAAATTGATGTAGAATTTCTTGAACTGGATATTGAAAGAAGGTCAAGTGAACGATCCCTACCTCTGGCCGCTCTCTATCACACCGCACATCTCGTAGCAACTCAAATCTTGACCTCCGGCTTCTGCGTTGGAATTTTAAGAAATCTTCTCTCAAGTCTATTTGCAATTTAGCATAACAATGGATGACTTGGGGAGAAATCATGAGAGACTCCCGCATGGAACTCGCCTATTAAGAAAACGACTTACAGAGAGCTAGTTTTCTATAGATGAGTTGAGCAATATCAATTGAGTTGTTTTTCGAATTGGATTTGGCATTTCCAGCTTGGGCAAATGAGTGACCGAATCGGTAAAGGAAATTTTCACGGCTCAAATTGATATATCTTTATTTCTTCCAACATGGGTATATAAGCTCGTTTTCTGGAACGGAGGTGGTGTGAAATTTTCTTATTTTAAGAAAAAAAAATGAGAAAAAATCCTAAAATCATATATATATTTCCCGATTTCGGGAATTAGCGCTCCCAGGGGGACTGTGTGAGGGCCCGAGCTCAGAGTTAGGTAGGCCTTCTTTTTGTTGAAATAAAATACTTTTGTTATGTTAAGAACCATCTTTTTTCGGTTCACTGCTGTCCTGTTTTTCAGCTCCTACTACTTTCTTCTTCAACTTTTTCTTGTTTCATGAACTTCTTTCTTAGCTTACTGTTTTTATGCACCTTGTGCATAGATTTCGCGTTCCCTCAACTCAATACTAAATAGTGGCTTCATTAACTCAAATTCCTCCCCAAATCACGACTGACAACAAATTTTAGCGGTGGTCGAAACTCGCACAACTGCAGGGAAGCTCAGTGTACCAACTCCTGTCGTTGTGACGGTCGGACGCTTTTTACAAGGGTATCATTTTCAAATAAAGCATTTTGAATGATCGTTCTATGATTAAAATTGGTTTAAAGAAATGTTTTTTCAACAAAACAAAGTTGATGAGTGAAGAGCAAACTCAGTGAGTAGAACAATTTTCGGAGAGGAGCTGTGATCCCATCAACACGTCTTTTTCGTCAGCTATTATCACCAGACAACTTGCGGTCTGATGAAAATACAGCTGGTAACAAACTGTCAGTGAACCAGGGTCTTCGTAAGCTGAAGTCCGATGTCTAATTGCCCTCACCACGGAACTTCGTGGAAGAACTTCTTGCTTACGGAGAGGATGCGCACTCATTGCTAAACTGCATGTAGCCCGAACGTTGAGTCGTCGACTTCGTTAGAGTCGTTCGCGATCGTTGTCGTCCGTTGAAAGCTAAATTTTAAGTTACTTCTGGGGCTTAGGTCCGAGTTCCCTTTTGGTCATTACCGATACTATTGATTCCGGTCTCACGGGTGGTTGTTCTCAAGGAGACCGTAGAATTTCGGTCAGCTCGCTTTTTGATGAGCTAGCGGTTTTTGTTCGTGTTGACGGTGCGTTTTCTTTCTCGTCCGGCACGATCACCTCGTGGCTTTGCTTCATATATAGCTGTATTACGTCCCTCTGAAAGATACAACTATTGTATATACATGGGATTGGCGTTTCCAGGGGAAGAATGCGGGGTCCTGAACTGAGAGTTAGGTAAGCCTTCTTTTTGTTGATATAAAATGTTTTATTTTGTTAAGGACCATCTTTTTCTGGTTCACTGCTGTCCTGTTTTTCATCAACTCCAAATTTCTTCGTCTACTTTCATCTTGCTTCATAACCTTCCTTCTTAATTTACTGTTTTTGTGCTCACAGAATCCTTTGCGGGAACTCACCTTGTGCATAGATTCCACGTTCCCTTAACTACATACTAAAATGGTGCCCTCATCCTTCCTGTCTTTGAACATCTTTGTTGTGGTAAGGGGGGCTAAAATTAATTTAAAGTCAATCGATCTCTCTATTGCGTCCGAGACCAGCATTTTGGGAACACCGAACCAACGTACAATTTCAGAGTTTTCGTAGCCGAAAAAGCTCCAAAATTACACCGCTTAGATATGACGTTTATAAACACAATTATTACACACACTGAAGAACATAGAAGTTCAAAATTAGTGTCAAAAATTCTAAGAAAGTAAATAATTGAGCTCCCGTATGATGCATTCCTGGCAGAATTTGTTAAACTTCTTCCTACATAGTTGGTCCATGTCACCCGGAGTTAGCAGAAACTCGGTCTGCCGGACGAGTAGTTAGCGTCGTAAACATATGTAAGTCTAAATTATTCAGTCAATAGGTATTGTAATTATATAACATCGTTCTTGGGAATTTCAAACAACCTTTATTTTAGATAAACTGGATTTTATCATGGATATCAATTAGGTCTCGCAGGCTGTCATCGAACATCTTCAGGATTTTTTTGCGTTGAGGAGAATTGTTCGAAACGAGCAACGAGCAAACACCGCGACACTGTAAAACTCAACCGTTGTACGAACTCTGTTACTTTTTGTCGATTATGAAAGCCTTCGTTTCTGAAAGGTTTTGAGACAATAATTGGCGGGCAACGGTCGGACGTCCTGCGGGTCGCTGCTCTTTACGGCCAGGAACGGGTATCCGGCAACGAGCACCTCAGTGAGGACCCAAACTCAGCTGCCCCTCGAGTTCTGCAGTAAAAATTTGAGGAGAGTATTTCAATTTCATGTACGGCGAACAAGTGTCACTGCTTATTTTTGCCAAAATTAAAGACATATTTTTGGTGAGGTAGGTAAAATGAACATCGTCAATGTATGCACATGAGGTTTTGCGTCAATTGACTTGCTTCGAGTTCAAGTTGTCCTGCCTTCGGGGCTGGAGGTACTCCGGCTATTGAATAAAGTAAAACTAAATTGCTAACCAGTTTTACGACGCAGTTAGACGTTTTCCTAGTTTTTTATTTTAATTTATGCTTGTATTGTCCTTAACTTAGACTTTTGCTTCGTCCTTTAAGTATTGGCACGTTTCTAAATTCAGTCTTCTAAATTTTGAGTTCAGGCTCAAGTTTGGGAGTTAATGGTTTTGATTTTCAGTTCCCATTGTTTGCAAACAATAGGATGCAATTTTGCGACAACGTTACTTACAAAAGGCGCGTGTCATCCAAGAAAAGTTAAATATAGTGGTTATCCGGACGCCCTGCAGCTTCAAAAAATATTAGGAGGCTCTCACAACTGCATTTTGCATTGCAAATTCTGCGTGCTGGACGGTGCCCTGCAAGGCAAGAGTTATTCAGAATTAAGCACTGTTTAGGGCCTTGTTTATGAAGGGGCAACGACACTCCTCATTGCTATTAATCTGGCCAAATTGTATTGTTGCGAGCGCGACCGTTACAGAACTGCACAATGCATTTACCATACCCGGAGTGTGAGCATGCGCTTCGACGTGTTGTAGGTACTGCTGCGGTTCTTCACCTTGCTCCTGAAAAGTTTTTGTACCCTTATAACTTGATTAGAACAATTTAAAAATTTACAGCGTGATTTAGCTGTCCAACCGAAAACTAGCTGTACCAATTGGCTTCTCTCGTTCAAGTATGTATGATGAAGGGTCTTGTTTCGCTTTCAACAAATTTACCAATTATCTGCACAAGACATGATATGTAGACACGACATCGACGCACCAGTTTGAAATTCTGTCCTTTGAAGCGGATCTCTTCAAGGAAAACGGTTCTATTAAACTCACATCAAATTTAAGGGACATGAAAATCAGTTTATTTTCATTACATCAGAAATCAAGTATAATCGTCACGAGTTGTCCATTTAGTCGAACTTCCTCAATCTTCGCATAGCTGATATTTTAGTGCTTCAGTGGTCGTTTGGGAAGTTATCTGAACAAATTTTCAGTGGTAAGTAGTTCACTAGATAACCCCGACTTTGATTGTATGAAAAGGAAGACATTTTAACACGTTGCGTTGGTCGCGATGTGAGCCGCTGGTGTATACGGGGGAATTTTCATAATGAACAACCAGTAGTCACATTCTCAATTTTTATAAATGCTTAATCTAAGTTAAATGAAGGCACGATCCAGTTAGGGTTTTATGTTTTCAAAATCGCTTCCCAAAATTGACTTTAAATTTGAGTTGAATGCAAAATTTCAGTTTATCCCATTGCAGTCAACGTGTTAGTGCTCACCTCGTAGTAAAATGCATGCTCAGGGCCGGACTTTAACTGGCAGCAAAAGTTCTTACGCCAATTTCGCTTCTATGTGCTATTTTTTCTCGTAAAAATTCTCAAGTCTGAGCTTTTAGCATGTGATATTTCTTACAAAGCTTTGTTAGAAAACTGAACGTAACGGAGCCAAGTTAACAAATGAACTTACGCTGCCAGCTGTACTGCTGCGGCGACATTATTTGTTTTCCTTGAAAAGTCGGCTCCTGCAATGGTTTAAAATTTAAACGTAAACACCAAGTGGTTCTGGTCTCCATCACGTATACTCGATAGCTCGTGTGAAGTTCTTCTTAGTGAAGTTGACGGTGAAGTTTTTCTCGAAGCTGAATAAATAGTGATTTTCGAAGCAGGGCGACGAGACTGAAGTGTTTTGATTGGAAAACAAGTTGATTATGGAATCTTGAGAATTTGAATCAAGTGCAAAATGCACGAACATTTTCGTGTGTATTCTATCAGCGTTGTACATATACTCTTTAAAGACTCGTAGCCGCAGGAATTACAAATATTCGTACAAATGCATATTGCTTGGATGTTCATGGGTAACGACCGAAAAAAGTATATTTCAGCACTTTTCTATGTGCTCACATTAGCTTCAGCTCAGTTGTACACTCAACTCAATCGATGTTGATGTGAGCAAAATGAATCAAATTCTTTTTGTCATTGTTTAATTTCTGTTATATTTAATTTACAAAGTTGCCCTATATTTTTATGAAGTTTCCCATGAAAAAATTAAATTCGAAATAAGCCTTCGATTTCTCATAAAATGAAACTTCAAATTAGTGCTATTTTTGTTGACAAAATTAGAGGTAATTTTCGTCTCTGCTTTGAAGGTTGCCTTAAGTATGGGATTTGCAAACCTCATTATCATAATTACAGTCTACTCGTCGTTAGCATCCACAAAGTGATTTCGCAACTAGCAGCTTTCTATGCCCAAACGCTACTGCTAAGTTAGGTTGGCAGCCTTGTTTTATGTATGCCGGGGGTTGGTGTGAACTTGGTCCACCCTTAGAAACGTTTAACTGTTGTCTAGAATCTAAAATTTTATTCCAGTTCGAGTGCTTTTTTTACTATTTTGCTAAGGTAAATGATTCACAGCAGCTTAATTCTACAGCCAATAAGTACCTTGCTGTACAACTACAGACCGTTTTTGTGTTTAGCTTTAACAGCGCCCTGGTCAAATAGCAGAACGCTTGCTAGTACTGCCCCCGGGTCCAATAAACCATTTATTTTCTAGGTCAAGGAAGATTCTTTCATCAGGGAATGCTGCTATAAATCTGGGTCATTTTGCCAATAATTTGTTTATGAACGACCGTCGACTCCTTGCTCTACAAGAAATATACCAGTGTTCTGGTTCACGAGTTGCAAGAAGGGACTGTTCTTTCATTGGCATTGCTTGCTATCTACGTACGTACTTGTAGCAACCTAGAGATCTCCAGTGGAAAGACGATGACGATCGAATTCAATGTGAGAGATTTCCAACTCTCTGGATTCAATTATCTTCCAAAAGCGAATGGACCATAAATTGGCGCTCATCTCGATATCCACCCTCTGTCAGAACTCTTTATGGTATCGGAAAGCCTTGACTTTGTCGGCCTGCGTTGCACTCTACCTATTAGCGCCAGTCTGCAATAATCTGATGGATCTGCAGTTCTCGCTGTCTGAGAGGTTAGCACTGGCGGTCTGTTGCTGCTCACACCGCCTCCACTCAGTTGTTGTGTTCGTGCATGCTCGCTTAGATCATTGACACTCGAGTTTTGATTAACAAATCATTTTATATGATTCTCAATTTCTATTTATACGCATATTGTATGAGTTGGGGCCCGCATATAGCATAAGCTGCATTTGACTTCCTCATAGGGATACAACTATTGTGTCTATGGGAATTATCATTCATAAGGGTAGATGTTATGTCCTAAGCTGAAGGTTAGGTAGGGTAAACTTCTGCTGAAATAGAACATCTTTTATTTTGTTACGAACTTTTTTTTTCAGTTCACTGCGGTCTTTCTTCGACATCTATGACTTTCTTTTTCAACTTTTCCCTTTTTCATTTCGTTTTTAATTTGCTATTTCTATGAGCAGGGGTTCTTATGTAGAAACACCTTTTGCGCATTCATCTTCTGTTACCATAATCAAAACTGGATGGTGCTTTTCTCCTTCCTCTCTTGAGAACACCATTGTTGAGTTTGAGGATGCTCAAACTAGCTTAAAAGTTAATCTGATCTAGATGCAAAATATATACGATGTCTTAAAAAATGCCCAGGTCGTATGTATTTTGTTTTATGGTGGGTTTTTACTGCCGTAGACACTAGTCTAGTGAGTTAAACCACAGAAAAGAACATTAAATTACAAAAATAAATGTCATAAAAGAAAACTTGGTTGCACCCGACATATAAAAAAATACATGAGTAACCGTCAGTCAATGGATGAGTAAATTTCTTTGGGACGCGCTGTATTTATTCGTAATAACTGGGATCGGGTAACAGAATTTCGAAAACGCAGAACAAGCGTGAAATGCTGCAGGCGTCTGCCGGAGATGCCGGGCCGCGTGCAACGCTCGCTTCTGCAGTGAGGCTCACGTTGTCGCCAGGCCAGTAAGCTATGTCGCCTAAATTCCTTAATTTGGCCTTTTTCAACTAAAATGAGTCATTAAACATCCCGCTACCCTGCAGGGTTGCTGGATGCTAAGTGTTCTTCGTGGCCAAATTTTATTCAAGCCCCGCCACAACGAAAAAGTGTGGCGAAATGTGGCAGATCCATAAGTAGCGCAGATTATTACAAGTGCGCACAAATGTGCGCTTTACAATATTTACCATATTCTGATACCAAATATGAAATCAGAATGCAAATTGCGTAAACTCAAACAAAAGTTATGATGCAATGAATATAAAGCTTGTAATGAACGTGTTGATCGCAAACTGGCATTTTACAAGCAGTTTTCAACAACACCTCGCGAACTATGAAACTTTTGGAAAATTTGAAACGTAAGCTGATATTTTTTTGTAAGTACAATGTGTCAGTAGAAGGAAATCACTCTACAGCCCCTATAGCGTTACTTTGTTTTGAGTCGTGCCGTTCTTGGCCAAATATGCCTTTTTCGCTGTAGGGGATCTTGAAAAAGGTAAATTACCGAATTTTTACCAAGAAGTCTAACATGGTAATGTTGTCTCTTAGTTACACTAATGTAACTCTTAGGGATCATGTCAAGTATTGTAACTAGATATGTGGCTCTACCGTATGTTGTACGGGGATTAACGGATTTCCACTGAGACACGGTCACCCGCTCCCGCAATTTGAACGTTTCACGTGAATGCTGAGCAGCCCGTCAACCTTCTGAAAATTTGGACATGCGTCAAATTCCCGTACAAGAGAAGAGGTAATCAGCCAAAAAATGAGGCAGCGCACAAAGCAGCTGGAGCATCTTTGAAGTTTCCTGCATACCCTGCAGCTCAGATTTGAGGGCCATCTTGGAAGTCTGCATGTAGAATACTTCGTATTCTTTGAGTGAGGAGAGCGAGATTACTGGCAGAGATGCATGTTCTTTGGCAAGTGTTCGCCGTTTTATAGGTGTTCCGACCTTCGTATTTTGTATTGTTTGCTGGAGGTGATAATGGGAATTAACGCTCTTAAACTCTCCTCCATCGGGGAAACTGGGCGCTCTGTTACAGGGCGAGATTTGAGCGGTGAGCTCAGCAGTTCTCAGCGGTGAACTCAGCAGTTCTCAGCGGTGAGCTCAGCAGTTCTCAGCGGTGAGCGCAGCAGTTCTCAGCGGTGAGCTCAGCAGTTCTCAGCGGTGAGGTCAGCAGTTTACAGCGGTGAACTCAGCAGTTCTCAGCGGTGAGCTCAGCAGTTCTTAGCGGAAAACTCAGCACTTTTTATCGCTGAACTCGGCAGTTCTTCGCGGAGAACTCAGCATTTCTCAGCGGAGAACTCGGCAGTTCTTCGCGGAGAACTCGGCAGTTCTTCGCGGAGAACTCAGCATTTCTCTGCAGTGAACTCAGCAGTTCTCAGCAGTGAACTCAGCAGTTCTCAGCAGTGAACTCAGCAGTTTACAGCGGTGAACTCAGCAGTTCTCAGCAGTGAACTCAGCAGTTCTCAGCGGTGAACTCAGCAGTTTTTACACTAAATCATAATCGGTCATGAGATTTCTCACATAGACAAATTGCACAGCAAATCCAACGCTCTCTAACTTCCATATTTTCTGATTCAAATCAAAATTATTCAGTGCACTTCGTAGCCAGTCGAACGTCGACAGCCATACACACAATTTTATTATGGAGGAACATTTCTCGGCGTGATTTTGCGTCCAATAAACATCATATTTTCGAGGTCAAGGGAGATTCTTTCTTCAGGGAATGCTGCTACTAATCTAGGCCATTTTGCCCATACTTTGTTCAGTAATAGCCGTCGACTCCCTGGCCGTTGTTTCTGAGAAGAGCAATTAAGTCTCGGCGAAATTTAGTGAACAGTTCGGGGCAGCCATCTTCTGCCCCCTAATGCAAATCAGAAGCGGGCACCAGGCCGCGCGTTCTGAAGCGCATAATTGGAGCCGTTTGCTGGCCATTGGAAGGCAGCCACGAACGCAGTCCGTGTCTTCTTTACGAGTGCTCTGCCTCGCCACTAACTGTCGTCAACGAACACCGATAAAGAGGAGGGAAAAACTCCCTTTGAATATTGTCGAAGAAATACCTCTTTAATTCAACTCGGCGTGTACAATGCTCGTAATATTTGGGAATTAGTTTAGCTTCTCTTTGTGTTGAATATGACCTAGATAGTTGGTTGCGCCCGCATTCTGTTATGCTATTGCATAGTGAACTTGAACTAAATTAATATTTCGTCTGTTTTCCAATAGAGCTAAGATTCTTTATTGGCTCTGCGATAACCTTTGCACAGTGGAATTCTTGGCCTTCGCTCGCTCGCACTCGTATCTGTTCTGGTGCTTCTTTTTAATGAGATTTGAATGTTAAATTCAGTGAAACCTGCGATGAATATTTTAAGAGCTTTTTATTTCCAGAGGAATGCAGGCTTCGCCATTTGCTCCCGACCAAATTGAGAGAAGCCATCGAAACTTTTCATTACGAGCTTCGATCTCCAGAAACAGTGGAATTTAGAGGGTGCATTCTAATTTGAAGGTCTGCATTTAAATAGAAATTTGTTGATTAACTGAAGAGTTTTGTGGTCTTTCTTTAACCTTTTTATCTTGCCATTGTGCCTGCGCTGCAAATACTGGAGCAATTGGGAAATGTATTCCATAAAAATTGATGCATTGTGAACATCTACGCGTACCCTCTGCTTAATTAGACTCGCTCTTTATTCCAGCGGAACTGTTCAAACCATCGCTGCTGGTACATTTGTAAAGAAAAACTCTTTACATGGATACTTCGCTTTTTACCCTTCATTTTGAGTGGGCGCTGAGTTATAGGCACCTGGCATGGCCTACTGCAGTAGGGACATGCACGGCTGACCTAGCGAAGGTCTTCACATCTCTCATCACCCAATGTTGCTTGCTGGCACTAGATCCTTTAATAATGCGCTCCTGAATGTTTCACAGAGTAATATTCATGGCTGGGAATGGCGAATATACGTTATATTATTACACGACATTCTCATTTCAGAAAAGATTAGAAGTTACTCTGTATTACTGGAAATTTGAAGTGTTCCTAACGGAGGTGCAGTATCATAATAAAGATTGTGGACTTTGAAGACTTCTAATGATGCCACTTTTGGGTTTTCGATCTAACTTTAATAGTAATATTGTTTAAAAGCATGCGTTGGCTGTTTTGCTTCATTCATTAATTGTTCGCGGGCGTTCCAGGGTCTGTCCTTGTCGATATTTGGTACTAAATCAACGACTACTGTTCTTTAATGTTTTAGTGATGGAAAATATGAGGTAGGGCTTAGACGATCAGAATGATTTCATGAGTGTATGTGAATTGTAACGAGTGATTTTTGAAGTGCATTTTATTTTGATGATTTTGTTCAGCTATTGTTTTTGTGTTGAGACTTTTGTCCTACACTTTTTTTTAAGTTGTTGCGAAAATTTGCATTGCCTGTCAATATTGTAATGATACTTGACTAACACTGCAATGCCTCACTCACTGAACTTTGATTCGTTTTCTCATGAATGAAAAGCACGCAATGAACGACAACATCTCAGGCATTCAAAATTAAATAAAAACCTACACAATTTTTTCATGTATTCTGTTCATACTCTAAGTTTGTAAGCTCATTTCTTGAAGGGCTATGTTTTGGTGTTAGCATTTTTATTCAGGCAAGAAGGTCAAAAATGGAGATTTACTAAGAGCAGCTCCATGAAAAGCTGTGAATGTATTCCTGCGACATATTACATTGCTGAAGCTGAGCTAAATCTTGTGTTTTCATGTTTGAAAAGAACTCAGGCAATCCTGAGGAGAAATTTTTCTTGAGTTATTTTCGGGCAAAAATACATCATTAGTGAAGTAAAGAGGATCAAAAGAGATACGAAATAAACTCATTAGGCATCAAAGGAAACAAAAATGCCAAAAAATGCCCACAGGCATCAAAATAAATCAAAAGCACTCTCAATTGGTTCAGTGCCAATTTGAAAATCCAGTATCGCACTGATTTCGAGGATGGAAGGCTACTAATGATCTGCTTGTACTACACCTTTTTATTATCACTTGAGAAATAGCCAACTCATTATTTTATACACTGATAGCAACAGTTTTGTATAAATTATCTAAAACTAACGTTATAAAGCGACTGAAGTGCTTATGTCTATTAATGTTGCTACCACGGAACGGGCACCATTTTATTTGCTGTCTGGTATGCCCGCTCGGAAGATGGGAGTCAGTTCTTTTTATTGTTTTCGTTAGCAGTGTTATTAAGAATTATAAGAAATTCATTTTCTTTTGAATTTTGGATGCCTTTAAACAGAAACTACGACGTCCTTCGCAAATTTGGCATTGAAGATGAGGAAAAAGGATTCAATGCTGGGTTTCGGGCTCAAAAACCTTTGATTATGCGATGTGCGAAAAGAATCGAAAATTCACACAAATGTTCAATTTTAGACATGATCCCCAAAAACAAACCAGTCTCGGATTGAGTTTTCCAAATCAGAAGCGGGAAACTACACGGGCGACCATTGGTTATTCGAACAGTGCTTACTGGTTTTAACTTCAGTCGTCAGTTGTGCGTCCCGATAGTTCATAATGTTCATCTCAACGATCCTTTTAACCCTATTATCCCTATTAAGCTTTGTGGTACTGGACATGTCGCAAAAAAAAAATATGCGTTTGGAACGGTTCTTAATTCTCACAAATCGTGTCTGTAAAGCAAACGTTTGTTAATGTGCTACTTACAATGAAAAATCGTTCCTGTATCAAGTGACTATGTGACCTCATGTAAGCTTGGATATATTCCGCTACTCCCCTTGTTCACTCGTCTGTTTCTTGTCCTTTCTTGGTCTGCTGCCTCTCTGCTGTTAATAGCAAATGGAGAAGGCGAGCAGAAGAGATTGAAGCGGAGCTCTCCTACTCGCTGAGCTCCCTCTCTTCACTAACCCACTCCCTCTCTTTCGACTGAGAAGCTGAAAAACTATTTCTACAACCCGATTGTAATAATGGAGCAATCAGTCAAGAGGTTTGTTTTTCTGAATAAGTTTGTTTTCTAAATATATCCTGTTTTTAGTTCTCTCTGTTTTCCTGTTATAGCTGTAGCTTGGTTAGGCATCGGGTTAAACGTCCAAGGAACTATAGTTAGGAATGTTCTCAGCTCGTTTCTTGCGAAGGGACCCACTGGTTGCCTCTGAGGGGATTTTCATAATGCTGCTGACTGACCAGCAGTCACGAACTTAGTTTTCATAAATGCTTAAAAGTAAATGGAGGCTCGATCTAATGTTCAATGTTTGTTATTTTTAAAATTAATATCTGTGGTCACCTCTAATTTGAGTTAAAAACTGAACTTCAATTTAGCTTGCCGCGGGAATCGTGTTAATGCAACTTTTGCGTTGTGTTCAATAAATTGAACGCTTGGATGCTTCTGTGCGACATTGAAGCTCCAATCTTAGCTTCGAGCCTGAAGTGATCAGGCGATCTAGTTAGAAAATGCGCTTTTTATATTCTAAAAAATATAAAAGGAAGCCTGCTTCCTGTTGTACGATGGGATTAAAAATTGGAATCATTTTCATACTCCCGTGGCTAAAGTGAAATAATTAAAAATAATCCGAATACCTGCGAAAATTCGACCAGAAGAGAACTCTACAAAATGCGATTCGATTTTCATTTGTAGGCTTCCGTGTTGCACAAAACTAAACAGGTGGCTGCTCTGACGCTAGGGTCTCGTCTAGCTTCAAAAAACGGAGTTTATCTTCAGTCTTCATGTTAGCTTACAAGACTTGGAAATAAAAATATTTTAATTCTAATTCACGGGTCCCACCTTCATGATTCATTGTATCTGCCATTGGCAGCCACACTGTGTAATTAGACGTCAAGGTCGGACTTGACGTTACCACTACGCTTGTAAATTTGTGGCTCTGCGTGTGTTACAAGCAGTTGAAGAGCGCACGAAATCAACAAGGACAGCAATATTAAAATCGAATGCTTCTTGTAGACGCTTCGAACAGTTTTGCTCTTTCAACACGAAATCTACACTAAAGTGCTCACCACCACCAATAAGTTTAGCGCATCGCGCCTGTTAGTGCAGTGAAAGTGGAGAAAAACTGCTGCTGATTCAATTTTACAGAAATACGAAGTAATTGAAAGGAATTAAACAACTGCTCATTGAATTTTGAGCTTGAATAAAAAAAAAATTACATCGAAAAACCTCAATTTTTCAATGCACTGTACATTTATCCGAATGAAACGAAAACACCTATTTTCCAGGGAAGAAATGGCGCCGAGCTGTTGGAGTTGTTTAGCAAATTTCCACACAAGCCCCATAGCAACGCGAAGAAAATTTCTAAAACAGGGGTTATCATTCGATGTAAAAGCGCTTAACCGAGCTTAAAATAAGGGCAGTGAAAAATATGACGGTTGTATCAGTCCGGCATTATTCACATGAGACACAGGGCCGCTTTGACATGTGTGGACAGCTACGGACGCTGTTATTTTCGATACCAGCGCGAAATGCATGTTTGTGTGCTCGACACTTCGGATCCCAATGCTAATCCACAATATTTCATATGGATAGGGTTGGTTTGTCTTAAATGTACGGAGGTATCTTTGGTGTGTCTTTTTGTTGCTTTTGAAATTAATGCTTTTAAAATTTTGGGTAGAATGTCCTTGAGATTGGAGAAAAGCAAACACTTAATTACATACGAATATTAAACGCTTAATTAAATTCAAATTTTAAACGCTTGATTAAATACGAATAAAAAACACTTGATTCAACACGAATAGTAAAAACTTGATTAAACACGAATAGATTAAACACTTGATTTCTTCAATAAATGATTATTGCCAATGGAGCTGACCGTACTGATCTTATACGAGTACACAGCGCAGAATAAATTTGCAATCCCGGGACAAATTGAAAATCTCGGAATCCCGGGATTTCTTTATATTTTTACATTTATCCTAATGTAATTTGTTGCTCATGTCCATCACAGTAGCAGACGATTTATTGAGCGCAAAACCTTTATCTGAGAAGGATTCTCAAATGAATTCTCTCTTTATAACTGTATTTACCTACACCCCATCAACTGCTGCAAGCTTGGTCACTTGTTCTTCCGGAGTACTTTGATGCACCTTTACGAAACTTGTTATTTTTGTTTGTTTAGGCTTAGTGCTTTCACTACTGCTCTCCCTTGCATGAAGGCGCTTTGTTCCAATAGTAGTTCTGTCTTCTGAGCTACTAATTGACGCAACTGGGTCTACAGTTTCAGGCTTCACTATTTTGTGTTTACTCTTTAGGTGGCGAAACAAACCATTGGTGAACAAGCCTTTACAAAGTAAACTCTTGCCGCGCTGTATATGCTTCGCACTTTCTCCAGTTGCATCTTTAACATAGTATCGCCACACAAAGGCTTTATTTTCTATAACATCGGCCATTGCCATCGGATCTAACAGCGTCTATTCTTTATTACCTGCAAAACAAAACCGTAAAATATATTCTGATGCTATAGTTGAACTATATAATGAGATAGTGTAGACTACACTGTGTAGGGATGTAAATTGTAATAATATTAAAATACTAAAGGCCTATCTTGAGCTCTTTAATTCATTAATCATATGAAACAGCACGATTGTAAGTTATTTTCTCACTCAAATCTTATAGTATATTTACTATTTAGAATCCTGGGAATTCCCGGGCCGGGAAATTTTCGCCCCAAATCATCCCGGGATCCCTGGATCCCGGGTTGCAAACCCTAGGCATGGCGTTGAAGTCACAAAGCACTAAAAATTATTTTAATTTGGTAAGCTTTCTGTTCTGATTGTGATTTCCCTTATAATTTAGAACTGACGAGCGTTCAAAAGTTTTGTGCTGTATTTACGCAAATAAATTGGTGCATTTTCAAGAATATGAAGGCATTTTATTGGTGGTCAATTTTGTGTGCTAACACATTTTGTCGGGCTCGTTGCCTAGATTTTTTCACCCGTAGAAGACGCGTATTCTCAATGGCCAAATTGCAACCCTTTTGGTTTGAAATTCTATAGATTTTGCCAATAATAAAATGTCTCTGTAGGTATAATTCGCCACACGTTTCTTCATAACTTTTTTACTTTTTTTTTAGACAGTCTGTCGCGCCCTCTCTTTAGTACTCGCCGCAACCTCCGTTGAAATCCAAGGTCCGGATATTCTACAGGTTGACGTAGTCGTAGCGGTATAGCTGGCGGCGTAACTTCAAAATCTCTATTCGATTATAAAAAATTTCAAGCTCGAATGTTTTAACCACAAGAAACTACACGTAAAGCAGCCAAGTTAATTGAGAACTTAAGCTGCCACCGTGTCTCTACGACGATGAGATTTCCGGCTTACTGTCTCGTCAGTTCTCTTGCTTTAAGTCCACATCGCTCGTATCTTCCAGTTATTAAATTGAAACACCGCAAGTTTTGCCAGTACCACTTAATTTCACCATTAGTATTGCTTACCGACAGGAGCTGAGTCCAAAAACTGGCATATTCATTCGAGTTCACAACGACGTGCCGTGGATATCTCACGTTTGCCAAGCGTTGCTTGCGTCAGCGGCACGCAGCGCACGCCTGTAAACGGGGCTACCTCATATTCTGAGCACGCCATTATCGGTGCATTTCTTTGTTCTCTTCATCTATAATTATAAGTGTAACAGGCCTGTAATTACTGGCCTTTTTCCAGTTGAGTAGCTACGCTGTATTTTATCAGTGTCCTTGAAAATTATGGTTCCCATCAACGCCCGAAATGTTCTTGCTCGCGCCAAATATAATTATTGTTGTAGTGAAGCATCTGCAGTTCTCATTTGCAGTCCGGCTCTGCTCTACATACGTGATGAGGATAATTTCAAAGGCGGCCACAAAAATATACTCACTACTACGTTCGCTTCACGATGTAGACTTATTTGCCGCCCTGGGCACGGCGTGGCTCGACTAATTATATACTGCGAGAACACTGCTTTAGTAGATCATTTTGTTTTTCAGTTTTCGCCATGCCTCGGGCGCTGTTAGGTGGAGTTTGGCCAATGGCTTTTATATACAGAAGGCATTCATTTAGCTGCACTTGAATACGTGATCGTCAATAAATATATTTTTTACCCTTTTCTGGCACAAAGCGGGCTCTTCAGAGGGGCTGACATACGATTAAATTGCTTTAATTGCATGGACCATGCCTGGGCCTCGCCAGGAAATAAGAGGCAACGCTTAGAATTTGTGCCCGGCTAAAACTGCATTTTGCTAACGTCAACAACCGTACGTTGTTCTACGAGGAGTTATAGAAGAATGTCTCTCTAGGGGATGGGATAGACGGAGTCGTCCACCGATGTTGTTGTCAACGTACACATTCTGGGGAGATTCCTCAGCTCCACTCCGAGTAGGGATGCTGATAGAGCCCGTCGTCATCAGTGTACCGTGACCATTAAGCACTCCCCAATGATGTTAACAGCCACTTACAAGCTCGTTGTATTGACCAGCCAATTGTGGGTTTAGTTTTGTATTTACGGATCCTTCATAGCAAATATCTCATTATCTAACGTCCGTAACGAAACCCTGGCGTACCGTGCAGACAATCTCTCGCATGAGACATACAAGAGGGCTCACTTCTGCTTCAGTATTCTTCCTACTTTTCTTTTCTTACCTTTTTGTAATTCTTACGTCATTTCATCAGAATGATGGGGTATGACAACCGAAATTGTGAAATTTTGTCACATGGGCATCTGAATGTGGTGTCATTTGAACGGATTCTTCACTTAGCCTCTCTGTGATGCTGGCGACCACTGAGTGGGAACTGCATCCATGCCGTGAGTGTAACACTACCTTGTGGATGCCCGCCTTCGTTGTTGGCATGACTTCACTACGTCACCAGAACGCTTACCTGTGTCTAGTTTGCATCTACGCTCGTGCGTTCATGAGTTGTCCCGCTACGCGTAGAAGGGAGGCTTTTTACGCATTGACGTAAGGCATTTCACGCGTTGATGTGAGCCCTCATACGTGTAGATGTAAGGCGTTTTACGCGTTGGCATGAGGTCTCTTTACTAATAGAAGTGAGGAGTTTTACGTGTTGACATGAGGCTCTTTTACTTGTTAACGTGAGACCCCTTTACGCGTTGAATTGAGGTCCCTTTAACGCGTTGACTTGAGGCCTCTACGCGTTAACGTCAACTCCCGGAACTCAGACTCTCCTATCACACGTAGACATGAACTGCAGGCGTCGGTACATTTCCATTATCGGTAATGATTTTCCTGCACTTGTATGTAAAGACGCGACGCAGCCAGCCGACTTGGCTGCACCCAAGAAGAGGTCACCACCGTCCCTGCAGGGGTGCCTCGCACAACCGGCGACCTTCGGGCGAAGGCCAACCGGAGATCTGCTCTGTGACCGGCTAGGAAGCTATCCATTTCAGCTTAACATAATCTGAATCTCATTCTTCGTAATTAATCTGTGTGGGCTCGAGAATGAATTCAGTCCTGCTTTTTTTGTCAATGTTCTGTTTAGCTTCGTGCTTCAGTTCTCTGTAAATTGGCTCATGTTCTTGTGATTTGTAAACTTTATTTCTTGCTTCGTTCATGTGATAGTTAGTTCCTGCCCTTCGAGGAGACACGATTGTATCTATGGGAAGTAGTGCTCCTCCCCTAGGTCTAGGGGATAACCATTTATGTTATTTATGGTATCTATGTAGCATTCCCAGGGAAAAAGGTTAGGTCCTGAACTGAAAGATAGGGAGGCTTTTCATCGAAATAAAAGCTTTTTTGTTAAGGACTTTCTTACTATCGATTCACTACAATCCTATTTTTCAGCACCTGTTGATATATTCTCAACTGTTATCTTCTTTCGTTAACTTTCTTCCTAACTTGCTGTTTCTATGCGCAGGAGATCTTGTTCGGGAACAAACCTTGTGCATAAATATCCTGTTATATTAACTCCATTTCAAATAGTACTTTCATCCTTCTCCTTGTGCGAAACACCTTTGTTTCGGTTAAAAAATCTTAAAGTAACTCATAATCTATTTTAATCGGGTAAGTTTTTCGTTCAACGGGGTACATACATTTAGATTTTAATGATTAATTCTTAAGGCAGTGCTACAGTTAATCCTCAAGACAAAGATACACGTTTTATGCGTACCTTAAGTAGTACTGATAAAAATTCATCTCTGTTATAATACAATGCTTGATTTTTAGTATGAACAAAGGGGGACTAACTTTATTTGTGCCAGCCGAGGTTCGCACGAAATGGTACAGATCTCGAGGATCGGCTGTACTTTTATTTACAAGAAATGCAGCTATTCTCTACTCTTAAAGCAAATGTATCATTGAGATACTCTGAGTGTCTCCATGTGCCTTTTCGTCAATCGCGGATGATATAGCATCCATTGGTTCACTCTGTTTTGATGACATGCAGAGATCGAGTTTTATGGGTAGTTCGAAGCGTTTACCATCCATTTACTAATTTCAAGCCAATTACTTTTGATGAAGTGGCGAATAGTTACAGCGCCACTTACTCCCGCTTGTCGCGTTTCAGTTCTTCACATTTCTCTTCTGGGTCCGCTCTTGTGTCTGCACGTATTTAAACAAGCTATTTTGCAATGCAAGTGCCAGGAATATCATAACTTAAGGTTATCCCAAGTTAAAATGTTGAATATCACAACTCGTGGACCCTAATTGGTTTAGTAACATCTAGTGTTCGTAAGTATTTTAGGTAGATATTTCGGTTGAGTTCATTCTGTACATTTTCCAAATATTTGAACGAGTTGTGATCATCTGAGAATTATTTTACAACAGTCTGTTACATATAATTTCTCGACCATGGAAGTTAGTTATAATAGTCATGGTGATATTCAATTGTTTTGAATCATATGCTGGAAATGATGTTGATGGCAATACATTTTATAGTTTACTCGGCGTGCAGTGAGTGTGGTTCAGCTGGAGGTCATTATTTGAGAAATATTCATCATCAGGCATGAAAATTTGTAAGAATTACACGGTTCACGGAGAAATTAAATTATAACGTTTGTTACGATCGCTAGACAGGAATTTTGAATATATTGCCAGCAGTTTTTCGAACATTTTTAGCTGTCTTGATGTTTCTTAAATTCCTCTGTGGGTCCAAAAAGCTTCCATTCTTACGGAATGTAAATTTGATTTCTTTATACACCACGAAGTGCACTCCCATTGAAACAGCCGACACTTAGGCTTTCGGCTCCATCACTAAACTCGTTTCTACGTTCACTGTCCCCTAACTTTAATGTGCTCGATCTCCAGCTCCGACTTGTTCATTAACGCATTTTTGCGCGTGTAGGAGCTCCTTGTCATGCCGTGGACTTTCGATACCGTGATCTGAAATGGCTACAACCCGACACCACAACCGTGCTCGAGTGAGGCGCCTATGCACTCTCGCCTCTCTGTAATGAACTTGTCAACATTTGGCCAGGATGCACTGAGCTGTTCCGGGTATTATCCTCTGAGAAAATCCTCTTAAAGTTGTCTTGTTTTCACACAAACATTGCTGGTTTATTTGAGGTGTCTGGCGCTGACTCGTTGGTCTTGTATACGATGCATTCTCTCAAACCCGGCTGGAGGCTGGGCAGTCAGAGGCTCTCTCGCCAGAGCGTTGTTAAGGGAATTCTATTGAGTGAGTGTGCCGAATTTCTCGGGTTTTTAATTTAATTTATATTTTGGCATTGGCACAACCAATGCCAGCGCTTTTTGTGCGTGCGCCCCGACAACTTTTACTGGAAATAACCTGTGAATTATGCGAAGGATTCTCAATAGTTTGTTCGCGTTTATGCTCCTAAATGAAGTTTTGAGAATTCCTGCCTGATAACATCTTACGAGCCACTTCACAACAGCTAATTATTTCTAAACGAAGCCTGATCATAACGGAGCAATAAATAGCTTTAAGTGCAAGACAGAATAAAATCAAGTTGGTAATTGAAGTTAAAGGTATTGTATTCAACTTCGGAGATCTTGACCTACACTCAGAATGGATATCTTGGAGAACACACGCGTATAGTGATGTGTCAGCTATGCCTCCTGCATGTAGGAGGCATTGGGTCTCATGATGAGGTGCGAGCGTTCCGTTAGCGCATCACTCAACACTTTGACCGCAATTGGTTAAACTGAAATTCGATATTCAACTCAAATTTAATGCCAATTGTAGTGAGCAATTTCGAAAATAGCAAACATTAACTGAATCCTGCCTTCATTTGGCTTTAATTAAGTGTATATGAAAATTGAGTTTGTGACTACTGGTCGGTCCGTAGCATTATGAAAATCCCCTCCGTGGCCACCGGTGGCTCACGTCACGGCCAAAATTTTCATTGTTGTGATGAACATTCTAGAGATGGTATCATTGCAGATGCAGAGATGCTCTCTGATGACAGCACAGTATTCCAAGAAGTGAATCGCGCGCAACGCATAGGAGGTTATCGAGCTGCGGCACCGCGAGGACACTTCAGTCCCGAGTTCTGCATTCAGGGCTTTGGGCATCGGTTTTTCTCTCGTGTGTTTTTTATGTTCGTAGCCTTTTTGACTTTCGTGGAGTGTCCATTAAGTTTTTGTTGGTTTAGACAATGCAATGAATGGCGACTTTGGGTCGTAACTCTTTGCGCTAAGTAATTACACTGATTGACTTCGTCAGAACGATTCATATTTATGTATTAACTTATGCAGGGTGGCGCACAAGTTACTTTACCAATTCAATTAGAGTATAATTTTCTAGTAAATGAGTGTACTTTATTAATTCTTTTTATTACACAGTTTAAAGATTGAAATTTTAATCCATAGTTTGAAGAGTGGAATTTTATTTTGACTAATCCACCCCTCTGTATTTGAAATAAGAACGAAGGCAAAATAAAAGAAAGGCCGTAAGAAATGAAAAATTCAATCCCTCAAGAGTTGATGAGGCCGAGTGCAGCTATCTTTCGTGTCAAAAATGCATAATAATGTTCAACAAATCACATGACACACGTTCCTATTTCCTAAGCTTGGATCACAGATACGTTCATCACACGCTTTCGGCTGGCTTCGGACAGACGGACGCTGCTCTTATTATAGTTTAGATTTATGTCTGAAAAACAATGTCACGTAAATGGCCTCCATTTTCAGCTTCGCAAACACAAGCTCTTTGTGGGGCATTTTCCATGGCAGTTCTTAGCATCTAAGGCTGTGTGAAATGAATTTCCTCCTGTATGTTTGCTTTAAAGTTATTGGATAGTTCGAGGTTTACAGTATTTACCTACACCTTTTTTCTTACGTACGAACAAAATTTACTAGCAAATCTCTACACTAGCTGTGTTCCAATTATTGAGGGCCCATTTCCAAAATAAAATACATTGATCTTCACTCGCTCTTCGGTTGTGAATTTGATCATATTTAAATTTCCAACGACGTAACTCTATAGTTCTGAAAAGAAAAAGAATAATTAATTTATTGAAAAAATATATTTAATTTAAAAATGCTAAAGTGACTTATGCTTCACTCTTTATTATTAGCTACCATTTCATTGTGAGGGAGGAGTGTCGCTAACGTCTGTTCATGACAGTATGCCTGCATGCGCTTCCGAAAGGTTCATATAAATGACCGAAGCTGCGTCGCTTGCTGCAAAAGTGCTGTGCCAGTTTTATTGTGTACATATGTTAATTCATTTTTCCTCTTTATTTTGGGGTGGAGAGGAGCGGTACTCGAAAACTTCAAAAGCGACTTCTTAAATATCTGGTCACGTCGTACCTCTTTATTTCATCATTCATTTGGCAACTCTTCATCGGGATTCAATCATTGTATGTACGGAAATAAGCGCTCCTCAGGGGAGATTTGAGGTCCCGATCTGAATATAGGTACGTCTATTATTGAGATAGAGCATTCAGGGGACAAAGGATGGGCAAGGTTTGAGTTAGGCGTGTCTTTTATATGCTATGCGGGTTGGCGCCCCAGGAGAGATACTCTAGTGTTACCTCAGCTATAGATAGCCTTCGTATCTTCTATCTTTCGTGTTCATTGCTTCTTTCTGTTTTTATCCTTTTTTCACTATCTAATTTTGTAATTTTTATTTTTCATTTCTCTTACTGTTTCTATGCTCAGGGTGTTCTGTGCTGGAACACACCTCTAGGGTAGATGCCCCGTTTTCCGTTTTTTTTTGGGTTCACTGCTGCTCTTTATCCACTTTCTTTTTTATTCTTCCTACTTCTATCACATTTCATAATGTTATAATAATTTTGCAGCTTCTATGATGCGCTGCGTGTGGGTACACACCGTGTTCACAGATTTCCCGGATATTTTCCTTCATTCCATATTAAATTGTGCCTTGGATCATTCTCTCTTGAGAGCACCTTTGTTACGGTTAGGTTAGCTCAAACTAATTGATCATCTATCAATTAGTTTGATAGATGATCAATTGACAAACACAATTCAAAATGGCAAAAATGGTTTTAATGAAATTATTTATGACTAGTGTGCACGGCCCGCCAAAAATGACGGGATTCAATACCTTTCTTGAACAAACTTTCCACACGTGGATGACTAACAAATATATCCATCCTAACAGTATCCGTGATAAAAAACATAATTGTACTTGCGCAGCGGTGAAACTCGTTTCACAGATACGGTCATTATAACTATACTTATGAGCGTGACAGAGAAATGGAAGAAGCGGACTCCAAACAAATAAACCAAGGGTATTTTTAGGGAGTAGCAGGAACCGTGGAAATTCTTTGGACAATGTCATCGTTAAGCTAGGTGGACCCGTGAAACAATTCTGTCAATATTACCTAACCAATGCCAACCTATCCTGTCCTAATCTGACCAAACCTCTCCTAAACGAACCTATCCTGATAAAATGCCAAACATCTCAATGGATGTAAGGCCATCACACTGAGGAATTCGGTATCCATGATATCGCTCACTCAGGCATCTTATGTTTCTTAAGAAGCGGACACCAAACAGATATATAAATAAAGATATAAATAAACACACGACGGGTATTATTAGATTAGATTACCTCATTAAATGTGAATTCTTACTTACTACATAAAAGAGATAACTTGAATCACCTTTCGATTGTTCTGTATACTATCTGGGGATACCGAAAAGTTCTGTCCTCTTTTCTTTAACCAAGCTTTAAAACATAAGAATAAGTCCAAACAGCGGTCAGATTTTCAGTTTAACTTTTCATTTAATGAAATCTATACCAGTTGATATTTTAAACACATCTATGGCCCATGGAAGAGAAAAGTTTAAAAGTGAGTCATTTACGTCATTGCATGTTGTATGAATATCACAAAGATAGCAATCCAACAACAGCGGTGAAAAACATAAACACTGTCTAACCAGTAGGTGTGAGCGTTAGAAAATGCCGTAAATGCTCAAGTAATGAAGCTTGTAACACAGATACGCTTGTCAAACACTTCCAGCCGTTACGGAAGGAAAATTTGAGCGACACAAACAAAAAACATTCCAATAAATGACTGTTATTTTTATAAAAGATTAATACAAGCGAAAATTTTTTTATCCAGTCATAAAATGGAGACTTTCCGATTCCTAAAGCACGAATTGGATGAATAATTTTCCCCTTACAAACAACGTTCAACTCTATAAGTGAGGGAAGGATTGGATCTTTTTGTTCTTAAATAATTCGCGTCTATATGCAAAGATGAGCTATCAAGCTCAAGGTTTACTGGAGATCTCTAACAAAATTTTTGGGCAATGGCCTGTTATACAGAACAATCGAAAGGTGATTCAAGTTATCTCTTTAATGTAGTAATTAAAAATTTACATTTAATAAAGTAATCATAAATAATTTTATTAAAATCACTTTTGCCATTTAGAATTATGTTTGTCAACACACGATAAACTATCATAGAAAAAACTTAAAACCTGTCGGTATGAGCGCTTTTTTTAAAATTAGGACTGAAGAGAACGTTTCACATGTCAGTACGTAGGTTCAACTCACAGTGCGCTTCACGTGAAGGTCACTGAGCACGATGATGCAGTCGTTGCGTTGGTCATTCCAACGGTTCTCACATCTGCGTAAAGTTCCACAGAACTACACAGAAGATACTGCAGAGTAATATTATGCAGACGATCCACAGAACTACACAGAAGTTCCTGCATAGTAACATTACACAGAAGTTCCTGTGGATGCGTCTTCACTGAGTAAATGTGTAAAAATGTAAATACTTCGTCAGTTCACGCTTTGTCTAAGGTTTGTTAAATAATGGTTTTCATTCTTATATGCATGGAAGTTATAATGGTGCCTACTATTTGTACCTTAACGTGTCAATGTATCTAATTTGAACTTTGTATTTCGGAATCTATTCGCATTCACCCGTCAGGGTGGACTTTTTCCTTAAAGGAAAAAAAATTGCAGACAGTGAAAAATAGAGTAAATTTCTTATTTTACTTCTCCTGCTTGCTTATTGCATCATGTTCTCGTACGTGCAGTAGTTTAATTTGCATGAGATAGCTTTCTCTCTGTGATATTTTCTAGATATCTTGTTGATAAAATACCAAGGTTTGAAAGAGTCTTATAAATTTTTGATAACTTGTTTTGATATCTTGTTTTTGATGTCTTGTTTTTTAGATATCTTGTTGATAGAATATCAATATTTAAAAATGTCTTTTAATTTTTTTTATTGCTTCTAAATCACCTTCATCATTATTTAGATTTGCGAAAAATATTTACCTTGCATGTACGAGTGGGGCTGAAAAGTGTGGGCCTTAGGTCAAGGAGTTATGCAACAATAATGAAGCTCACTATGCATCAAATTAAACCTTTCCTATAATGGTAGCATATTTCTCTTTTCGAAAAAAACATTATATTAATTATAGGATCGAGGATAAAGATGTTTCATGACAAACATGTAGTGAAAATTAAAAAATGTTTTAAAAGTTTGCACCGTGGGGTATCGTGATTTCTACAATAGAAGAAGTTAGCCCCGAAGACCTACTGAAATGTTGCTACACTAGAAGATTTCAACTTGTTAATCGTGCGAAAGGGGGCGGCTGAAGTCACGAGGAATAGAGAGAGCGTTGAAGATGTCTGAAGACCAGAAAATTCTACATAAAAATCACATTAGAAAATTATAATTGTTCACCACACAGTGCAGGATGATAGACATTTAACAGTTGACAACGCAGCGGATGTTGTAGGCATTGCCCGCGAACGAGTTGAAAACATTCTACACAACGGACTTAATGTGCCGAAGGTTTTCATTCAGTCACGACTTTTAATGCATGATTAAGGACACACCAGGCTGGTCATGCAGCGAGTGAATTCGACAAATTTCGAATCAGATCGAGCAGTTTCTTGATCATTTCCTCTCTCAGATTTAATGGTTGGCTTACTACATGAAGCCAGATTGTAAATAGTCAGTGCCAAATTAGGTCAAGGTGATGTTATTAACTGAGCGCGATGATCTTCGTTTTCTGAGATGCAAAGGTCATTGTGATCTTTGAGTTTTTGGCTGAATTTAGAAAGGTCATGCTTCTAGTGGAGAATACCATGCCAACCTTCTGTGGCATCTGCGAAAAGCCATCAGATCAAAACGGTCTACTTACCTGATGAAAAGAAAAAGCTGTTTCACAGAAGCGATGCACATGCACGCAAATCTGTTGTTGCAGCTCCTACTGTGTGCTCATGTAGCTGTGAGCTGATTGACCGCTCTTCATTTCCATATTTAGCATCATCTATGTTTTTTCTTTTCCTCCGTCAAGGAGGAAAACCATGTTTATATAGGTTTTCTGTTTTCCTCAACACTCGACTGATAAACGCCATTAAAGCAATGATGTCAGACCTGCTGTTGACGACTTTTTTGGGGGGTCATGTTTCTATATCAAGGAAATCCAGGCTCTGCAACCACAATGAGGGAAATGTGTGAACCGCAGAAGAGGCTATGTCAAAAATTAAAACATGAGTAAACGATGATCTTCAGATCTAGAAATGTGTTGTAATCGGTTGCGAACGTTCCGGCTCACGCTCGTGCGCATTAGTCATGCATCCTCACTTTTTTGAGTTCGACCATATGCCAAATTTGTAACGTTTTAAACAGACCACGGTGATTAATGATCAGAGCTCTATTAAAATAATAAACGTTATATGCTATAAAGCTAGAGGTATTTCTATTTCTCTATAATCTGTTTCTGATAAATTCATAATTTTTAGGCATTACTGTTAGAATGACCTTTAACTAGAATTAAGAATAAAACCACAAAATACGGAATAAAATTAATTTTTTCTCAAAAAGGGGCATTCAGACTAGCGCTAGTTTCGACCTTCATTATCAATGAATGCTCTAAACGTAGGATCAATAATATGTAAAAATTGACATTTAAATAATTGCTCTATTTATACAGCCTATATAATGTACAATTGACATATAAATATAAATAGAGCATGTCAATTGTACATTATATAAGCTGTATAAATAGAGCAATTATTTAAATGTCAATTTTTACATATTGTTGATCTTACTTTCAGAGCATTCATTGCTAATGAAGTGTCGAAACTAGCGCTAGTCTGAATGCTCCTTTTTTAGAAAAAATGAATTTTATTCCGTTTTTTGGGGTTTTATTCTTGATGAAACTTAGATTTCCAAGACACGTACCCATCTCAGTTAATTAGAATTACGCCGCTGACGGTCCCAGTTATCCGGGAATTGGCGCGTGCCGAGCCAGTTCGCTTCCTCCAGGAGTTGGGAGGCATTTAATGACCAGCGATCGCCTCGTTTGCCTGCAGGAATTTGATCGCTCCAGCCGTCGTAAACTGCGAGTTTTGTGAACTGCGCTTCCGCGAAGCTTTGGTTCCATAATTGTGGGATGTTTACGGTAAACTGTTGGTGCGTGGAGCATGCGTGCTGTATTTTCCTTCATGCATTTGCTGTACCACAACTGCGCATTGTATGCGCACTCTCAAAAGCTGGAGTTTCTAAGGTTCTCACTAAAAATGCGAACGTGTGTTTAGGGGTAAGATTTTTGAATTTTTTACGTCGGTCTAATGATACAGCTTGTAACCTAAGTTCTTTTCAGTGGACTTAGCTAGGTTTCATGACGTAACGCGTAGCATAGCCTCGTAAACTTAAAATAATTCACTCCGCCTACTGTACCTCTACGACGACATGAACTGATTGGAAATACGGCTATAAATGAGTATGTATAGTATAGCTCAAATTTACGCTGCTCAGAGCTGCTGTCTGGGTGTGCTCTGTCGCAAGTAGGTAGAGTGCCACAAGAATATAGGGTGAACTTCAAATCTGAACGAGCTTTATCGCCTCCGGTCACTGAACTAATTTCGAATTACATCATATATCTCAGTGTGTAATGAGAGTTTTCGAACATATACCTTCCCACGATTGTTTCCCGGGAAGTAAAAGATGATGAGATTGATGGCTTCATTTCTTCCTTCTCAGCTCAAAGAAAGCGAATGTTATTTAAAGTGTGTCGTTCGAGTGTTTTGTACATGAATCAAAGTCGCAGGAATCTCGCCAATGACGGGTAAATATGACATCTTAATATTCGTATTCACTTCGTTTATAAACGGTACATTTATGCTGCAATCATGTAGACGCGCCTGAGTCAAATCATTCTCTTTAAAACAATGATTTTTCCATTTATTTGATTGATTGAATTTCGAAATAACTGGATAACCACAGCCATGTGTGTTCTACTTCATACAACATTATTCATAATTTCTTCTCGAAAATACTCAAGTTTTGTAACATCAATCGAAAAGAGATAAGGATAAGTTACGAGTGTAACATGACTTACTGACTAGGCTGGCCATTCGAACCTATGATCGGAGGTTGACTTCGCTGAGCAACAGCGCATTCCAGAAATTTGGCTCCAAGCGACGCAGTGTACGAGGGAAGCTCGTGGAGCATGACACTGTGGAAACCTTGAATGCGAGCCTCTGTACTTGGGAATATTCTGCGTTCCTGCCCACTGTTTTTGCCGCTTTTATGCCGCTCGCCATGAAGATGAGCTTGCTCTTTGGGGGCCGTAAAAATGATGACCTTCCCACAATCTGGGCTTTTGCTCCTCGTCTTGTTGGTGGCCGTCGCCTGGGTGTCATGCTGGCGATGATGGAGCAGCTGTAGGCTGGCTGGCCGCTGTCCGAGCTGGCTAGAGGTGTCAAGTCCTTCCTCGTTTGAGAATTCTTTTAGATCGCATTCGACTGTTCTCATGTACGAGTATTATATGTTCATCAGAAAATGTCGAGTGTCCTAAGTTATCCTCCTCTTGTAGAGTGACTTATAGTACACACCATTGCTGTGCACGGAAAAATATTATTCGTATTTGCTCTTGGAAGGTGTTTGTTTTTGAATGACGTATGTATGTTAGTGTTCAATTTTATAAACTGTGAGCGTATCACAATTCATGTGTTGAGGGCCAGTTGTGTTGATTTAATAATTAATGACGTTTTGTTTTATTTTATGTTATCGTCTTTGCATTAAATTTTTAACAAGGCGATTTTCAAGCCACCGGCAGTTTTGCTTCCTCCGCTTCTTAGCACTTGAATCGTCCAGGTAAAATGTCGTAGTTCAAATCTTTTTCTGTACCGTTGTTTTGGTGTTTTTACTGCATATTATATCAAATAGTGTTCTCGGTCAATGTAAAGTGTAAGTCAGTATACCTTGGTGAAGGAATTAGCACTCCTCGGTTGTTATCCTATTTATCCCCTTCCAAATCGTCAACACTTGTTGCTAAAGTGTGCTGGAGCTTAGATTTATTCATAAGTAGGCTTCACATCTCATTCCTAGCTTTCTTTTTTAGAAGGAAGACTGCGGCATACAGTGCGACTGATTTGCTGCATGAGTGTCTTCGTCTTTTGTTTCATCGTCCTTTCATCTTTTTTTGACTCGCCGAGATGCGCACGCTTCCTTTTTTTGTCTAAGTTCTGAGCTGTGCTGAGCTGATGTTGAATGTTACCTCCTTGTGGTGCACTCACGTATAAAATAAAAAATAATCCGTTCATTGAAAATGTTCCGATGAAACGCTAATGTAGCGTCATCGGGGGCAAACTCCATGTATATGATAAGGCCAAAAACGGCTGTTAGCCTGTCGGAAGTGCAGAGTGAGCCGAGAGTCCGATGCATGGGGAAAAGAACTCAAGAACTCTCGTGGGAAAAGATGCTTGTGAAAAGTGAGCATTTCATTTTCGACGATCGGTTTCGGAGCTGTTACATTTTCACCAGTCACTTGTTCATGTCTTCAATTGAACCACTTCCTCGTTAAATGTGCAAATTTACAACATTTCCCGTCATCTGAAACTCGCTGATGAGTTGTGCCAGAAGCGATTGAGGTAGTGTGGTGTGGTTTGGATGCAGTGTGCAATGATATTGAGATTAATGTATTTCAGGTAATAAACAGAACGACCATCTAAATTTCAGTAGTCATGTTATCGGTGCTGTAGGTAATCATGCATGTCATACCCGTCGCGCAGAGGGCCCTACAGCTGCTTCAATCGAAATGCCTGAACCTCAACGCAACTCTTCTTTCCTGTGGAAGGGAACTCTCGCAGAATTTTTAAAATTTGCTGTACGGTGTTTCTGTCATTAAATCGAGTGATTAACTTCCTCCTTCCTTGATTTCCTTGTTATTGCTCATCTCTGGAAACTCAAAAAAGTCGGCAGTGAAGTAAAATTTCACGCGACGCACAGCTTTCCGTCACCAAGCACTTCTTATTTGACTTCCGTCTGCGTGAGCTCATCGTTAGTACAGCCTGGCATTTGTGTTCCGACTCACGCGGGTGGGATCTTCAATCAGTTTACAAACTCACAGCGTTACAGCTGCTAACATAAGTTGTCAGTGGACGTGGGTCTTCTTTGTGCTATAACACGTACGTCAATTCTACTCATCAGAACGTATGTTACCAGATTGCCACTACGATGACGTAAATTGGTTAACAACCTTAGAACTTGTGTAGCCAGTTGTACCAATACGACGAAGTAAATTGATTGGAAATTTGATTGCACGTAAAAACCACTTTCCTTTGTAGCGAGAAAATCTAGGTTGACATTTTAGTTGTACTGCTTTTCGAATTTTTTAAATAACACCTTCTAATTTTTACATATATTCATTTCATGAATGATCTTTCGAAAATGGTCAACAAACATTAACAAAAATTAAAAAAACGCGTACGTAAGATGAAACACTCCAATTTTTTTCGATGGGCATTCTTCGGATATGACTAGCAATGCTTTCCACAAGCGCAAGCCTTTAACGCTAGCGAAATTACCGACCGTACGCACTCGCACATGTTTTGGCGCGCTGAGGTGAGTGCTGCCACCCACGCTGTAGAAATGCGCAGTTTTGTGAGACGTTTTCCGACAATGTGAGCTGATGTTTGATGATGTCACTTTTATCTTCTCAGCCCCAAGCAACTGGAGAGAAAGACTGAATGCATAATTTGAAAGGGATTTTTGTGATATTTTTTCAACCTTTGCCTCTTGTCTTCATCTATTGTTTCTCTTTGAATTACCCTGATGTTTTTTGCTACCTACTTGATTCAACTAATTACAGTTTTTTCACACTCGCCTCATATTTTTCAAGTAGTTTAAACTCCCACTGCCATCTTTCTAAACTAATATACGCTTTCTTAACTTAACAATGAAATGTTGCGCCAGCATTGAGCCCAACAAAATAATCCCAGTACGTTCAGAAATGTGAGGCGCAGTTTCGAGGATTGGGGGTAGGCGGGGATGTTGTACTACACTGAATGTTGTGGAGTTTTCTATTGCAACACAAGATACTCCACGTAACTAATCATTTTGACACGGGGGCCATCAAATCCCGTACTTAGTGCAGCAGGAGATAGAAGACTGAGTCATTAGCGCTGTATTTGCGAATACTCTTCAATTGGGCATGGACGAAACTTTCTGCACTTTCGCTGAGGCGTCACGATGACCAATTTCTATGTTCTATTGTTTAAACACCAAGCCCACGACTGTCATGTCTTGCATATAACTCACGTATTTGTGCCGGGCTGCCATAACATTTTATTTGAAGGAAAGGGAATGGACAGCGTACGACGACGTATAATACTGCTTAGCTCTGCCCAGTCACTTCAATTCCAAAGCACGCATATGCTAAGGACGCGACTGCTTAAAGCGCACTCATTTACTTAAATTCTGTTACATTACCACAATTGCAGAGCTCTTCGGCATTGAAGTCATTGTCATTTAGTGCAACGAAGGCACAAGTGGGGCGATGTATATGCTAGAGCAAAAAATCATTCACAGGACAATAAGGCACCGCACCCACGCCTGCCCGGAAGTCAGCGGCCGCACACAGCGCGTTCTGATGCCAGCGCCTCCTGCGTCTGATTGCACCCTGGCATCTCACGACTCGCATCACGCACACCTGCATCACGGTCACGCATGCGTTTACGCGCGTGTCTGTGCGTAGCGTCCCGTGCGTGAGCGTCATGCACTCTAACGCGTGAGGGAAACGAGTGTTGATGCTCAAGCAGCGGGGATTGTTTTGCAATACATGATCACTATCGCTGTGATCGATGTCGCCTTTTGTGCTAGATTTTTGTGCGGGAAACTAGTTGTGGGGTTGCGTGTAGCCGGTAGTGCCAAGCCACCACGGAGGTGCGCTGAGAGTTCCTGTGTAGCGCACCTCTGTGTAGTGTATCGCAGATATCGGGAATGTCTGAATATGAAGGGACATTTTGTTGTCCAAGACGCTAAACTTTCAAGGGAGTTTCAGATGTTTTTTCTTCTTTTTCCCGCGGCCGTTTGGAAGTGCACTGAAATATTTACGGTATTCTCAACGTATTATATCGGTAGTTGAAGCAAATTCCTTGTAGAAAAATCTGTCAAGTTTTCATTGTGAATTTTAATGTGGCTGTTGATCGCTGTAAGCCTGTCGAACGGATTTTATGATGGATATTAACTACATATTTTTAACGCTTTGACCGCAACGGGAGTCGCCGGAGCACACGGAGGGGATTTTCATAATGCTCCTAACCGACCAATAGAGATAAACGCCATTTTTTTATTCAGAAATTAAAATTTTCAATCAAAATTAAATGGAGGCACGGTTCAGTTAATGTTTTTTCCAAATTGCTTACTACAATTGACTTTAAATTTGAGTTGGCAACTGAACTTCAGTTCAACCCACCCTTGCCAACGTGCTGATGAAACTCTGCGTTCCATTAACACTTAGCTCTGTCTATTTGGCTCTCCATACTACTGTGTATCTCAGCATCGTGCAGACGGGGATGATGCTACATGTGTGGTGCCTCGTCATCGTTATTTGTTGGAGGCAATTCAGGAGACGCTCAGACATGTTGACCCTTACAATTATCTCTTACAGATTACGGACGCATTTCCGCGCCAACTTCTTTCAGTCTGTTTTTCCGGGTTACGCTGTTTACATTTTTTTTAAAAAAGCTTTCCTTCCTAAGTTTTTTTCTAGAGCTTGTCTTAAATCCAGAGAAATCTTTTTAAATCGAAATTCTTCGTTAACTTATAAATAACCTACGTATGGATAGATCTGACTAAGCCCAACATTCACGTGGTCGCGGTGTGAAGTTTTCATGTAATGGAACGACGAAGAAACTCGCCTACTCCATACGGTCAGGAGAATCCAGGCGTTCTGAATATAAGCGAGTTCACTTCAGGCTTTGTGTGTCCTTTGCTAAAATTGTCAATATTTTCTAAAATGACACTGACCGTCAACTTTGATTGGGTAATAGAAAATAGCGATTACAAGCAGTGCAAACAATACAGCAGAGTTTTGAACACAAGTGGGTTACACTTGGACGGGTAGTAGAAACTTAGGTTGAAAGAGCTAAATTCTGAGAATAAATTAGGCAGCGTTGTCACGCCCTGGTGTGTCATGTACGAAATTGACGCGTATCTCAAACTCGCCTGCACGTATTCTCTTAGAGGGGTACATCCATTGTATCTGTGGGAACTAGCGCTTTCTGGGGAAGATGTGATGGCCTGAACACACAGTTAGGTAGGCTTTCTTTTTTGTTGAAATTTTTTTACCATTTTATTTTGGACTACTTTTTGGTTTATTGCTGGTTCGTTTTTCAGCATCCTCTACTTTCTTCTTCAAATCTCATTTTATTTCATAAACTTACTTCTCAACTCACTGCTCTTATGCGCAGAGGATCTTGCGTTAGATCACACATTGTGCATTGATTACGGGTTCCTTTACATAGCTGCATTCCAACTGGCACCTTTATCAATCCTCTCGTTAGCACACAGTTATTGTGGTTAGGGAGACATTAAACTGAACTGTAACCCAAATCCTTGCTCATTTCCTTACGTGCAGCAGAAAGTCTGTCACTCCGACGACTGAGTAGGACTAAATTAATTTTTAGTTTGATGAGGAGTATAGTTTGTTACTGAGAGATTTAATTGGCTGCGTCTCTAAACTGAGCTAAGCTCTATTACATTCTGGTCAAACATCTACTATCTTTGTAATTGTGAGGAACAAGAAGTAATGTGGAATTATATCGAGACTCAGAGACTCCTCGGAGCTTTAACTGGAGCTTATGAAATATTGGAGCGCTAACACAGCTAAGTATAGCCTTTCGCATTAAGGCGAGTTTGTGAGTGGTAGCAATATTGGCGCTATAGTTAGTGAACTGTTAGGTTTGAAAAATCAGATTTATTGCTTTAGGTATGTACATTGTTCCAAGCAAGACTTGAGGATAAAATCAATACCCACCAGTCAACAACATTATAACACTGCGGGCCAAATAAGCTACGGGGCTACTATGGTAATTTATCATGAGGTAATTTATCATGGCATGTTCTGAATTAAGCGTAAAAATAATTGCACTTAAGTTACTAACTTATAATGTGTTCCGTACATAAGACAGGTTTACTAGTATCAAATTGAAAATACAGTCCGATATTTTAATCCAAGTTTTATCAAAAGTCTTTTTTATAACCAGTAGCTTTATAGTTTCAGTTCTATCCTGTCTGAATTAATCATCGTGAGAAATTAAAATGACATTTTGTTTGATTTTTCTTGATAGCCTCCTCGTGGTTGAACCAAGTAATTTCATAGAAACAAGATTCAAGTTAGACATTGAAGAGTAGCATTGGTCAAACGGTTTGCCCTATTGTGCAGAAGACTTCCGCGGAAGCACCTGCTCACACTCGCGAAGTTTAAAAAAGCGGGCCTCTCAATTTCGTGAATAGTAAAAAACAAGCTCAAATTTATTGATCATTCCAAATATTCTTATACCAAGCATAACCCAAATATTCTTATACCAAGCATAGCCCAAATATTCTTACGCAAAATATCATTGCATACCAAATATTCTTACACTAATATTCTTACCAAGACTTGGCGAGAGTTTCAGTAGCTCAGACTCGCACATTTTTGCTCAAGCAACGCGTGTGTATCCATAAAGTGTGCTGGTGTGAGCTGTATGAGCTTCCTCGTATTGTGTCTGTTGTGTGCAACCTCATGCAAGTTAGTAAACGTAGTGCGCTGTCCAGGCCTGCTCTTCATTTTGGTGGAATATGTCTCATAACAACTTGAACCCTTAGGGAAAGTTTCAGAGCGTTATTCGCTGTGTGAATTACAGTAGCACGTATTGATTTGTTGGATCAGTTCGTTTTGCGAGTTAGCACTCGAAAAAACGTTAACTGTAATCTAGCTTTTTCACTATACGCCGGTGCTGTTTCCTGCATTCTTCGCCGAATACGTATGCTTATTATTATACGTATGAATACGTATACGTATGCGTATTGTCTTTATTGAAATGCCCTATTTACTCAAAGCAAATGTTGCTCATCATTTGCATAGATGACTGATGTTGCCTTAGCAGGTCGTGTACGTTACAAAATGCAAATATGTGAACTTCTCGATAATGGATGTCACTAGCCCAGTTTAGTGGTAATAATTTCCGCGAGCCAAACATTTCCGTCGCCTCTGGCCTGTTATGTTGTGCTAATGTTGCTCTGAATCGCACGTAACTTGAATAAAATCTACGTTAATTTTCCCTTAACGACTCTCCAAGCTTGTGTCCGGATGTTGATTATGACTGTTCTCTGTTTATATTATTTCCGCTTCGTTCTTTTACTTTTACTTCGCTCGTTGAAACTGCTTTTATAAATACCTCACCGAGGTTGCGCAGTACCACAGTACCAAGGTATTCTCTCTCGTAGCCTTAGCCGAGATAAGTTCTGAAATTCCGTACGTAGAATTAAGGAGCTATTTCTGCATATCATGTCACCATCGTTATTACATTCCGCTCTTGTTTGCTTGTCTACTGAAAGAATAGTTTTATGAGCTCTAGTGAAAAAATTGGATAAATCTGAGCTACTGTGAATCTAACTTTCAGTATTCCGTGCGTTCACTACAGAACTTGCCATTTATTGTAAATTCGGTGCCCTCGATAATCGGTACTTCAGTGCAGATCTTCAAAACTCGACGAGTGCGCGCTGTTCCACTGAATTTACCATTGAAAACTCGCACCAAACAACGTTGAGGCGCTGGACTCTGTGATCCCAACCAAGTTTGTGGCGGCATTTACGAGAGCTGAGCGAGTACGGAAGTGTCCACCAGCTCGCCACACAATGGCCCCTCGACCCGCTCGCTGTGAGCCTCTCCAGTGATGAATAATAGCGGCTTGAAAGTATGACGTCGGGTCTTCTTCAGTCCGCATGAGAGTCACGGACGCGACATCACCACCACATAATTGTGCATTTGAGCTACGCTGGAGGTGGGAGGGGGGTATGGATGACAAAGCAACTGCCCGCCGCACGTGTTAGCTGCCGCAGGTTTTGAACTCAGTTGCAGAGGAGCAGAAAAAGTTTTGTTTTTAGTAAAGTTAATGCTTGAATTGTTAAAAATTGACTTTTTTAATTGCTAAACAGGAAGACGCTCTGCTGGCAAACAAACGTGGTGTCAGAAAAGCCATGGTAATGGTTGAACAAAAGATTGAAATAAAAATGTGAAAATTCATTCTCATGGCCAAGTTGTCAATCTAAATGTTTTGTTGGTGAACGTGTTTTTTTCCTGCAACACCAATTATAAAACTTGAAAATAAAGCTTTATTCTAGAAAAATAAAATTTCTCTGCAGCGAGATGAAATATAATATAAACATACGAGAAAACACATCACCCTCCCCCTTCCCAACCCCTCCCCCAACCCCCCTCCTCCAGACCCAAATCTAAGCTACTTCACACAACGATTTTTGCGCGAATGCTTACCGGGCTTCAGTGAACGCAATAAGAGGCTGATAGCTATCCAATATATGCATTTGCTGCTTGATGGGCTTTTTGTAGCACAAAAGTGCAATTTGTATTGTAGTATTACGCTCGGTTTAATTTTCTGATGCGTTTGCCAGAAAGCCTTTCCTGTACGAATTAAAGTAGGCACAGTCGTTGGTGGTGACTCCTCTATTTAATATTTTTTCTTTTAACACGAATTTTGTGGTCTGTTTTCTTAATAAGTAGTAACATGTTTGAAGAATTATTTGAAATTTATTACCAGCAAGTAAATGAACAAAAATAAATTGAATATTAGAGTAAGTAGAGTATTAGAACAGCGGCCACTGCCTAATGTTTGCACCATTACAAAGACTACGTAGCTGCACTCCACGTAACCTGGGGCTGGGAACTGGCCTCATGCACTCTCAACTCGTTTCAATAATTATTACTTTGAGTCGCATTACGGTGTTCCCCCCAGCATCATTTGCACTTCTGGTGCTGCTGATCAACTTCATTTGAAGACCGTGAGGCCCCTGCCCCTCAACACTTGCTATAGTGAAGCTGAATTTCTCCTCCCATCGCAACACCCGGGTACTCTCTGCCTTAGTGACCGCAGAGTAACGCTTTACTGTTCGTTCTCAGGTATATATCCTCCTGTTGTGTATATCCTCCTGTTTTATAAAAGGACTGTTGAGATTTTAAAAATCTCATCTGTAGATTGGCACCTATCCATAAACTTTTCGAAAGTAAATTATATTTTTTCTTTAAATTTTTTGTCTACTCTGAGACTCAAAGTGGTCGTAGCTAAAAAGCTTGAGAAACCAAGCCTCCCCTTCCTCTTTCTTCTGATGTTGCCAAATTTTATTTCTAGTTTTTAAATATGGTATTCATCTAAAAGTTTATTTACCGTACTCACTCCCGATTTCTTTTCTGGAGGACCTCAGACAACTGTACGAGCTCTGTGCTAAATTGAGAGTTCGCTTTGATGACGCCTGAGCTACTAGATTCTTTGGTCTGTGTTTGTGATAGGTACTGCTAATTGGAACGAATTTGAGTTTAAACCCCTCTTCTTAAAAGCTAAAATCTCAACTCATCCTGTAAGCTCAACTAATTATATTTTCCCTCATCGTACCATTAGAACCACCGTCATCAGACCCGCGCTGACATCAGGGTGTCACCGACGTCAGAATGAGGACGCATGCGTCACTCTTCGGTAAACTTCGCAGAATACTATAGGTTACAAATTAGTTGAGAAATTGAGTATATTAAAGCTGTCTATAAAAGTGGAATCAAATTCATCATGAACTGTGAAGGTTTAATTAATCTACTCTCCATATTGAGGTCTTATTATCCCACTGCTTACGAAATACAAAATTTTAAATGCTTAAATTTACTAAACCGGCATACCCCTTCCTAATGTGCCAAAAATTTTCGGTTCGCTTGTTCATAACGGTCTGAACTTTTTAAAATACGAAAACAAAATGTATGAGATCAGTGTAGGTAAGATTCATCACCTGTCGGCATAGAGTTGCGTTGGTAATGATGTCAGTTCTTGCTATCGACGTGTTATTTCAGTACATTAAAGAGTCTTCTTACTTACTGCAGTGATGTGGCGTTAGAGTTTTGCATTTCTGTGTTTATTGTTGTGTTACAACACTTGAACAACTATTGCGTCACAACACGTGAAGTATTGAAGTATAATGATCTTTGTACCGAACTTGATTGAATTAAATTTATAGCAACTGGTGCTTTATTCCATTTAATGCTGCTGCGTCTGACCGATCGAATAGATGTTTTGAATCTAGCTTGCCTCGCATCATGCAGCGGCAGGAGAGGAGCTGGGGCGGTTTTAAAACAATTCACGTTTTTGCAGCCTTACAACCGGCAGCGTCCGTACCTCTCAGACTTGGCGACGCTATACGGGCTTTGGGAAATTTGCGTAGCTAAGTTCACTTTGAAGAACTGTCATAAGTACTAAAATGGTTCATAGCTCGTTGACGTTTGTTTTTCTAGCTGATGTCCTGTTGAAGTGTAAAATAGAGGTGAGCGATGCGCGTTGAAGCTCACTTTCTTTGCTTGATGTACATTTTAAAAGGCAAAATGATGGAGCCGCGTAAATGAATGTTGCGGACGTTCCTCCGCTGAGATATTCATTTTGAACGGTCATTCAAAGATTCCTTCGAAATGTCCGTTTATCCTTCGCTGGAGTGCAGCTTGAGTGCCTCAATTGCAACTACTTTTGATCATTCCTATGGATTAGGACAAATGTTTAGAAATTTCGCCGAAAAATTAACCCAGTTTTAAAGACTTGGAATCACTACAAAGTAATTCATTTCTCCTGCACCAGTTATGACCGCATAACAAATTACGCGTAGAGTAGACGGGGATATACTGTAAGTACTAATCGTACGATTATTTTCGTATGTGTACCTGGCGCAAGTGTTTGAGCGACACTAAAGAGTTGACGCATTCAACACACTTCAAAGAATTTCCCACTCACGCCCGATACATTGAGGAAATATATATCACAGCATACTTAGGGCCTGGGTATTACCTCGTGGGCGTTCAGGACTGACACGGAAGGGATTCGTCATTCAGCGTCTTTAGAGCCTTGTTTTTTGCGCCAAAATCCTGAAAGGTCGCCTCGCCATAACGGGACCGGAGACTTAATTACATGAGGGATTAATTACCATGAGTTGTGTTGTGCCTGCCGTGGGGCCGTGTGCCCCGCCGTGGTGCCGTGTGCCGCGCCGTGGTGCCGTGTGCCGCGCCGTGGTGCCGTGCCGTATAGAGCAGCAAGGCGGGACGTGGCGTGAAGCGGCGCAACGCTGTGTGCTTACTGTAGACGTAGTCCGTCCACAGAGTTAATTTTACACGAAGTAGGCTTAGCACTATGTAGGCCAACTTCTGGGAAATTTAAGTTTAGGGATAATAAGAATGACCGTGCCACTGCACAAATTCTGCTAAGAACAGATGATTCGGACACCAACATATTTTTATGGTTTTGATTAGTTTAATTAAATACGGTGCAGGGATAGCAGTTGAATGTAAACGTAGAATTTTCCCATAAAATGCCCTAGAAATCACGGAACTTACAATAGTCGTGCCTACTCAACCTAGTCAATGCAGTGGTTCTAAGCTACGAGTCTACTGATATTTTTGAAATATGTTGTGTTTCAATGTACCCTTATGTAGAGCATTCATTTAAAATAACGCAGAGTGTAGGATCAAAAATCAAGAGAAATCGTCGAAAGTTAATATTTCTATAGCAGCCTTTGAAGTTTTGCAGTTTTATGTTTCCTGCTATTCGGTCAAAAATTGCACTGTTTGAACACCTGCACTGCGACGAAAATTGCCTGAAGTAAGCATATTATTAATTTGCTATGATTGTTTTCCATATGAAAAATTTTCGACAAAAAAGCAGTGAATTCAAAATTGTAGGACTTCTGCAGCCCTACATAGATACTTGTTTTGCGTGACTTGGCTTCGTTAGCATCCATACGCCTCATGTAGCAACTTAACAGGCTTTGTAATGGTGCAAGTATTAAGCAGTGGCCACTCTTTTAATACTTTAACTACTCCAGTGTTTATTTTTCTTTCATTTTTGTTCTTTTATCTGCTGATTTTAAATTTCGAGTAAATCTTCAATTTATTCTTCAATTGCCGCTACTTATTTTAATTTTACATTTTAACAAGTCACTCAAAAAGACTTATAAACCAATCACGCTGCACTAAGTTTAACAAGTTGCCACCAAGAACGCTTGAGATAGAACACCGCAACACGATGTACTGATGAATGCAGTCCCTCCTCATCTCCGATACTACACGGGACCGTCACGAGGGCAGGTGTTGGGTTCAAACTGATGAGGTTTTTCTACTTCCGCCAATTTGGGGAGAACAGCGCCGCTTCCCGGACGCTGAGCAGCGCATCACAGGGCGTCATCGCTGCTGCCGGTGTAACGTGGTCGCCTAGTTGTTACCAAATTACTCTTCTTCGTGCTGCTGCCGGCATCCTAGCTTAGAACTTGACTTGGCTACGCTACGTGTATTTTGGCCAGCCAATATTTTCAAGTTTGAACTCATTGGCCAGAGATGCTCAAGCTTAGTGATCGAGTTATAGTGAGAAAACTTGAATATACCAATTTTTGTGAGACAAATTACATTTACCGCAGGCATGTCGACTTGGAAGAAGGCTCGGTGTTAGCTGCACTGGTACAAACGCTGCAAAAGTTGCTTGCAATTCCCGCCCTCGACGTGTATTCATGAGCGAGTGTCACTCAACACAACGTTGTAACAATAAAGGAGTTGAGAAATTAACACTAAGGACGTAATTCGGCAATGGTAGCCAAATAAAGCGAGAATGTAAGGCAGAGGTTCCCAACCTTAGACAGTGAATTCATCATTCCAGTTATCCCATTAATAATTCGAAGATATAATTTTGAGCTGCAAGCTACTTGACTTTTAGGTATACAAGGTACAAACTGTTTTGGTTAAGTAATGTATACCTCACTGGTATCATGGATGCAAGTCGCCAGTTGGGAATATTTCTTTATAGTTCTCTATATTTCTCTATATTTCCATTACCCCAAATAACCATAATGGGGTGAAATAACCACATGTTGGGAAGCTTTGATCTAAAGCGTATTGATCCAAGATGTTTCTTTAGATTTAAAAGTTACTCGCTTTTTTGATTCGTTGCTTCATTGTCGATAGCGCTTCATATTTCCACTGACTTTCCATTATACTCGTGCATTACAATTCATGTTCTGTTCGTTGTTTGCATTATTTCATACTGCATGTCGAGTTAGGTGTGAGGGTCGGAAATAAAGCGATGTTATTTAATACTAAGAATGATCGTCTTGTGTTTATATGTTTATTTGTTTTGTGTCACGCTCTTAAGAATAGATAGGAAGAACTTAACACTGGCAGTCGTGGTTTAAGTTTACTGGTAAATTTATACACTCATTTTCGCTGTACAAGTGCACTATAACTAGCTCTAGCTCAACGATGACATTGTCCGTGGAATTTCCACGGGTCCTGCTACTACCTAATAATACCCTTGGTTTATTTGTTTGAAGTCCGCTTCGTCCATTTCTCTGTCACGCTCATCAGGATTGGTATAATTTCACGGCCGTATCTGTGAAACGAGTTTCACCAGTGCACAAGTACAAGAATATTTTTTATCACGGGTACTGTTAGGATGAATATATTTGTTTGTCATCCACATCTGGAAATTTGTTCAAGAAAAGTATTGAATACAGTCATTTTTGACGGGCCATACACGCTAGTCAGAATTATTAATCTTCTCTTGGAATGGTTTACACCGTCCTTTGCGTGTACTTCTTTGTGAATGTTAAGTTTATCCTTGAATGTCATTGCTCCACACTAATGTTTTTGTACCCATTTCTTGTTTTTGCATTCCAGGATACTTCTTTAACCCTGAGGAAGTTGAAACTCAATTGAATAACTTTTCAATCGGGTGATACAGAGGTGATAAACCAACTTTTTTGAAGTTTCTTTTCATTTCATCATTGGCAGGATTTTCTGTGGTATTTGGGCGAATTAAGTTCAGCGGTATCATGTTTACGAGGAACTCGATGAAAAGCTCTCCTCGCATTCCCTGCATTGCTGCGAGGTATTCAAGTGTGGCATCTTAGAGCGTGTTCTCCGCATCCTGCATGGTCGGGGAAAAAGGAAGTTTTTCATTCCCTTCAGGAATTTGTATTTCTTTGCAAATATAACGCGGACAAATGGGAGAGCATTTATTGGGGTGTTTTTGGACATTTATGTCTACATTGTGGTTCTTTTGGTGGTGAACCTGCTGAGGTGAACAAACTTTGTGCACTCATAAGTACTGCTGCAGTCAAATTACGAAAATTTTAGACTAGGGTACCATGCACAGTCCTGTTTGATTGTGCAGTAGTGTTCTCGACCTCGATTTGATATGTTCTCGCATTAATTTAACGTTGCAGTTCTGGAATTATTATGTTATTATTTTTAAAACTAGAGAAGTAAATAAAAAGTCTTTGATAAAAGGTGTGTCCTCAATTTTTAACTTGTTTCTTCCGAACACGATGCACACAAAATGAAAAACTCCAACAGATATCGAAATTTTATGAGAAGTACTGAAATAAAAGAGTCCGAGGCGCGAGCTTACCTTTTCTCTCTTAGATTATTCAGCATGATACACTTCATGTAAACGGGTCTCGGTAAATTTTAACTCATTAATACATATATTGTTTAATATTTCACGTTTGCCACATTTTTTAAAAATTAATTTCTGATAATGATTTTCCTTACTCTGTTTTAAGCTTCACAAGGCATAACATTTTTTCAAAAATATTCAAGTTTATCAAAATGAATATTTTAAATCGTCATTGAATAATGTAAAAATAAAGTTAAAATACTTGTTAAAATTCGAGGCTGTCTTGTGGAATCACAGCGGACGATTGCGCGTCCCTGGTATACATATATTCTTTCACTTGCTTCCTTTGCGAGACGCGGGTAGCGCATCGTGAGCCCTAGCGAACAGCCAGCGGTTGGGGCGTGAGGGACTTGTGTTGCATATATTTTGTCGTTACATTTCATTTTATTTCGTTGTAATGGAAATGATTAGCAAATGAAACATCCTTTTTAAGCCTATCAACACTTGGGCTCCAAAAATTGGTTCCATGAACGGCTGTTCCAGCCGTTTCATTCGCTTTTTTTATGCTAGTGATTATATCTCGAAGCAGTTTTATGTGAGGAGTGGAAATCACATGGCCATCAAGCGAATACTGATAGTGTCACGTAATAGCACCGGGGAGAAGAACAATGAACAATTATTAACAGTTCAGTCTTTCAACACATGCATTATTTATACACGTGCAAGAGCGAGCTTGGAATTTTCATTGAATTTCTCTGTTCTTTACTTCATTAGTCCATCCATCCAAATGAGCCATAACTTCAATACAAAGTTATACCGTAGCGCTAACTATGCCTATTTATACGCATTGTGTATCAGTACATGCCTGTTATTGTTTGTGTTCATTTCGTTCTTAATTATGTTGTGTGGGCTATATACCCATTTGAGTTGATGTTAGAACATTCCCCACACAAATGACAATGCACAGCCTCATTCCAGAACACGTGGTGACAAAAGCGCTACCCTGCCACACACAAGAGGAAAACAACAAACAGTAACTCAAAGCGCAGCACAAACTACGCAATTCGTATGCAAGTACTCGGGTACTTGGCGCTTCCGGGTGGCCGTCGCGTATGTGCCAGCGGCGTGGTGCACAACCTTACTAACTTTCTGCTTTCCCACGCCTCTGCCCCTCAGCTGGTTCTGCTCAGTTGGCGCTGTTGCGTCCCAGCGCTGGCAGCTGGTGCATCGTTCTTATCGCTGCTTCTTGGCATTTTGTCTGTGAGGTAAATACGAATTTTACCTGAGATGTCAACGCAAAAGAAGTACCTTCCTTGCTCGATTTGAAACTTTCAATGCACGGTATTTGTGCTGTGGAACCGGAGCGTCGGCTTAGCGCATGAAGGTTAAACTATTCATTTCCCCTTGCAATAGATTAGCAATAATAGTCGAGGCGGAAGCAAATGAAGGTGTGTTGCTCACAGTAATTGCTGAGAAATTTTGATTGTGTGCGTGCAGGGGGAATTGAGCACAGCACACTCGCCCCTGGTCGGGCACCCGTAAACACCTGTGCTGGCGTCGCCCTCATCCGCCCCTCATTATGCTGATTTTTTCTCACCCTCGTCTGGACTCATGATGTTCGTGGTACATATTGCGGCTCTTTTTTTCAGCGATGGCGATGTTTCAGTTTTTTCCGCATCTGTCTCCTTTTTAGTTTCTAAGAATTTACGAATTAAAACTTATAAGTTTAGGTGTCGATTTTACTGAGGTTCTGGTTTTTGCGTTCACAGAGATGTCTCAGTATTTTGAAAGTTTTCTGGCGAATATTCCGTGAGCTGGAACTCTTATACTTATTGTCTAGGAGAATATCATAGCTTATTGCTGTAAACTACCTACTACACTAGATGTAAGTTTCTGTATACTACACGTTATGGATGGAATGCAGAAATTTCCTCAGAATTACATTTATGTTCATTAGCGAAACCTACGCGTGCTCTATAGTTCAGCTCTCTTATAGCTTGCGCGCAACGCGCTCCGTCCTTAACATTACCTCTGTCCAACAGAGAGGTGCAAAATTATTTATGTTAACAGTAACTACCTACAATGTAGAGAGGACAATAAGTACCAGTATTTCCCTACAATACAGAGTATTTCCCTACAATACTTCATCTGCAGTGCGCGGTGTCACCTCTTAGTGGGATATAACTATTGTATAAATGGGAATTTGTACTATTGTATTTATGAGAATTAGGGGAAAATGTGAGGTCCTGAGTTAGAGGTTAGGTAGGTCTTCCTTCTGTTGAGATGAAATGTGTTTGGTTGTTTGTTATCGCCCATTTCTTTCGGTTCACTGGTGTCCTGTTATTGCAGCACCTATTACTTTCTTCTTCAACTTTAACACCGCTTCATGAACTTCTTTCTCAACTTGCTGTTTCTATGGACCTTGTGCATCGATTTTGCGCTCCCTCAAGTCCATAATAAATAGTGCCTTCCACTCTTTGGAATACCTTTGTTGCTGTTGGGGAGGGTAAACCTGTTTTTTTTTCAATCTAATGTGCGGTGTCTCAAATCACTGTGTACGCATGACAAACTCTATACAGTTTAATAATGTCTCAAGTCCGCGCCCAATAAACTTTTTAACAGCATGAAATTCTACCGTGAAACCTATAATTGTTCTGAAAGCATTAAAAACCGCTATTTCGTAAAATGGCAATTAGGGAGAGAAAGTGTCAGATAGCGTTGCCTCATGTTTACTTTAATTTGTTTGATTCCAGTCCCCAGGGTTTGTTAGAAAGAACGATTGCTCAAATTCTCTCGCCTGTCTCGGCTTGGGTGACATGAATTTGATAAGTCGGTCATCAGCGTCTGCGCTTACGAAGATAGACGGCGTTTGGGAGCCTTTCTCCCACAGATCTACAGAAAGAACGCAGTTACTCGCGAGACTTTGTTGTTGTCGACCGCAATTATGCTATATTCAGCTGCTATAATGAAGATACTACACCTAATGAACGCCTTTCCGGCAACAAAGTCCGAGCTTACGACGCTCCAGCTGTTTATGTCTTCGAGACGCTCAGAGTTGAACCCGTTACGCTTAGTTCTTGCGGTGAGGAAATGCCTGGTAATGGGACAATAAAGTTATGTATACAGCATGACATCAAGTCAACTCGATTTTTCGCTTCCCAGCGCGTGATGAGATAGTCTTCTGTGTATGTTTATCAATCGTATGTAGTTCTCTTTCCTAGCCCTTTCACTTTTTGAGTGGTTCTTCCCTCACCTGCCTTTGGCTTGACTTGTTATTTCTCGTGAATGGCGCGATGTGGGGAATTGGAAGCGCCGCGGTGCTGCCATATGGTGCTGCTCCCTCCTGCTCTCCCGTGTAAATACGCGTTTCGGGATTGAAAAATGCAGATTCAGTATTGATTCTGTCATGAGTTTTTTTATTTTGTTGCAAGTGACGTACTTGTCTGTGGAGAATGCCGCATGATCTGCGAGGAGCGTCAATGAACGTCACATTTTTCCAGCTCTCGCTGAGATTGAGAATGACTCTGAAATGATATTTTCGTGTCTAATGCCGAAGAATAGCCAACGTCGTTGTTCGGGTTCCTCGTCATTTTTGTAGAGGTTCACAAGGATTAGCGGACAATTTTTCGGCATTGAATGAGTGAATGGCACTTTTATAAAATTGCCACGCAAGACTAGATGTTTATCGCTGTCGCAGGATGAATATTTTTCATTTCATCAATAATATTGCTCTCCATGTGAAGGCGCCGTTGAGTGACAGGCTTCATTTGTAGAGTGAAGTTATATAGTTCGGACATGCATGTCGAGCTTCAGCGCATCTATCCTAGTGATACTTGCTCCTCTTTTGTTGAAACTATGATTTGTTTGTTGCTTATAATGTGAGTTACCATTGCGAATGTAACAGCAAGTTACCTCTACCTGCTTGCATATTGTCCCATTTACCGGTTTAATGACAGTTTTCATCTAGACCGGGGATTTTTTTGAACCAAACTTTACACCCTTCGGTGGGTTGTCATCTGGGCGTATGTTACGAAACTTCCGGGCGTATAGGGAACTAAACGGTATCTAGGATACAGCCGCAAAGCATTACTGTGAGGCACTGGGAAGTCTCACAACCAAGATAATTGAGAAATATTTCGATGACCGTTCTTTCACCTGTCTAGGATGAATTGAGGAGGGATTGCTTGGTTGTACTGTAGAGCAGGGGTTTTCAAAGTGGGGTCCGCAAAATTTAACGAATTAACAGTGGATGCTGTTGTGGGATTTATTTACAGCTTTCCATGACAGCTGATATTGTGAAAAAGTGCGTACAATATATATATACATGTATTCCTGAGAGGAACACATGTTGCGGGGTTCTCAGCTTATTTTTGTGTAATGAAAGTGGTCCTTGGTGGTTGAAAATAGTTTAAGGACCCCAGATGTAGAAGGTCATCAATTTTACCAACAATTGCCGAGCTCTATTTTAGGGCGGTTCAAGAAATTGACGAGCATGCAATTCATGTTCTAGCGCAAACCATCTAATCATTCAGAAATGTTCACGTTCTTCCGATGGCCTCTTCCCAAAGTTTACTGGTAAATATCATAGTATGTAGCCAACCCCTGAGGATATAAGTTTAAGTTGGTAGGGTGTCTCTGTCTTATGCCATTGGGACAGGCTCTCCGGAGAGAACGCTGCTAACACAATCACTCAGCTATAGACAGATCTTCGCCACTTCTATCTTTCGTGCCCCCTTTGCTTCCTTCAATTTTCATGCCTTTTCCCCTATCTCTCAATTTTTTCGTTCTTCCCTATCCTAACATGCTATTTCTATGCGTATTGTATGCTGTGAGAAAACTTACTTGGTACGTACTTCAAATTTCCCATATTCAGTCCATACTAAATGGTCCTCATTCTTCTCTCTATTGAGATCGCCTTTGTTGTGGCCAGTCTTCAACTTGTTAAACTTACATAATGACAATGAGTTTTTGTTTTCGTGCTGACTATTTATTCGGTTCATTGCTGTCCTTTCTTGTTTCATAAAATTCTTACTTCATAAACTTATTTCAACCTTTTTGCTTTTATGTTTTCACAGAGTGTGGGCTTGTGCATGGGAACACATTGTGTGCATAGATTCCCGGTTTTCTTAATTCCATGCTAAATGGTGGCGCCCTCTTTCTCCTCTTACAAGCACCTTTGCTGTGATTCAGGAAGATTTAACTAGAAGCAGTATTTGAATTTTTTGTGCTACAGAAAACTGCGGAAAAAGACCTTAAGACCTTAACTGTTAATTGTTTATAAGTATTATATATCATTTTATTACCTGAGTAAAATCAACTTTTATTTAAATGGATCATGCCATCCGCGATTCGTTGCGCGGATTGTTTATATTTTTAACTTTTAACCTGGGAGTTGGTACGTAATCGTACTTGTCACGAAGGGTAGAACTTGTTCAATTCCATTGAGAATTATTTGCGTAAAAAACTTACTGAAGAAGTTCAAAGCGATGTTCTTTTCGTAAACTGAATATTCATCGTAACTCCATATCCATTTATCGTAACTCCGTAGTCGTATCAAAATATAGTAATTACGAGTGGAATAAATATTAGTTGGATCAAGAAGGACGTATATTTCTCTCACCGCAAGAGTAAATGACTTGAATAATATGCAATATGGCAACAAAGTTGAATTTTCTCCTAATCTATTGCTGAGAGCGGTGCGTAAAATTTTCTCCGTTATGATTGAAACCAGCATGGGCGCTGAGAAGCAAGCACGTGAGCAAATATGATCAGAGTTTGATAGGGATACTCTAGAAAACTCTTGCCCCGTAGGGTTAAATAAGTAATACGGGGTCAGGCAAAATGGGTGCAGATTTCTTGAAGGTTAATTAAAAAGGGATTGATGCGATTTTTAAAAAATGACACCACTTCACCACTACAGTGAATTAATTTTTGATGCGCTAGAATTGGGTGAAAGGGATTAGATTTGAGACGCGGTCAGTTTCTATTAGGACAATTTATTATTCAGCGCATTCCACCAACAGCTGCCTTAACCTGTTGTGATGAAGCTCGCTTTTATTTATCGAGAATGTTTAATTAATGAAACTTTCAGTTCTGTATAGCCTGAAGGTACCCCTCGTGAATTGTAACTACGACCACTGCACTACAAGAAGGTTATTGACTGCACCATCAAGGATTTCATTGTGTGGAACGCTCACATTCTAGAGGAGATAGCGTTCCTGTGACTGATTTAGACCCGTTACAGTGCAATGTCGAAAGTTGACTCTACCTACGAATTGTATTCTTCACGGGTCATGATTCTTTCAAGATATGTTCCCAGAAGGAGGTACAATTTCGTAGGCTTCTCGCCATATACTCGCAAACTTGCGTGACAAGTTTCCAGTACAAGTATTGAAGATCTAATGGGAACCATAGGTCATGAATTTAATTTATCTTGGATGTGAAAAATTGATCTCGATGCTTGGAAAATGACTATGACTTCCGGGAAGAAGAATGACTTACGAGAGAAATTTTAAAATTATGGCGACACAAGCCGTCGCAACTGAGTGCCAACGTTTTTGTATATTCTTAAAAATGAATTACATTCTATGTGTTAAAAGTTATGTGAAGTTTTTTGTATCATAACTAGTTTCTCTTTAAAGACCATTGAAGTTGCTGCGTCGTTTTCCTGATTCATGTTTAACTAATTTCTCTGAGAAATTGTTCAAGGAGTAGGCATTTGTATCAGGTCATATCCACAATACAGAGAATACTCTTAATTTATTTGTAGCAAAATCAGAGAAGTGAATTTTTCCCGGATGCTTTCCCTCACTGCAGGATGTTGAATTTTGCCCCGTGTCATTGCTGGAAGTACAGCGTGTACGGTTACAAGTAAACAAAGAAACAAGGCTTTCAGCTGTAGAATGACGTACGTACATGTGTATATATTCTTTTTCTGCTGTACTCGAATGTTTCGGTGAAAGTGTGTGTTGAGACTGTCTGCAATACAAGTTTCACTATCTGACGGGTTTAAATATTTATTTAAATAGATTATTTTTATTGCGTGTTCTATTAGAATAGATTATTTGTATCTACATCTGAAGGATTGATATGGAGAAAATTTTAGAGGCGATGAAGCGAACGCAGCGTCTCAGATACGGACATCGTCCGTTTTCAATCGTTAAATTAATCAGAGAGTTATGATATTTTGTGTCATTGCTAACCTGATTAGAGGAATTCAGTGCTTTATCGAATGCTTTTGATTACCGAATTCTTACAAGGCCTTGCACGGAAATTTAGACAAAAGAAAATGGTCTGGAGCATTCCCTCTGGAGCATGCAGCAGCTGTTGCCGCCTACTGTACATTTCCTTCCTTGTCTTGATCATGGGACGGGACGGAACATGGATGAAGTAAGTGTATTTCTGCGTTGGATGCGGCAAATTTCAAATAGTTTCATGTAGTTTAGAATTCTTTATTCAACAACTGAGGATATTCGTGGCTTAAAGAACAACTCAGTACTTGGTGAACGTCTCAAACTCCTAGTTTACGTTTCTTGCGGTGCGACCCTCATTCTTACGTACTGCAATGTGACCCGTGCGTTGGTTGTAATTCAATATTATCTACCATGTCCGATATTTCCATTTTTTCCCCTCTTGTACATAACAGTATCGTAGATGCTTGAGAGAAGATGTTCGCAGTAGAGTAAATGCGACGGGGCCAAGCGATGCAGGAAATGCGTTGAGCAGCTATTTTGAGTACAAAGCCTGGGATATACTGTATGTCCCACAAAAACCCGAACCGAGTAGTTATTTTCCCGTATGAGTAGTAATCAGTAATACCGCATAATTTTGCTTGAAATTAAATGCTTATTGTATTCTGGTATTCTTTGGTGGTATTACTGATACGGGAAAATAAATCATCGGTTTGAGTTTTTGTGTGACATGCTGTATAGTCGAGTCACAAGCTCTGCGTCTTTGTAGAATAGATCTAATTAATTTCATGAATGTAACCTGCCACCTAGTCTGTTTAGATAGCAACGAGCCGAGTGTTGCATTCTTGATTCGCTATCCCAGAATGTAATAGTAATTAGCATAACTTGTTAATTAGCCCTCCACTGCAGCTCTATGGACTCTCTTTTAATGGAAATTTATGATGGATTCATTTTTTTAGTTATGGTAGATTTTATTCTTTTACTTCTCTCTATCGTCTGGTAATATCTTTAGTTCAGCATTTATTTCAGCATTTGAGCATGATTGAAGGACGCGGATAACGTTTACTCACTGACAACTATTCTGTTTTCATGCTCAAATCTAATTTTCTAGTAGTCTTTACAAATTTTCTTTCGAATTAAAATTCGTCGACTGTCTTGACCACGTCTTGACCATACTTTATGAGCTAATCTTTCACATGCTGTCTTGCGGGCGTGCTTAAGATAATTTTTCTGTTAAAACCACAAGATTGCGAGTTCCGGTTTCTTGACCGATTCCTACAAATTAACTTTACGTATACGCGTTGTATTCTACATATATTTTCCAATGTTCCTGCTTCATTGAGAGTGATGCAACCCAGTATGATAATGCTCCCACCATGACGCGTTACTGTAGGGATGAGGTTTTCTCTATGGTGAATTTCGATGATTCCAAAGCAAACTTGGCCATCTGTTGTCGCTGTAGTAGGAGAGAATTATCTGTTCCCTCAATCGAAAGATCGAATCATTCTCTCCGTTGTTGATGACACAATATTCCATTCGGAATTTTTGGAGATTCGAGCTCTCAATGAAGTCAAACCGATCTTACAATGCATTCAACGCTACTCGATTAACATAACGAACAGCTTGTTTGTGCTAAGTTGCCTTCTAATTTATCGGCAATTGAACGAATCATCCTTGCTGTTCAGAATTTCGAGTTCAATTCTAAGCCCAACCCGTTGATGGCTCTGCATCTTGTACCCGAGTATTGTAATTATTTCTTTAGCAGGAACTTAAATGTGTGATTACTCTACTGTATTATTACCATTCGGTACTTGTTCTTGACCATATTGCGCATTGACGTGAATAAGTGCCTCAAATAGACAGTTTTGTTTAATTTTCTTCGTCGTATTAAGTTCCACAGGACTATTCGAGGTGAGGCATTACAAAAAGAGTCTATCGAAAAAAGGGATTGAAGGGTCTATCATTCAAGACACGTCAGGAAGGGACGCTTCAAAGACTCGTTGAGCTACCTTGTTTCATCATAAGGAAATGATTTCAGTACAGATTTTACATCATCAAATTATTTCTAAAATTCTATTGATTGTACTCTTAAGTTAAACAAAAAAGGGTCAAAGCATGCTGGACTAGAACTTGGAAAGAACTAGTGAATTGTATGGCACCCGCCACTTTGCTATAAATACAGTCACGGGTAATTGCTCGAATTGTGCGCAACGAATGCTGCGTGCGTTGGTCAGCTTATTTGTTTCATTTCATTCTCCAGTTCCTTCCTGCTCTCTTTAAGGCTGGCAGACATTCAATCGATGAGCTATAATGCAAGCTGCAAGGCTGGCAGACATTCAATCGATGAGCTATAATGCAAGCTGCAAGGCTGGCGGACATTCAATCGATGAGCTATAATGCAAGCTGCAAGGCTGGCGGACATTCAACAGACGTTCAATAACGCAATACAGGGATTTTCTATTCAAATATGCTTATTCAAGCTCTTTGTGAGGCTAGTATGATTTTTTCACTGATGAATTTGCACAAGGTTTCTTAAAGAATACAAAGATTATTTGCGTATTAGCAGCTGAAGTTTCGGAGCAACTCACTGTTCTCACGGACCGCCCTTTTCAATGTTAATTGCCGGGATTAATGGACCGTGTTGCCTGAGCTCGACACAGGTCTTTGAAAAACTGAAAATTTGTGAGTGGCCGTAGTTTACATGGAACAGCTAGCATGGAATGAGAATTATTAGTTCGTTTGAGCATTCCAATTATTTTGATTTGCTCCAATTCTCGCTAAATAGAAACTTCTGCTTCTCAGGGGACGGGTGTTCTTGCGATGAATATTTTCTTTCCTGCTAGTACTCTGACTGCAGCGTGATCAGCACACACGGTCTGTCGCCGAATTTTCTAGCAATTTACGTTGTCTTAGCGGTACAGCTGGCATCGGAAGTTTATGTGCCGACTTGGCAGCACCATGTGCTATTTTCTGGTAAATATCCTTAAGCTATTTTTAAACAAAAATTGATCAGACAAGCTCACAGAGTTGCCTCATCAAATTACAAGCTTCTAAATGAAATTTGTAGAAGATTTTCAATATTCTTTTATTTTTTTTCTGCTATTATGCTAAAAGCTTCACATTAGTTCTGTTTTTTACTTCCATGGGCGGATTTTGAAATCCACACGCTTGTTTTTATTGCGCTCCGGCGTACGAAGCCAGCATTTAATTCATTTTTTTCACGAGGAATAACAGATACTGTATATTAAAGTTGATGGGATATGATTGAATTTTTCAAACCTAATATTGACTTTCCACCGAGTTGAAACTTTTTAGTGAATATTAGAAAATTCTATTCTTGAGGGCGTTTGCTGAAATAGAAAAAAAAATTTATGCCCTGCAAGAAAATTGTGAACTTGAAAAAGAATTTCATTCCCTCTTTTCAAATTTTACGGATCCAAACCCCTTTCAGGTCCTCAATAATGAACATAAAATTCGCTCACAACACTCACAAGAACACTGGACGGTACCCTTAAATAAATAGAACATTTACACACAATGCTCACAGTATTCACATGAACACTGGATGGTGTTCTTTAATAAACATAAAATTCGCTCATACTATTCACATAAACAAAACAACTTTGTTTTGGGTTTCTATGCAAAACATTTGAAAGTGTTCGTCCATTGACCGTAGACTTGGCGGGGTATTCTCTGTGTTGGCGCTGTGCAGGGCAGACTGCAGTATTTGAGGTCCAGGCGTGACAGGGAGTTCCACCTCAGCGCTGGGGAGCGAGGTTCACCCACTGATTTGGCTCTAAAACCACTCAAGGAGCACAAGTTAGGCTACAGGTTTTTGTGTTTTGCTATCTTAGGCTGAGTGGTGAAGCACTTGTTATCAAAGTATTCTGGTGAATAATATAGAATTGAACTTTCCCCTCAAGGAGTATGGGATGGGCAATAGGTTTAGGTTAGTTAAACAATTTAAACAATTTATTTACCACAGGTGATACAGAGGTAGAATGTTAAGTTTTCTATCTTAGGCTGAGTGGTGAAGCACTTGTTATCAAAGTATTCTGGTGAATAATATAGTATTGGACTTTCCCCTCAAAGAGTATGGGATGGGCAATAGGTTTAGCTTAGTCAGGTTTGTCTATCTCATGCTTGGGGCCAGGCACCTCCTTGGGAGATGCTCTTGTTACCTCAGCTATGGATAGGCCTTCGGAACTTCTGTCTTTCGAGCACGCCATGGTTCTTTCAGTTTTCATGTCTACTTATGCATCTTTCTTTGTCTTTCCGAACTTGCTGTTTTGTGCACAGGGTATCCAGTGTGGAACACACCTCGTGCCCAGAGTCTCCGTTTCCCGCAATTCATACTAAATCGGCCCTTCTCCTCCGTCTCTTGAGATCGTCTTTGATATCACTAGTGAGTCTTAGACTAATATGATGTATCACTTCGTTCTAAAAACATTCCCCTTACACTCTATACGATGACCTGTTTTTATGAACAAGGGAAAGAATGTTTTGAATGAAAAGGTGTGAAGTTCGCACCTTGCACTTAACTCATTGACCTACATAGCTCATGGTCAGCGAATGACCGTGCCTTCGTTTTTGCGTTTGCATCACAGATATCAAGACGACCAGTTAAAAAATTACTTCCGAGTAGAATGCTCAGGTCCAAACATTTTGAAGCGTTATATTGAAGAAAATCCTCAATATATATTTTTTTAATCTTATTATAGAGACACATCTCATGCTGTACATTTCCTTTGCTGGCTTCTCAATTCTAGACCTTAACTCTAATTCATTGCTTTGATGCATAGATAGCTTGGAAAGGTATACTTTTAATTACATACATAATTCAACATTTAGGAAGCATTGTAATTTGTAAATTGTATCGAAAGATATAGACGTAAGTTTTGCTAAGTGCGTTTACAACATTCGTTGTACAAGACTTATTTGAAATAAGCATATTTTTATATTTTCAAATGGGTTGCCATAAAATACGCTCCTCCTCTCATTGGGATACGACAATGGGAATTTACGCTCCCAGAGAAAATACGTTGTCTCTACCTGAATTCAAGATAGGCTTTCTTTGCGTTAAAATGAAACGTTTTTGTTTTGTTAAGGTTCATTTTTTTTTTTGGTTCACTGCTGTATTTTTACAGCGTCAATTACTTGCTTCAACTCTTTTCTTGTTTCATAGACATTTTCCTAACTTGCTCTTCCCATACACAGTGTGTGGGGACACACCCCACATGGATTCCCGTGCCCTTTAATAATTCAATACCAAATGGTGTCTCTCCTTGTTTCTCAGGAACTCCTTTCTTGTGGTTTGGGAGGCCCAAACGAACTTGGAATTGAATCTATACGCCCTCACCCGATATGATCCCTGCTTTTCAGTGCTATGAATTCCATGAAAATTTGCTGTCAGTTGTGACCTGCACAAATGATCTTCCATAGTGAAACATATTCAATTTCTTCCTTGTCGCTTATTCTAAGTTTTTAGTGCATTGAGCAGTTATCGGATGATATCACCCTAATTATACGATCATTTGAATTTTTATTGTACAATGTTTCCAGTCGTTATTGAGCTCAGAAGTCGATAGACGATGTTCCTCCAATACTTACTACCATTTTCAAAATTTTTCTTGTACCAAATTTCCCGTTGTTTTTGAGCCAAGCAGCCGTCGGACAATTTTTTTTCTAATATAACCCTCTTCTACATGTTTTTCTCGTAACATTTGCAGTTGGTTGTGAGCTAAGCAGTTATCGGACGACGTTATGGTATTCCAACACCAGCATGCTAACATCTTGAGAATTTCCTCCTCAGATAATATTTTTAGATGATTGTAAGCGTACAGACCTACGATTTAGCCTTCACACGCGATATTTTCATGTTTGGGTAAACGCTAAGTCTCGTATTTTAATGCAGATGCGTACATAAAATGTTGCTTCATTAAATTGAAGAAGACAAAATATTGTACTGTGATGAGAGAGATTGATGAGGGCGGTGCACGTTGTCCTGCTCACGTTCCGTAATTTGTTTAATTTTTTTACGTTACTCGGCCAACGGAAACATTTGAGTGTGTGTACTAAGATTTGTTACGGTGTTTAGTGCGGGGAAAAATATGCTCGCCTCTCTAATTGCTCTTCACGTATGCTCTATAGATCCTATGGGAAGATTTCTCGTCGGAATATGCGTATGAATATGCAAAGGTGGATATACAGGAACGCAAGGTACCCGTCTCTCTTCCGGAAGAAAACTATCTTTTATACATATTTTGTCCTGTTGTGGAAATGACCCGTCACTACACAGATTTGTTCGTAACTATGAAAAATAGAATTTTTATTGACGAAACATGATTGATTGTGAGCATTATCACGATGCACAAACATTGGTGGAAGGAAATCTTCAAACGGCATAGCTTATAATATTTATATTCTAATCGTAGGACAACTAATGTGTTCTTACGCTTGCGTATCACTGAAACTAATAGCGTAGGGTTCTATCCAATACCAACTTGCATATTATTTAGGGTCTTAATTCCAGACTCGACTTTTCAGGTTGCTAGGTGCCAAACTATGGTGGGAGGTGCTTTTTCAGCTTGGTTGTTGTTAAAATAATTTTGTAGGTAGCTTTGTGTAATATATCTATCAGTTTTTACTTTTGAGAACGACTAAGCATGGGATGTTCGTGATCAGTACATAGAAACATCCAGAGGAGATAAGGTGTCTCTGAAATATCGCATTCAAACGAACACCATTTTAGACGAGGGAGAAAATGAATGAAAATATTGGTACACAAAAGCACAACGGTGACAATACTGAATTATTGGAAATCCGTGTCAAACTGTCGGAGTAAACGTTCCGAGATGTCGCACATCATCAGTATTTCTGATGCGATACTACACGCTCAAAAACTGAAAGAAACTCTACAAGTGATGACTGTTTACTGTAACTTAAATATCTAAAATAAGAATCTGGAAGACAGTACAATGAATAAAGAACAACCAAAGCGCACACCCTGACCCTCACAAGAAAATAATTACTGATTAGCAATGTGCCATAGATGAGCGCTAAATCTGTGTTATTACCCAGGCTTCAATTTGATATTGTAAATAGATTCTAAGAATCTATGGCATTGCTCAACACTACCATTGTCTCGAAGTTTGAAGTTCTGAAGCATTACGGGAACATTGCAACTCTCGGGAGCGCACCGAAGAGGATCTAAATCTAAGATAGGTTAAAATTTTATTCGTGCGGTTACTTCCCTCGGCGTACTCTGCATGCAGCTTTGGAGCGAATCATTAGCTAGGTAGAACTTATTGTTTTCGAGTTATCAAGCTCTCATTCTCCACAAGTTATTGATGTCAACCGGATTCCATCCTACATAAGCTCTTCTAACGTTTATTTTTGATTACTTTATTTTGACGTCGTGAAACTATTGAACTTCTTGAAATGAATCATTTGAAATACTACTAGAATGCAGTTACTAGGGTTAGAGCACAGAAAATTGATGTCACTTTTATTTCGAGATTTAGCAGTCGAAGCGTTACGATGTTATTGAATCACTTGAATGGCATCATTGTGTGGTGTGCTTTGATTATTTATTGTGTAAGAGATGTGCACAGTAATTTGTGGCGCTTCCAGTCATAGCGTTGGTGAAAGTTGATGGTATTAGAATAGTTGAATAAGGACTGGCATACCCAAATTTGGAGGCAGAAATGAAGACTTAGCCTGAGCTCGCTTTTGCTCTCTAAATTCTCATGTGTTGCCATCATTTGCTCATTTTGGTTCTCAAATATCAGTTTGCCTATCAGTTTTATTTTACATGAGACGCAACTTTCACTATCTCATCTCTGCCCTTCGTCTGTCAGATTGGCTCTGGGTCTCAATTTGTATATTTTTGCAGGCCTTTCTCGAGGCAATGTTGTTCTATTATGACGGCCTGGCTGTCTGCTTCGTTTTTTAGCTTTTGAGAATGCCTTCTTTTAGCATGCAGCCAAGTCTCATCTGTTGATTTCTATCATTTGGAACGCTCCGATACTCTGACCTGTAAAGTGATCGTTTCGCTTCTTTCTGCTTCTATTGGGTGCTGACTTTCACGTTGTTTTCCCATTGCCTCCTCTCAGGGAGCATAGTATAAGCAATAGGTTTAGGTTAATAAGGTTTGTCTATCCTTGGCTATCGGGACCGGGATCTCAGCTATAGATATGCCTTCGGAACTTCTATCTTTCGTAAAATGTTAGGTCCCGAAGTGAGAATTAAGTAGGCCTTGTTTTTTTTAAACAAAATTTTTTTTATTCCATTGGGACCATCTTTTTTCAGGTCACTGCTGTAGTGTTTTTCAGTACCTCCAACTTTTACAGCAACTTTTATCTTGTTTCACAACCTTACTTCTTAGATTACCGTTTCTATGCTCGGAACTCACCTTGTGCATAGATTCTTCGTTCCCTACTAAATTGCGCTGTCATCCTTCCTATCTTTGAGCACTTTTTTTGCAGTTTGGGAGGTTTAAACTACCTTCTCTAAACAAAGTCTAGCTTTTGTGCCAATTTGATCTTTTTCGGTTTTCATACTTTCTTCGCAATTTCTTCTGTGTGTTTGCTTCCTTTTTCTTCTAAACTTTACGTATAATATCCCGTAAGGAAACACAACTTGTGCACGGATTCCCCATTTTCTTCCTTCCATATCAAGTGGTACCTTCCCTTCGCTCTCTTTAGATCACCTTGGTTGCGTATATATAGGGAGTTTTGAACTAACTTAACATAATTTAATTACGTCGGTCTTTGGCTAGTTTTCTCCAGAGATGATATGAAAGGTTCTGAATAATACAAAAATTAGACAAACGTAAAATGATTGGTGATATTCAACACGTTGTAGGTTACATCGGTATCCGAAATGATGTTAGCACTCCTGCAATTTATATTGGATAGAATGATGATGGTACAAACTCCCTGTGATCGGTTAGGCCTCACTTTTTATTGAACTAAATTTCTTATCTAAAAATTTCTTGGTTTCCTCGAGAGTGAAAAAATTCAATCAAAGTAAACATTTGTACACATAATTTTTGAGGCGTCAACATTTATAACAGACCGTATTGCATGACCATGCTGCGCATGAAATCATTCTAAATCATAGGTTCCCAACCTTAGATAGTGAATATTCATTTCATCATTCGTGTTACCCTATTAATAATTCAAAGAAATAATTTTGTGTAGTGACTTTTAGGTAGGTATACAAGATACGAAAAAGTTATGAAAAATGTTCATTTTCACTTAACTGCCTTATTAAAAACAACACACACACAATCGCTCGCATTTGTCATCCACGTGTTTGTTCTACGTAGTGATAATATAAACTTTATAAAATCTTAAATACTCTGCTACATTTATGAAAGAAAAAAGGAAATAATCCGCACTAAATTTGTCCTTGTAAAATTAATTTTATTTGGGATGATGCAAAATTAAGACAGCAAAATAAGGAAAACTTTAAACTGTTTTCGTTAATAATTAATGTGTACCTCACTGGTATCATGGATGCAAGTTGTCAGTTGTAAATACAGTATTTCTCTATGTTTCCCCCCAGCGTGGGAAGCTCTGTATTTAAATTGAACCAAAAAGAACGTTAATTTCTAACTGTGTTAGTGAAAGACTTAAAATATTTGCAATTTCAAAAAAAGCTGTTCGATATTCCTTGTATCAGTTGAAAGAGTTCCTTTAATTCTCTCAGATTATATTACTAATTATAGAATGGTGAATTTTCCCGTGTTATGCACCTCCGAAATAAGCTACTTGAGTAGCTTCTCGTGCTGGCGTTTGGCCTGACATGACCTCATGTTGGATCTCGGAGTAAATCGCCGCTTGCAGAGATCAGGGCTGCAAGCTGTCATCCTCCGTAATATCGCCGAGATCCGTCCTGATATCCAACACGCGCTTGTTTCTCAAGAGAGCCATAAAAACTTCAACAAAATCATGAGTGACGTACTGGACGGCTTTTATTCCGCCGCTGCGCTGAGAATCTCTCTTTTTACTCGCGGGAATCTGACGTTGGTCGATGGGGGCGGTATTTTATTGCGTGCCGAACTCTGCAATAGAGTGCTGGCTATGGTCAAGGTTCTGGCTCTGCATACTTTCCGCTCAGAAATTAGTGTGTAGGGAACTCTGATACATAATTGGGCAACCTCCGACCTGCACACTGACCGACGCGTTGCCTGCAAGACTCCGCATGGGGGGCTCTTACTACGAACGCAAGATAGAACCTCAGTTTTCTGGGAACTTATTATTGCTGCTGCTGCTGCTGCCACTGCCAATACCGTATGAGGGGGAACGGTCTCGTATTGCTGTTTGTTAAATGTGATTGTTCGATCATTTCATTCACGCGAGCTCGATCGAGTTACTTTATCAGCCCAATCCTCAAGCTTCACTCTCACGAGTACGTTAATGTAAATAAAAAAAGGGTCGGCTGCGTATCGTTATCTCAACCCACCATAAGAACGCATTTCACGCTTCTCAAACATATTATGAAGAGATATTAGGAAACCATTGAACTGCTGCTGGTCAACAGGACCAACTAATTGTCAGTCAATCGCAAACTTTACAGTTATTTTAGGAGTCAACATTACCTGAATGAGAATCTTATCATACTTCTAGTAATGAGAGCCCATTTCTCATTAAAAATTTACCACTGAGGGAAGTGATCGTAATGTTCTCTTCCGATTTCCGCTAATTTGGAACTGCCGATATAACTAAGCTCCAAGCGGCCGAAGACTGCCTCATTCAGACACCAGAGACTCGAACGTAAAAATTCTGGTTTCTATTGACCAGGCCCTCTTTTCTTTTCAACCGAAAAAGCAGCAACTCTAGAACCCTTGCATAATATATTTCTAATCAATTTCGTAGAACTTATCTTGATTTAGCTTTGCATGAGGCAAGAAGTACAGTATCTCCCTGCTAATGACGGGGGTTACGTTCCTTCCCCTCCTGCGAATTCCGAAAATCCGCGAATTGTTGATGCAGTTTCGAAACTCATATGTATGATATTATGTACCTTAAAATATGCTTCACAAACAAGCTCTAAAGACCCTTACTCAGTAATGCAATAACAATGTGGTAATATATAGTAGTGATTAGTTAAAAACATTTTAGTTTTATTGTAATGATAATGATGGTGAAGTTTGCTGTACCATATACGATGAGGGTGATTATGGTGATATTTATGTATAGTTATTTACCAGTTATTCTGAATCATCTTTCTTTTCTAATTTTTTATTTTGTATTCACTGACAATGTTATTTTAAAATCATTTACTATAGTTACATATACGTACTGTCTCATCTCTCTTTTCTAAAGTAATATTTTATGGTCTCTGACATTTTTATTTTAAAATTATTTGCGACTATGGGTGAATGTGAGCGTGTTTCTGTTAAAAAAATGGCCTAAGAAGTTTACGAAATTGCTGAAATTAGGAAAAAAATGAAAGAGCAAAATCTGCGAGTGTGTGGGGCCTCGAACGGTGAACAGCGAAAGGGTGGGGGTATACTGTATGATAGAGGGTATTGTTTTCGTCTTACACTAAGATGGACTATGTGTTGGGTAAGAAGTCCGTTTTTATGCCCTCTTCCAAGAATTATGGCAATTCTTTACATGTGTCTAGGAGGTTCATTGATATCGTAATAATTCATAAATAAATATTTGTCTCGTAGATATGTTTCTTTGTGCCGAGTTCCAAAGTCACGAGATACGAATTTATCGCTTGATTCTCTTGTGAAATTGTTCCGTTAATCTCAATGTAGACACGGTGAAAATTAGAGTATAGTTCAAAATATAATTAAAATTACCATTAGCAAAACGATTTTGGTCACCCTCCACATCCTCGAGTATTAAATTGGAGGTGATGAACAATTTTCAATGTCTTCGGCGAGAGTATCTGATGAATCTTTGCTCATTTGAAACCAAAGCACCAAAAGTACGCCTTTACATCGTAAATAAAATGCGTCAGCGTCAAGTAAAGCCGTCTGAGCCAAACTGAAAATGTTAAAACATCGACGTATAACATTTTCTATCCTGAGGACATAAATTTCTGATCACTACTTCATGTGTGCTGCCTCATACCTCATAATCCAGAACTATTCTTGAATAATGTTACACATCCGCATAATTAAGTGAAGAGTGAAAGTTATGCAGACATTCCTTTTTTCGGAATAAAATAAGTCTTCAGTTTTGTTACGAACTATCTATTTTTGGTTTACTGCTGTCTTGTTTCTCAGCTCCTACTACTTTCTTCTTGAACTTTTATCTTGTTTCATGAACTTCTCTCTCAACTTACTGTTTCTATGCACTTTGTGCATAAATTCCCCATTCCCTTAAAATGGGGCCTTTCACCTACCTCTCTTTGGAACGCCTTTGTTGCGGTTAGGGAGGCTTGAAATTTACATCTAAGCTGACGTAGGGTGAGCGGCAGCAGGTAACGAAGCAGCCGTGCAGCAGCCGACCTCCATGCTCCTGCAGCCCCTCATAACAGCGCAACTTTGCTGCTCTCTGGAAATGAACTGCCGAGCTGCGCTGGTGCTCGGTCTTGGCATTGACTTCACCCAATTATTGTCGGGCCTGTTTGTTGTGTGTCCGTGAGACCGGGGAAACCTCATTTGCTTCAATTTTTGAAGATGTTTGTGTTTGTTGAAATATGTTTATGTGTGTTGAAATATGTTTGTGTTTGTTGAATCATGTTCGTGCTTGCTCAATTGTGTTTGTTGAAATGTTTGTTTGCTGAATTACGTTTTCGTTTGTTGAATTATGTTTGCGTTTATTGAATTATATTTGTGTTTGTTGAATTGTGTGGTTGTTGAATTTTGTTTGTGTTTGTTGAACTAAGTTTGGGTTGGTTGAATTAAATTTGTGTTTGTTGAGTTACGTTTGTGTTTGTTGAATCATGTTTGTTGAATTTTATTTGCGCTTGTTCTAAGCTTAATTTGCATTGATTGTAGTAGACACGAAATTTTAAATACAGTGGAATTTCATGCGTTTTGCGTTCGCACTTTTCTGGCAACATAGGCAATTGTTCAGTTTGTAGTGTTAATTTAAGTGATCTTATGATGCTGCTTTGACATAAAATATTCCAGGAAATTATACTCAACACTACACAGTTTGGCGCTTCAATGATACCTGTTAATGCTTGGTAATTTAATTTCTCAAGTTGGCGAACCTGGTTGATTTTCCAAATAGTTAAGTTAGGTTTAGTTAAATTAAATTGATTTGAACAATCGTCGATCAATTTGAATAATCGAACAAACAATTATGCTTAAAAATATAAGAAATTAGATAGCAAATTGCTCACCGATAAAAAATTAATTATTTGATTATAAAAATTCTCGTCAGAGGAAACTATTGACCGAACCGTACCAACTGTTTGGCCAATACCGAGTTTGTGTAAGAAGTTGACGAATTAAATAAGGTGTACAACGAGCTTTTACCCAAAATTTTTAAGTTATTGTCACAGAATTCTTTGTTCTCGTGTTCCAAAATGCTACATTTTTACGATGAAATTTATCGAAAAGGAACTGCAAATAAGTTTTTCTATAACAGAATGTATCCGCTACATTTGTTCCGCAGGCTTTGTTGCATTTCATCTTTCGTTCCTGATTTTCAGATTTAAGAGTTTCATGAATTTTAAATTAACTTCAGCATTCTTCATTCTGTTCATGATGGCGTCTGAAAATCTACTTAAATCCAAGCGATGTTCAGGTTAAGTTTTAATTTTCGTATGTCAAAATGCGTGTTTACACAACATCATGTTGCACAACACATCTGCGAACTTCGTTAAGCTCTGAAACTTTGGTGGAAGTTTCGTGGGGGTGCACCGTGATGCAAGCAGGTCACAAGTGCTAGCAAATACCAGGTAAATGAATCTTGCCTTTTGCTGACGGCCATGTGTTCAGGCATCTCATCTCCCCTCAACAGCTACGGACGGGAGAGTGAGGGGGTCCTAGAGCACCATTTGTTCTCTCAACGGCTCCAGGAAACGATTTTTCCCTGAAGCGCTTATCTTCCAGGAAATAATTTTTGATTCCAGAAGTAATGTACTCGTAGAGGAGAAAACTAACTGTTGAAGGTTTTCAAGGGGTAAAAAATTTTGTAGAGACATTCAATATGAACTTTTCAAATCTATGTTTGCGTTTACGAGAAATCTACGAAGAGTAAATTAACTAATGAAGCTTAGCGTGTCATGGAAATAATCCTAATTCCAGGTAAAAATTTTATCCGTTTATTATTGTCTGACGATATACAAACACTCAATGGACCAGCTGTAGGAAAGTTTTAAATTCAAGGGTTAAGCCTTCGCGACCGGGAATGTAAACTCTAAATTTAGCGCATTTAAGCACTTCGGCACGAAGATCAATAACGCTACGGTGTTTTGTACTATACTGTGACCGAGTGTCGAGCGAAACGAGTGGAGATGTTAGTTCGAACAGATCGGCGAGCTGGCCCGCATACTACTATTCGGGGTATGCGTACCTAATTTTAAGTATCTGAGATCACCACATGAACAGAGGTAGAATATACATATGTAATATCAAGAACTTCTAATTTGTTCGATAAAAATTCCTGCGTGATGGATTTGTCGCAAAAAATTGACTGGCTATATCATGTGTGTGTTATTTTTAGTCAGTAACAAAAATTATTAATACTAGAGAGTTTCAGGCATGGACTGTGGTGTCCGGCGAAATCATTCTTCGAAGAAATTAGATGATGATGTGTTCAGCAACTGATTGAGAATAAGGTATTTGTGAACATAAGGACCATATGCTATTTTTAAAAAGGCCAAATTTTCGAATGATAGGAAAAAGCTTTGCCTACTCCGCGTTAGCAATGCTGATGACGGTAGGCTCTCAGCGGTGCAGTTTTGAGAACAAATATGGACAAATTACCCTCATCATTCTTGCGGATGTCTGTGTCGTTGAAGTTTTTGACACATCCACTTCTTGCATTAGTGTCCTCTTCCTGGTGTTATTTTATTGACTTCATTCTCTCGTCTTTATAAATGCCTAACACTTCGTTCGAAGCGAGTGGTGAATAATCAGTTAGTGTAGTGTGAAAGATAATTAAAATTTTAGTGACGTTCAGGTGACGTTGTCTTGAAATGGTTGTTACTGAGATTGAATAATAACAATTTGCTACAATTTGCTGTGAATTCTTACAGATCGTTATGGTTTGTGAATCTAGGTTAATTAGATAAAAAATGAGATTGTTGGTGTTGTTTGAATACTGGCATTCATTACCTATTAGTGTACGGCCCGTCAGAAATGACGGGATTCGATATTTTCCTAAAATAAATCTTCCATATGTGGATGACAAACAAGTACATTCATCCTAATAGTACCCACGATTAAAATATCCTTGTCCTTGGGTACTGGGGAAACTCGTATCACAAATACCGTCATTAACCATCCTTTAAATGCATCACAGATACGCCTACCAACCAGCAAAAACAGCAACTGTGCATTATTATTTAAAGGACACTACTTCTTCAATACTCCTCTTGGGGCTTAAGATAGCAAAAGTTTTGGGTTAGTTAAAGTTGTTTATCCCATGCTATAGGAATTGGTGCCCCCCAGGGGAGATACTGTTAGGTTACCTCTGGCTTGGATAGGCCTTCGTGATGTCTGTCATTCTTGCCCACATTGTTTCTTCCAGTTGTTATGCCTTCTTGACCATCTGTTCTTTCTTATTTCTTCCTCTTCCTTCGTAAGTTGCTGTTTCAATGCGCAGGGTATCTGGTATAGGAGTGCAAATTGTACGTAGATTTCCCGTTTTCCACAGTTCGTACTAACTGGTCATTTCTTATCGCCACCGAGATGGGATAAAACTATGACACGAAGACTAAGTATTGCTGTTGTTGCCGAGATACCAGCCCGAATATAGCGTATGGGCTTATTCTTCACACTGAGGAACTTCACGGCCAAATCGACGACCTCTACATGTGGCTGAGTGCCGTGCCATTACGCTAGCGAGGCATTACGCTAGCCATGCCATTCGTGCCCTTCATATGTCTTGCTTTGACACGAGCTGCGTGAGGACGAGGCAATATAAAATTACATGAAGCAGTTTCATTGCCATTGAAACGCTATGGGAACTTTTATACCGCAACCATTTAGGTATTTCGAGTTTTATGTTCATATCCTACTCTACTTGGTGTTTGAGGCCACAGTTCTCACTCGTCTTGATGACAGGAAGAAGTTATGACGGATCTCAGTAACGTGCTATTTCGCACGGTTACTGTGTGTGAGTCGACGTCTACGTCTCTTCATGCGTGTTTATATAATGGGGTGAAAATTCCGATTGTTTTTAACTGCAGAGTTCCTGCCAACCTATTTTATTCTGATTTCATTGTTAGGGATGTGAGTGTGAGCTTCATTTGGTGCTGTATCGTGTGCGCTGGGCACAAATAAAACATCCGTGTTTAATAGGGTTTTAATGAGATCCCTATTGAATTTCGACAACAACATTACCCCACACTCGTTTATTTCATCCGCCGCCTGGAAAAGCAGGCAGAATCAATCAATGGCCTTTCAACACGTTGGCTGCGATGGGTCAAACTGAAGTTCAAAATACAACTTGAATTTAAAATAAATAAAAATTCGTAGGAAGGGATTTTGAATTAGCAAACATTAACTGGAACGTGCCTTCATTCAGTTTTGATTAAAAATTCACAAAAATTGAGTTTGTGACTACTGGTCTGTCAGCAGCATTATAAAAATCCCATCCGTGACCACGGCTGGCTCACGTCGCGGTCAAAGTGTTAATAGCCCATGACTCGATTGTAAGCCGAGTTATCGGATGCAAGTTACTTTTAGTATTTATAATGTTTTATCTGAAAAGAATGGGGGAACTTAATATACGACATAATGTAGCTAAGCCGACGCATAGATTAACTTACGTTGTCAGCTGCACTGCTGCGTCTCAAAATTGCCTCAAAATCTCTCACCATCAGCTAGCGAACTGAAGTCTTCATCACGACCTCTATTATCGTGCAACATTTCCCTGAAACGAACTTCCTTCTTTAAAATACCCTGCCACAAGGCGTTGATCGTGCGATTCATCGTCTTCCTCTCTGTGTATGGACGCTAAATGTTGAGGCAGGTTGTGCGAATGCGTGGGTGCATACAGGAAGCACTGCGTAGTGCTCGCCATTTTATTTCTAGTCCAATAAAATATCATTTGGCGCCAGAGGATGGAACAGAACACGCGTGTGAAACGAGCTTTTCGTAGCTCATCGTGTTGGTGATTGACTTGTTGCGACCTCATAGTAAATGCCTTAAAGCTCTAGCTAGCGTGTCCGAGTTTGAGTCTCATGTTCGTAGCATCCATGTTCGGTTTAGCATTTCCGTAAGGTTTATGTTAACAATAATATCAGCTCATGATTGTTAGTTCTGTATTTCGATGCTGGTCACAGCACATCAGAAAGTCTTCAGGTTTAGTTTCACGGCTCAACATTAGGGGAATGATGGTACTTAAAAATTCAGTCAAGCAACATTGACCTTCTAAAGTAAGGGAAACTAAATTTCTTCTCAGCACTGAACCAAAACTTCATTTCGTAATGCGCTTCATCAGTATTTTGTCGTTTTGTTTAAAGAGGCCAAAGTTCTCAAAAAGGGGACAGAAAACGCTCCTATTGCAGCTGACAAGTGTGTTAATTCTAATAAAAAAATTACTTCTATCCAGAACGACGTTTTCGGATACGTTTGAACCTATTTCAAACGAGATACCTTCATGTAACGTAGCTCGTACGCTTAATTTATGACAGGACTCATTTTTGTACTTCCAGGTCTCGGGACACATCCTGTTACCATAGCTGAATTTATTCTTCCTCCATTGTTACGCGCAAGTTTTCTAGTATGAAGCCAAAAGTCCACTCTGACATCCTTTTGAAAGAACAATATACACGTAGGATCTCTTTTTCTACAACATGGAAGCATTCGACTTTCGTACACTGCCTCTGTACCGACAGCTCCCGTCTATGTAATTTACACTCCTTCATCTCAGAGTCTTGAAGGATTAGATCTTTGAAAACGAAAAGGCGCTGCTTCCGTCTTCATTAGCGTTTTGTTCTTTGATACCCGTTGATTAATTGTAGTAATAACTCAACTTTATTTATCTTAGTCTACTTAATCCTTCAACTAGTGCTCAGATGCGGCCTGTTAACTGATTTATACAGGTCAAAGTATAAGGATGCATCGTAAAAATGAATCATTGTAAAATAATTTGAATACGTCAGTGGCGTATATGTTAACACTACTTCACATTTAATCGTCGACAACCGAGAAAAAATTAACAAATCTCTTAAGATCGCACTTGTTAAGTCATTGAAGCACAACCGGAGTATTTGAGAGATTCCTGGAGTAGATAATCGTTCAAAGCTTGTATGTAGTTTGAAGAGTTGCAAAGGTATAGAAGATTCTGGTGGCTTCAAGCTCGAAAAAACAAAAAGATCTAAAAAACCTTAGTCAGGGAAGACAGTCATTTAACGACGAGAATTGAACAACCGTTTCATCACTGCTGCTTTAACTTCAAGGCGAGTAAAGAGTACAGACATTATTATTATTTCAAATTTACCGGCTGAAAGCGATCGCAGAAAATTGTTCTAGCCACATGAGGGCACCCACAAAAGAAACCACTGATGATACCTATAGGAAGAATAAGAAAATAAGACGGAAGTTTGCCTACAAACATGTGAATTTGTATCATGGACGTAGTTTAAAGTGTTCTATAGCGATGAAAATAAATTTAATTTGTTCTGCAATGATGGAAAAGCTACATGAATAGGTTAAGATGAGGAAAATTTGATCTTATGTGTAGAAAGAGGGCAGTCAAGTTTCGAGGTAGAAGTGCGTTGGTATTTGGGATGTTTTCCATCCAAGCGGCAATCCCTCTCGTTTGTCTTCATGAGTATACCAATGCTGCTATGTATTTAAGCTTCTTAGAAAATTATGCAGTGCCAATGACGAACAATTCGGGCATCAAAGGGAATATTTCCACACAGGATAATGTACCTTACCCCAGAGCCAATACAGTAGTTGTATCTATTGGAATAGGCACTCCCGCGAGAAAAATGTGAGATCTAGAGCAGAGAGTTCGGTAGGCCCTCTTCTTGTTGAAATAAGATATATATTTTACTTTGTTGAGAACCATCTGTTTTTGGATCACTACTGCCTGCTTTTCAACCCCTCTGAAATTCTCCTAAAACTTTTATTTTGTTCCTAACCTTCCTTCTTAACGTGCTGTTTCTTGGCGCTTACTCTTTCTCAGGTTCCCTGTGCGAGAATAAACCTTGTGCATGGATTCCGTGTTTCCTCAACTCCATGGTAAATGATGTCTTTATTCTTCCTCTTTGAACATTTTTGTTGTAGTAAGAGGAGCTGAAACTTACTTTTATTCGGTCAGTCACTGAGCCAATAGTGTATTGAGTTACTTTCAAGATAATATGTATATCTTGTATGCTTCTGAACATTTCAGTCGAAACATGTTCTGTGTCCTTTAGTTTGGAAACTTTATAAATTCTCAAATAAAATAAAATTTGAGGAATATTATTTTTATATCCTTTGAATGAAGATGAAAATTTACATATGGTATGGCATCAACTTCAGTTTGTTCAAATTTTTACCTTAAGCGATCCTCAGTCATTTAGAGATTGAGTTTTCAAATTTTAGGGCGTATTTTTCATCTCAAGTGAAAACCCAACATATATCTCGTAGTGGCATATGTAATACCGTGCTGCAAATTTCACGGTGTATAAACGTAACACCAAGAGCAGTTTTCACGGTGTTCAAAAATAGCACCAAGAGCAATAATAATTTTCGTGGTGTTCGAACGTAACACCGAGAGTAATTTTCTCAGCGTTACGGAGAGCTTTGTTATCAGACGGAAAGCTCTCGCCCGTTACTCGGCAGACAGCAGCGCACTACCGCGGTGCTGCTATCTCGCCGTGACGAGGCTGCCTGGATCTTACCGAGACCGACGACTGACCCCGAACTGGACCGCAGCAAGGAAGTTCCTTGGACCGCAGTACGGTGATCTGCAGCCGGATTTCCTAATTACTATCGTAGTGCTGTGCAGTTGGATGCCTTAATTGTTCTAACTTGGTCAGTGTGCATGAGATCCCTTTCAGGGCCAAAATCCTCAAGTTTTGTTTTGGAAGAACTCAAGATGGAAGATTTTGACTAGAAATTATAGCATCTAGCATAGCTAAGTCCATCGAATAATATGAGTTGCCAGCTATGCTGCTCTATGACGATTTAAGTTTTTCAGAATGCGGCCGTTGATCCGCCTGTTGGTTTATCCAAATAATACCGCATGCGTTTAGTCCGTAGAAATTTAGCTTACAATTGGTTGCTATGGAGATTAAATTATTTTTACGGTGGGGTGATTGGGGAATAAACTCGCTATGCACAGTTTCAGTATATTAATTAGTTAATGAGCACGTTCAATTGTTCATTGCTCAACATCTTTTAGCACAATTCCTCAATCCGTACGCTAACGCATTTAGATATACTCTTCTGCATGATTTGCGATATAAATGCGTCCAAAGACTCGTTCATTAACCCCATTTACAACAGATCAGCTGCAGATGCAGTAGCTCAACTGAGGTGCTAACTAGAAATTGAACTCGAGTACGTGACGTGTCTTCGGCTGGATGGGCTTGTGTCTGTCACCTCAAGCAGCTTCATGAAGTGTAAACACTGCACGTAATGTGGTCACTGCATGTCTTCACGAGCAGCCACGTCCAGCACAACAGCTGCTTCCTTCCTCGAGTCTGTGCTCGCTGGTGGCTCCATTGATTCATTTTTGCGGTTTTTTGTTGGGCGTAATCTTGATACGAGCGATAGCAGGTCAACGTAGGATCACAGCTATTTGTTTCATTAGATTAGGCTTATTGCCTTGGATTGTCGGGTTATTTTGTTCGATTAACTGTAATGTTTTTGAAATCCTTCGACACCTTCAAGCGTATTTTACAGCGTAACAGTGCAATTTGTCGTGTCAATGGAGAGTGTTAACAAGTAGCCTCCAGTGGTTGTGTTTGAAATGGCTTCTCTGATACCCAAAATAAAATGCATCTCAGTCACTCAAGTTAAATGGCTTGTGAGTTTAAGTATATTCAATGCATTTCTTACGAATGCTTATGATGTGAAAATCTCCCTCAGGAGGATACAACTATTGTATCTGAGGGTATTGGCATTCCAAGGAAGAAAATGTGAGGCCACGAGTTAGGAGTTAGGCAGGCCTTCATTTTGTTGAAATAAAATGTTTTTTGTTGTGGTAAAGACCATCTTTTTTCTGCTCACTACTCTCCAATTTTTCAGCACCTACTACTTTCTTCTTCAACTGTTATCCTGTTTGATAAACTTCATTGCCAATTTGATGCTTCTATGCTCAGGGGATCCTGTGTGAGAACACATCTTGTGCATATATTCCGCGTTTCCTTTAACCCTTTGTCTACTGACAGTAACTCTAGTGCCACGGTGGCTTGTGCTTCCTGTTTAAGGCAACTAGCAGAATTACAAAGTAATTTAATTTAACTAGTTTGGGAATATTTTAAAGCAAAAAAACAATTAAGCCCATTATTACCATTCATGAAACTATTTTTTGCAGACATTTTAGAAGCCATGCACGAACAGTTGGCTATTGATTTCCGTTAAGTTTAATGGTCCATGCAACAAACCTAATAATTTTTCTAAATGGTGTAAGTTTTTTAGGCCTTCATTCGTTTGCTGACACGTTTGAGAAAAAAAACACAATTGAATTTTATTTTTGGTTTCGATAAATTATTTCGCTAAGCTTACGTTTTCAAAAAAGCGTAAATTTGTAACTTCAAATGAAGAAGTAGGTGCTTGCTCCTGCGGAAAAGACCCACACTAGGGCAATAACTCTGGTATTTCAGGGTACTGATAACATTTATCCCTGAAAACTTTTTTCTAAACTTTTTGAGTTTTGGTACACAAAGGGTTAACTCTATCCCAAATGGCGTCTTCATCCTTCCTCTCTTTGGAAAACCTCTGTTGTGGTTAGATGGGCCTAAACTAACTCAAAATCTAACCCCTCACGAAATTATCGGAGAAAGCCTCAATTTACGTTCTACACGGTAACTCGACCGTATTTTTATGAGTAGCTTTATTCTATTTATTTTTTCAAATAATGCGTTAGCGCGAGAAAATCTGATGAGGCTTGAACTGCTTGCTGTTCATCGCACTGAAGAAATTTTTGTTGTGTGCCACCTGTTGCTATAACCAGCTGGCTATTGTGTCTTGTATGTTGGTGTAAGACATCATTTTTCCGTCTTCTCTAGCCTAAGAAGGTATGCTGTGTTTGAGATGCGTTGTTGCCAGAGACGCAGAACTATGTACTTATTCGTGAGAAATAAACTACTTTCACACAATGAATATTGGTGTACAGGTGCCGTTGACGGTACAAGGTCGTGGATAATTACCATGATTTGTTAAATAAAGACTGGATCAGTTTTTGATTTCGAAAATTTTTACATGTGTAACATTTATAGGACTAATTTCCATGGCGAATTCATTTTCGCATTAGTGTCCATTTTGAACTTACCGGACACTCTTTCTAAATAGAGTAAAACACCTCATTTTCTAATGCATTCAAGTTCCACCTATACCTTCTAAAAGAGGTTTCAACAAACACAGAAGATCAAAATCTTTTCGTGCCATCTATTAGACGTGCTTTGAAATTGAAGACCGAGGGAAGCACCGCCATGGACTTCAAGATCATGTGCCGGTGTCGGGGAGTTTATGAGCCGCCAAATAAGGAGGCATTAATAGAGCTCGCAACCTCTGCTTAACTAAAGACTACGAACTCGTCGATGTGATGCAACACGCGCCCCTCTTTCCTGACATTCTCGTTTGATCAGATCCAAGTTTCTCGCTCGTAAACTGTTCCAATTCTCGTAATGTTCACCGTCTGCCACGCCGGAATACTTGCTGCACTGTAATTACGATGTCGCGCGTGCGCTCTGCGGGGCAGACTTTGTGCTCCTCATTCACCGAGCTTGAGAAAGAATTAAACTGCTTTAATGTGTAATTCGCTCTCGGTTGAAGAGCTCATGAAATGCAGCCTCGCAGGGGGTGAACGGCCACAAGTACCAATAACTCTGCTTATTGATGGCAGCCTCATGTGATGCTCGATTGTACCTGAGCGTTTTAGAGACCATTTACACTTTATTGCATAGAATTCCTGCTTATTTAACGCAACATTTGTGTATTGAAATGAAGTTCTTACGAGTGACGACAGTTTGTTGCAAGTGTCTTTGCATGACCAATAATTTTTGGATTAGTGGTGTGTTCGACTTATTCGCTCAATGTTACACATTAATAATTAACTAGATAATTTTCTGTTATTCATTCATTGTAAAACATATTACTTTTATAATTGAAAAAATGTACCCTAGCCTATATTGGTAGGAACGCTCGCTAAGGAATACCAAATGCAAATAATTAAAACAAAAGTCAGATTTTCTTTACTCTGTTGAATGATTTTTATCCATTTTTACGAGCTGTCTACTATTGTATCAGAATTGCTGAAATATAAACCGTTAAACGTCAATATATTACACTGAATAATTTGTATTCAGGATTAATTTACATAGTTAATGTTAGATAACTATAACACATAATTGGGTATAAATTAAAGAATTAGTGAACGGAAAAATTTTGATGTATAACAACAGAATAGGTAATGTAAGTGCAGAAATACGTTAGACATCGATGCCAGCACCGCAGAGGCCACGCTCAGTATCTGCTTCTTTCCATCAACTGTACAGTGTTTCAATACCGTCAAAAAATACCGCCGTTATTTCCAAGTTAGAAATATAATTCATTGTCGTTTTTTTCTACAACGAGTCATTTAAATGTTGGTTGGTTTTTTAAATTCTTCCACACTGGGGTGTGGGCAAATTTGGGATGAATTTAAGCCATCACGAATAAACAGCAACAAAAAAATTGTGTCTTTACGCAGCGTCCCGGTATCCAGTTTTCAGGTGCCCTCTCAAGGGGATACAACTATTGTATCTATGGGAATTAGCGCTCGCAGAGGGAATATGTGAGGTCCCGAGCCAAAGGTTAGTTTGGCCTTTCTTTCTTTGAAATAGAAAAAAAATGTTTTGTACTGTTACGGATCATCTTTTTTCGGTTCACTGCTGTCCTGTTTTTCAGTACCTACTACTTTCTTCTTCAACTTTTATCTTTCACGAACTTTTCTCAACTTACTGTCTCTGTTCACCTTGCGCATAAATTCCCCTCTCTCTCAACTCCATACTAAATGACGCCTTCCTCTTTCCTTTCTTTGGGCCACCTTTGCTGCGGTTAGGGAGACTTCAACCTACATCTGATCCAGTCTTTAGAGTACGGACGGGCAGACCAAACAAGCAAGAAAGGACAAACTATGCTTGTGGTGTGCAGGGAGATGACTCGAACTCAGTGACCTGTTAGGTGAGGTGATCCTTGAGTGAAGTTTACACCTCCTGGGGAGGCAAAATACAGGCACATCAGTGATGCTGTGCTACTATTGCATGCCATTTAGTTCACCAGTCGCTTAATTGCACTTGTTATATTGCATTCATGTTTCTTAATTTGGCTTTCATGGCTCAATAATATAAGCATAAAAAAAGATTATATGACTGATTTGGATTGTGATGATGATGAGTATGAATAACTGGAGCCATTTACAGTTTAACATTCCAGAATTGAACTTACCGAGTGAGAGTAACTTTTGTTGGGGTGGGTTCGATAACATGGTAAGAATGTTGAGAATACTCCGTGGATTTATTCGAAATCCTTTTCTACAATTTTCACTTTTAATTTAAATTATAGGTCCACATTTGAATTCCTGGAACACAGCTAAGTGCTTGTGGGCTGTGTTATTCTCTTTCTGACAATGATTGATTCCTTTAAGCGTTGTTAAAGAATTAAGCTTGGCCCTCTTAAACCATTAATGAAATTAAATACACTCAAAAAGCACAGCTCTGCATGGATGGAACAATAGTAACTTGTAGGGTACTCAAAGTGTATAGTTTATAGTGTCCTTACCAGTATTTTATTATCATCACGTATGATTTTTGAGATGTTACCAAGCTCGATATTCGAGCAGCCGAACCCTCGAGCTTGGGGGAAATTTTTGCGTTTACTTTGCAGTCGCCGTGGCCGAGCTGTTAAGAACGAGCCCTTTCGTGAAGGTGTCAGCAGTTCGAAACCCGGCGCTGCGCGGTGTTTTCTCCCCGTTGGGTAAAGGGAGAACTCAAGCACAATTCCCCACTCTACCCAGGTGTCGGAAATGGGCACCGGCTTGACCGGGGGTAACCGTCATTGTGCCCTGTTGTTAGCTAAAAGGAATTTGAAAAACCAATGCACAAGATGATATGTATCAGGCTTGATTGATTGGAATAAAGCATCCCTGAAGGTCTGAAAGCCAAGCCTGGTGGCGACACGCATCAGGCGCTCCGGCCCCATGCCGCCGGAGTCGCGCTGCTCCTGAGAGGCGTTCATCTGCAACGCGTCGCCGTCAGCCAGCTGCACGGGTCACGGCATGCGTACTTGCATGCGTACAATCCGGTTCCTGGCCGCATTGTCAAACGATTTACGTCGTCATAGCAGTACAACTTGCAGCAAGGGTACTAAGAACTTGATGGCATGCGTACTCATGTGGCCCGCAGCCGAATAGCCAAACGATTTACGTCGTCATAGGAGTACAACTTGCAGTGTGGCTGCTAATAAATTCACGGCATGCAAATTCATGCGGCCAGGAGCCGAATTGTAAAAACGATTTACGTCGTCATAGCTGTACAACTGGTAGCGTGAGTGCTAATTAGTCACTTTCTGTGTACTGTAGCACGAAGCGTAGCTAACATCTTTTCTGAGTCGATTTAGAACATTTTACGCTGCCAACTGTACTGATGCAATGACGCCAGTTGTTTGAAAATCTAACTTAAAGCCCCAATCCCGCCTACCCAATACGTGTGGTGCGTGTCCAGTACACCCACGAGTATGTCAAAAATGATCAGGTTGAAAGTTTTTCTCTAGAAAACTTATGTAGATCCCAATGCTGCGCTGCATTGCTTGCTCTTTCCAAAAGTGCTCACAGTTATTTCTGGGCTCATTTAGTAATCGGCGAGCGTAGCTGTAACTTAAGTTTGAATGCATTCTGAGCTTAAATCAAAGATTAACATTAGTGTGAGTGCAGTGAAGACAGAACTGACTTTGGTTTACTTAAATGTACAAATGTTTTAACTTAGAAGAGTAATAGTACATTGCAATGACGTCGGAAGGCTGAGAAGCAGTTAAACCTCAAAAAAGCATATTTATCTTCAGATTGCTAAAGTTGTGCTGACAGGAATGTACGCACACCTTGAACCGAAAAAGATCTTCGCTTCAGTTGTCTGCACAATTTGTGTGCACATGTTTGTGTCATGGTTAACTGGAAGTGTTTGCTAACGATATCACGAGACTCGGATGGGAGTTCACAGCTGCCCTACACACTTGCATTTAGTCAACAGCAGACCTCGAGGCGAAACAACTGGAAGGCCTCGTATTCTGTGACCTCCTCATTTAAAGTGAGAATAACAAGGCCTACGCTCACGGTTTTCTTTTTGTCTTTAGCCTAATTTTTCTTCGTGATATTTTGAATGAACGTCAATTTCAGTAGTTTTTTGTAGTTTCAGTGAGTGATTGAATTGGGAATTATTCGCTTCACAAATTCTTTTTAAAAAGTTTGTACAGAAAGTATTCTCTCGCCGATGATGCGCAGTATTAACATAAAATACTTTTCAACAACTGGGATGAGAAGTAGAAAATTACAGTTTCCAGCATGTTGTTTACACTTATGACCTGCAATTGTAGGATTCCTAGTTCTGTCTTCTGAAGGTAGGATGTGTATCACACGCTTTAAGTATAAAAACTGTAAATTAGCCTTCGTGGCTAGTGGAATGAAACAAGCAAGCATTTCGTTTCAGCAAATGTAGCTGAATTTTTGGATTTTATATTCCTCTCTTTGGAGCTTGGCCAAGTAACCTTTGGCGCCATCTGGGTGCTCCCTCGCCCCACGGGCAGACCGGAATATTTTGAGTGCTGGTACACTGAACTGTTCTCCGTACGCACATGAGAAAAAGCGTCCTTGCTTGACCCCTCCATTCACACCAAATGCCTCACGATCCTCGGCGCCGGATTGGACTTTCACAAGTGAACCGTCAAGGTTGATTTGTTGCGTTGCCAGCAAAACACTGCATGCCAGAGTGATCAATTTTGTCTTTACGAGCAGCCATGAAATGTAATAAACGAGTACTTAGCAAGTAAATTAAACGAAGGCCAAGGAAGACTTATGAGGGCTGATGAAGTTTCTCGCAGTGCTCCGAGGGGTCAGTACTGACTGTTCAAGATTCCTAAATGTGTCAGACCGTGTCCTAGTGAACTTGACTGTGTGCTCCTGGTTTCTGCTGTTTTTGTGTTCAACCTTGTAGTTACAGTTATTGTGTTTAGAAGTTTTTAAGTGTATAATGACTGCTTTACAGTGTGTTTTTATTTATCGTTATAATTTACCAATGTAGTAAATTACCTATGTAGTTTCCCCTCAAAAGAATACAGCTATTGTATCCATAAGTACTAGCGCTCTCAGGAGGAAGATACGAGATCCCTCTGAAATGTTGGGTGTTTTTTTTATTGAAATACAATAAGTTTTTTGTTCTGTTACGGACCACCTTTTTTGGTTTAATGCTGTCTTTTTTTCAGCATCGATTACTTTCTTCTACTTTTCTTTTTTTATAAACTTCATTCCGAACCAACTGTTTTTATACGCGAGTAATCTTGTGTAGGAACATACCTGGTATGTAGATTCCTCGTTGACTCAACTCCATACTTAATGATACCTATCTCCTTCTTCTCTTTGGAACACCTGTGTTGTAGTTAGAGAGGCTTAATCAAATTTATGTCATCCAAACTTGCTTTTGCAAGACTCGTATCAGCGAAGTCTCAATCAAAATGCTGATAATTTCTTTCAAGTACTAAATGTAAATGACGCTCACTCTTGAAAACTTTACTCAATGATTTTGTATGAAAATAATCTTGTTATAGGTTTTCGTAATATATTTTATTTCACTAAGAATTTGTTCATTCTTTAATTTCAGATAAGTTGGGTGAGGAGCGACGCTGTCGTTACGAGCGTTTCAGTGGAAAGAAACTCATTCCACGAAGTGGCTCCCTTGCCATCGAGCACGTCACCTTCACCCGTGCACCGCAACGGTCACCACCGCGGCTACAGCACAGCACCGACGCCTCCTCCGAGACTCACGAGCACCACACCGAGCCACAGCTCTCGCCGGATCCTACAGAAGCTCTTAGAAGAATCCAAGGGCAGTACTTGGAGTTCTCCCTTACGAGAGCGCAGCTCTGCTGAAAGAAACCCTTTGTCGAATTTTGAACAAGTACGCTCTGATAGAAGGAACTCTACCGTGCAGCGTATTCTCGCCTCGAAACAAGGTTCCTCCGGCCAAGGTTTGTCACCGAAATCAGAAATACCTTCAACTGATCAGGGTTTAGCAGATTTCCAAGATGCAGCGTCACTGGACGTAACTTCTTTTGGAACATCGCCAACTGAACAAACCTTGCCCCTTCAAAGCAACTCAATGCTTGAGGAGCGTGAGCCCGACACGGAAGAAACTCCTGTCTTACCAAGTCCCGGTCACACTGACGATGTCTCACTAAATGGCTCTTCCACTCCTATAGATAGATCTCCTTTGCTGGAATCGATTTTGACTTCATCAAACCGTGATACGCGTGAGCCCTTTAACGAAACGGATCATCTCTCGTCCACTCAAAGTGATAATGTTGACTTGTTCAGTGATCAAAACCCAATTGAATCTTCTGGTATGCTCCCTGATGAGCTTGATTACGCTAATAACGACAAAGCAGACGCAGCGGGCACTCTACCTTCCAGAAGGGGAGTTCTGAAGGTGCGAATCACGGAGTTCTTGAACCCGTCGAACAAGGATGCCGACGGAGACTGCTGCATGAAAGACAACTCATCTCCGGCATGTGGCGGCTACTGCAGGCTCTTCTTCAGGTCGGTGGCTCTTCCTTTCCCCGAGGGTTTGACTTCAGATCATTAGGCATGCAAGTTTTACGAGCTTCGTAAAATTTTATTCAATGTGCTTTCTTGTTGTGCATGCTTAGACTTCGTGCGACTTGCCAGCGCAAACGAGTAGGTCATTGTTGACTTAATGGTGCTTATGTTTCATTGATGCCGCCATCTGAACTACTAATTTGATGAAATATCTTTGTGGCTATTTATAGGACTTTTTTGCAAATAGAAATGTTCGCGTATAAAAAATTATTCTCGAAGTTATCTCTCGATATTTTGCATTATTTGTGCAGGGGACTGGCACTTTATTGAATAAACTTTAACATAAGGTTAAGACCGTTGAAATGAACACTTTTTACTTAATAAAGCTGTAGTCAAAAATGTTTCGTTTAAGAATTTCAAGGACTTGAAATTTGATACGTATTGGAGAAAAATTCATACTTTGACAGAGGCAGAAAAATGAAACATAGAAGTTGGGAAAGCATTTTTACAATGAACATAAACAGAATAACAGCCTTAATTGTTATGGCCACATGGAACAATTTTTTAATTAGGTTAGGAATTTACAAAGGTGTTCAACATGAAGCCCATCTGTTGCGACGCAGTCGTTCAAACGCCGGGGCAATGATTGCCGGACGCGATCGAAGACCCCAGGAGTTTCACTAATCCCTGCGGCGGCTTTAACCATTCCACTCGCTCCAATGTCGTTAATACCTTTGCAGCCGATAAAATTTTCAATGTAAACAAGCAAGTTTTAATCTTTGATCCAATGGAACACTAAAATGAACGACAAAAGTTTCAGTCCTTGAAACTCTTCAACGATGCATTTTCAATCTCACGATCATTTAGTAAAAAGTGTTTATTTCAACGTCTCAACCTCACACTTTAGAGTTTGTTCAACGAAGTGCTGGTCACTCCGTACAACATATTTTCAGTCTGAGCTGTTGACAATGTGCTAAAAATTGTTATTGGTTTACATTTCGTAACAGCAATGAGCGTAGCGTCCGTTTCTTGCATCCACTGTTCGACTCTTTTGCTGCTATTGGTGACCATGTATCGAGCATGATATATTTTCTTTAACAAATCTCAACAACCAGATTTTTTGAAAATATTTGATACATCCTGTTGGAGAATGATTCTCAAAGTTGTTTTCACTACTCGACAGAGTGTGCGCAACTCACAGCTCCCGAAACGTGGTGCTGTCGCAGCGAGCCACACCTCCACCCAAGCACCCAGAGACGTTCCGACCCACCACGGTGCCCCCTGAGGACACCACCGACAGCAGGAGCCTCTTCTCCATGCCCAGCTTGGAGGCTGTGCGGCACAAGATGATGAGCAGCCGCAGAGCTGAAGGCGTGGCGGCTGTGGTGCCCACGCCGAGGAAGAAGACTGAGGAAAAGAGGAGCTTTGACCCAAATGTTCCATGCACGCTCGGGCTCATCGTCACCGAAGTCGTGGCGAACAGCTCGCTGAGAGCCAACGTTGAGGGCGCTCTCGATATCACTTTCCCGTTCACTTCCGACTGGCCGGTGAGTGTTTCGGTGCTTGACAAATATTTCTGTGAGTTCAGTATATTCTTATTATTAATCGATCTGTGAAACGGTCTCTCTATGACAGTGGATTACTCACCATGATAGCAAATCAGAGGATGTAAGCTGATGAATAGCATTTAAAATATCTTGTTCTCTCGCTAAATAGAGGTGGGTAAGTGCTCATTTGTGACAAGTAATATTGAACTGCGGTTGTTGACATCGCCATCATAAAAATATTTCTGATGATTCCTATTTTATATCAGTAGATGCATGTTGAAAACTCGTCGAAGTCACTTGACAGATGATTTCGTTATTGAATTATTTAATTCCAGATGGTTGGAATTAAATTTTACAGCCACAGTAACTTTTATAGCGTAGAATTTATTTTGTTGTTGACCGAGACTGAGTTTAAAGAGCCACATTATTGTATGAAGTAAATCGTCTTGAAAATTGAAAGTGAGATTTGCAATGCATGAGCAATTTTGAGTCTGCCAGACATTTATATTCTCCGGCCTCCGAGTTTTTAATTTTGATTGTGGCAATTTTTAAATCTGGTCATCCATCTAGCGTAACAAACTGTAGGCAATCCCATACGTGGCTTGCGTAATTTATTTTGTTTAAATTTTACTAATGTTCATAGAATAAGCTAGTACTATGAATTTTCTTTGTATTTAAGCATTCAACGAGAAAAGTGCCTATGAAAAGTAGCATTTTGAGTTGTTTGAATTTCGAAACAAATCACAAATACTTAACAAACGTAAACTCACACTTTTGCAAGTCTGTGAAAGATGGTCTGGTTTCAACCACGGTTTAACTTGTTTGAAATTTAAGGAAAAATCTACGGTCAGATTTCTGATTAAAACTATGAGAGAATATAGGAAATGAATTTACCAGAGGAAATTTGACGAGAGAATGTAAAAGATGAGTTTGTTAAAGAGACTCTGGCTCTACCACACAGTTACCAATAGCATCACTGTCTGGATTTCATCTATTTTTCTTGTAATTTCCAGAGTAGATTCTACAATGGAGTTAATTTTTTAAATACTAAATTCATCCAATAATATAAATCCTGTGTACTTTATCAGCACGACTGTGTTTGTGCTCAAAGAGGCTTTGATCCTTCTAATCATTAAAAATCAATTCCTTAATTGTGTTTAACCCACCCTGGCATATGTTTTCAGTTACTCTGTCATTTAAGGAACATAAATTTGTCGCTAAATATTAATCACTTTCTGTGAGTGTTTGGTGGAGTCAGTCCTGTAAATTACACTCTTATTTACTATGAGAATTCGCCCTATATAGGTTTCATCTAGGGCACGGAATAATTAATTTTTAACTTGGGTAATCGAAGTGAAAGCATTCATTACGACATCCTCGCTTTGAAATGTACGTATTTTACACTCTACGTCACCACAGAAATCCTTCATCATGCAGCTATCAATAATTTAAGACCTATTTCTGAGGCCCACCTCATTAATTCTGCTGCTCACCCAGCTCTCGCAAGATGATTTCGACAAGACAAAATTCGTTTGATTGGTGCCACGATTATGAAACTAGCAGACACTTCTTTTTCTGCGGATGAAACTGATGAAACGTTGTTACACGCCGACGATCCGTGATCTGTTGCGTTGCGTCAGACACAGCCACGCAAACGAGACGTTTTATTGCTAATTTCCGATTTCGCGTTCTGATTTCCTCTTGCATTCTGTGTTATAGATATGGTCGCTGCTGAGTAGAGGCAGGGTGAGAGGGCGTCATCTTTATACGCTATTGTAGTCTCGCATCCGAAACATGCTCATTAATTTGAATGCTTCGATAATTTTGCTCTCTTACGATGCGTTGCCTCCTCCTATTGGAAGCTGTCTGAGAAAAGTTCTGAATCAGTTCATTTTAGCCATGGTTTTACTTCAAGGGTTTGTTTTGTCTACAAACCAGAAACAGTTATGTGACAAGACTATTTGTTAACATTGTTAAATTCTTTAACTTGACTTACCCATCTCGTCAAACTGAGCCCACAGCTTTGCTACTGTCAGATCAAATGTATCATTGTGTGCATAGTCCTAGAAGTTCAAAATTTTTATTGTTACGTTTTAGAGAGTATGAGAAGTTGTATCCTAAGTCAATAACAAAAACACTACGATTTGCAAGTGGATGTCATCAAGTCTTGAATTTCCAGAGCTGTAATCTCGAATGATGAGCAAACACTCGCTTGATTTCTTTTAATAAACTGCTCAAGTTACGGCTGTTACGAGTGTGCACTTCAACTTTTGAGTATTAGTTATTAGTTTAAATGTTGCTCGTTCATCGAAATGTCTATAAGGGTTGTGTGCCGTTTTAGCTTCTCAAAGGAAGGTACATGCCTGTTTTGACAGAAGAATATTGACGAAGCGCTGAATCTGGAGAAAGTGGGTAATAATATACTGGGTAAATTGAAAAGTGTTTTCATGATGATTGGGGAGTGGGGGTGAGTGGCTGTTGCTTGTATAATCTTACTATACCAGTCTGGAGATCCTCTCCGTTGCAAGAGAGGGAGAGCCTAGCCATTATTCCTTGCTCCATTCAAGTGTCGAAAATGAGTACCTGCTCTACCGAGGGTAACCGTCATGGCGTCTTCAAGTTAGTTATAAAGCTTTTGAACAACCAATGTACAAGATCATTGAAGTATAACTTTTACTTTTAAAACTTGAGTTACGCTTGTTGGGCCAGGTGTCCACAAAAGAGTTGGGTAAAATATTGATTGATGCACCTAGTAGCGCGTGACCGATAGAAAAGTACGTGTAGCTGTGATATGGCACTGTCACTTCCTTCAAAATAATATTTTAATACAGAACTAGCCACTTTTGAATTGGGTTTTTGAGAATACCTATAAATAGGTCTAAATTAGGTAGTGGGTATCGCGATTTTGTGCAGCCATTGTAGTCGGTTTAAAGAGGACAGTCAGAATAATTATTAAACAGCATAGACCCATCAGGAGCATAGAATAGGCAGTAGGCTTAGGTTAGCTAGGTTTGCTTACCAAATACTGTGGGGCCTAAAGTCCCCAGGGGAGATGGCGTTTAGTTACCTCAGCTATAATTCTGTGGGACTTCTTCATTTCGTGCCCAGGTGTTTTAGTTTTCATGCCTTATTCTTTATCTTTTGTTTGCCTTTTCCTTCCTTTTAAATCTTAACTTACTGTTTCTATGCCCAGGATTTACTGTGTGGGAACACACAGTGAGCATAGATTTACGCTTTCCTTAGTTCATGCTAAATAGTCCTATCTCTTCTTATGTGGAAATATCTCTGCGATGGAAACGCAGCCTTAAACTAACTTCTATACTACTGGTAACACTGGACAGCAGGGAAGAAGATATGCGATAAACGAGAGCAAGTGTACGAGTGCATGGAGCGATTGTAACGTGGTGCGATTTTACCTCGTTTTTTACGATGAAGGGGACCAGATCCCGAGTGCAAGCGAGTTTTAAGTAATGATGCCAGACCTGGACTTCAGTGCGAAACCTATGCCTTCAGAGTTGTGTCACGGATTTAGTGGCTGTTACGCTCCTTACGGCCGGTCTCACATCTTTCCGTGCTGTGTTTCTGCACTGAAATTTTTTTCATTTTATTACAAAATTTTACTTGTTCTCTAGAGTTGTCTTCTTCTGAACAATATACTTAGAGTTGTAGAGTATGGTATTTGATGAACTTTTCTTTATTATTCATTAAATGCTTGTTGAATTTGATAACTATCGTTTTAATAGTATTTTTTGTTGATATAAATTTCCTGCTGCCTTATAATAAAAAATTGGAATAACAAATTTTCAGTTCTCACTTTCTGCCTTTGCTAAACGAAGCTCTCGACTGTGCAGAAAATACAGCAATTAATTTAACTCGCAATGTAGGACCCAAATTTACACATAACAACCTGCAGAGGATAAAATGTAAAGTTCAAGGTCTCTTTCTTTGATAAGTTATTGCCAGTAGCCACTGATCCAAACATGACACCTGTGTGCCCTGCTCACTGGCACACTGACACCTGTGTGCTCTGCTAACTGGCACCTGTCACCTCGCTAAGCAGAGCAGCTCACTGGCACACTGACACCTGTGTGCTCTGCTCACTGGCACCTGTCACCTTGCTAAGCAGAGCAGCTCACAGACCGCTGATGCGTGTTGTCGCCAGGTCAGTTTCCGGATCATCGTCGAGGCATGGCATGACGTCACGGGCTTCCTCTTCAACTCCTCCCAGCCGCCGCTGTCTGCCGGTGGGTTTGTCGGCTCAGTGTTGTGATACAAGCATGTTACCGCAGGTTGTTGTGCCAATTTTGTGGCTCGTTCATATTACTGCACGTTCTGATCCTTATGTTGTGGTACAAGCCTTGTAGCCGCAGTTTGTTAACTCAAGTTTATTAGTATTCTTTGTCTAGGCTATATTAGCTGGGTGGACCTGCGCTGTTTTCACGTCGATTTCTGGACAGGTATTACATTTCTGGACAGATAATACTTGTTTTAGTTTTAGTATTAATCTTTTAATTAATAATCTTTTCGTATTAATCTTGAATTAATAAAAGTTTTAATATTATTCAAGCCCGCGCCGTTGAGTCACCAGCGCGTTAGATCTATACTAGGAACCAGAAACTCACTGATACTGACTCACTGTAAACTGCTCCCGAGCAGCGGATGCCAGTGAAGGTGTGATGTACCAGTTAACTTCTTCTAGCCAAGTTTCTTCCGAAAACTGGTCAAAAGGATCTATGTTTCAAAGTTTTATTTCGTAAGTTACAGTATCTATCACAAGCTGAAATATTTGGTAAGCCTTTTTGACCCACTTCAAAGCAAGGAATTGCAAAGCTGGCACGGTTATTTTTTCTTTTTTGGAACTTTGTTAGGTGAGTGTATCTACTTTCCTCTACGATTTCCATCGTTTCATATATAACTCCATTGCATTAAACACTTGCAACCAATTTCATTTTTTAATTTGAACAAATTTTGCGAGAGTTTAATCCTACTCAAGGGGCACAGGACAGGCCTTAGGCTTGGGTTAGTTATACATAAGTTTGCCTATCGTACGCTATGGAGACTGGCGCCCTCGGGAGAGACACTGTTAGGTTACCTCAGCTACAGATAGGCCTTCGGGACTTCTATCTTTAGGCTCACTTTGCTTCTATCAGCTTTCATCTTTTTTTCGCCATCTCTTGTCTTCTTTAACTCAAGTTCCATCTATCCAATAACACAAGCATTCCGGTGCGCACACGGAACCGCAGTGTCACCACACAACCCGAACTAATATTACAAGCACTGATGTGTAATGTCAACACTTAACCCCTTCTTCGTTGTATTCCCACACCATTATCCATCCCATCACGACCTAATATTACAAGCATTGCGATGCGCACAAGGAATTGTAATGTCACCACCCTACCCTCGTGCGCCAGACCGCGCTGGCACGCTGGTGGCGCGGCACGCGTCGCGGCTGTCGGTGGTGGCGGGGCAGGCGTGGCAGACGCAGCGCCGCGTCATGACGCACGCCGCCTCCATCATCTACGGCGTGAGGGTCGCCTGCGTGCCGCCCTACGCCGGCGCCCGCTGCACCTTGCCTGTGAGTACCTCCTTGTTCTCGTCCTGCGGCGTCTGGTCCTTGTCTTCCTGGGCCGTGTGGGGGAGCACCTTGCCTGTGAGTACCTCCTTGTTCTCGTCCTGCTGCGTCTGGTCCTTGTCTTCCTGGGCCGTGTGGGGGAGCACCTTGCCTGTGAGTACCTTGTCTTTCTTGTCCTGCTGCTTCTGAGGGATTTCTAACGTGTGAGGGATTTGTAAGTTGTGAAGGATGTGTAAATTGTGAGGGATATGTAAGTTCGTTGCTCCCGCATGTAACATGGTGATATCTGCATGCGTTCTTTGTTTTGAATTGGAGCAGGAAGTATTGTTTCGCTTATGTCATGACATGAAATGAAGGGTAAGTGCGGATGTTGTTTGTCGAAGACTGTAGTGAAAGTTTTTTAAACTCTCGCTCTCCGAGATTGAAGGTTGTGATCGACTTAGCATCTGTTAATGCGTCAACTCTTTTTCTAACGAATTAGATGCTCTTCAAATGAACACTTTTCAATTAAGTCTAACTGATGGAAATATCGAGTGTTCTATGCATTACACTTGCGGCATTCATTTTTTGCCACCTTATGAGTACTGTTTTATATCACGTGAAACGTACCTTTTTTCAAAATTTGGATGTTCACATAAATTATTTTAAGAGAGGATAGGTTGGTGTCATTTGCTGCCTATTGTCATGACACAAGTTGAGCTTTGTGCTTACGTTTTTATTTTCAGGCAAATCCCTTTCCAGCACTTTGCTTTTTGAAGATGTTTTCAAATCCTGTATGTCATTGTTAAATCATCATTCTTCAACAATTATATATCAGTGGGAATGAAAACATCCTAATGAGAGGAAGAAGTTGCCGACATTGTTTAATACATTACTCATGGTATCTGACAAACGCATTTTGAGTGTCGTTACCGAGCGACCGACGAAACATTGACGGGAGTGCTCCTAGCTCAGCTGTTCAGAGTTGACTACTTCACTCTTAGCTCAACTGAAACTCCTCGAGTTTAGATGAGGAATAATGTGCTTCGGAATTATTCTGTACTTAGCACGCATGCTGTCTCCCGCTTCCTGCGTAGTGCGGTGCAGGTAGAATGGATGCATCCTCGAGACGAAATCTGTCTTCGGGGTCAGAGACGGTAAGTGCTCGTCCGGCTCCGTACTGCGCTGCTCCACCAAGGTGAGTGTCACGTTATTTAATTAAGAAGAAGAAGAAATCTGCGTCCTTATGCGGACAGCTGACGGTGACGCAGGCAAACAAGTGATTAAGCTACTGAGTCGTAATATATGATTAGTAATAAATATATTATATAGTAAATTGATGTCGACGTACCAATATGAAATCTGGCAAAACTAATGTGCGTACACTCCGTTGTTCAGTGCACATTCCGGTGTTCAGTGCACACTTCGATACACTAAAATCAACAGGCGTTATGCGAACGAGGGACAATTCACCCTCGTGAGAGAACGCTTGTCTCCCGGAGGTTTTTACAGCCGACCAGGCCCGTATGCATTTAAAGGCTGGGTTGGGTGGATAACTTCCTTTTCTCCAGGAAAGAAATAACGCACACGAGGTGAGTTTGAACTCGAGACTTTCCACACGATAAGCGAGTGCCTTTTTTTCCGCTCGGCCACGGTACTTACAAGTTGGTGTAGAAACATCAGATGGTTTTCTTGCTGGTGATTTTTGTTGATAATTTTGATTTGAAATTCAGGACGCTTCCCTGACTGTATAGCGAGTCGAATTTTTATGGGCTATTCGCGTAAAGTAGCAATTTAGTGTAAAACTTTTCCTGAGATCTGCGCGGTCAAATGACGAAGTATACGTATTCGAAGTTCTGATGCTTTGAAATCTAACCGATATTACATTGTTCGAGTCATCCTTCCTATGCATTTGCTCATTCCCTGAACATTGTTAAACAGTTCAGTGGTGACTTCTCTACATTTTCCACTTATTTGTTCTGTTCCTCAAGCTCCTAAATCAATATCTTATTAGGTACCAGATGCCCTTATTAATTTCCTAACTAATGTCTTTTCAGTGAGTCTTACGCTCTCAATCGCTGACGTAGATTTTTGTCGGCCAAAATTATTCCCTCAGAAGTGAAATCGTACTCAAATCATTGATCCATAATACTAGATGTTGTTCCGAGTAATTTCCTGCGTTTCAAGTTTATTGCTTTCATGACGACATAGACAGATGCTTTATAGGGAGCGGACATCAGCGCGAGGTTATGATGCATTCAAACTGCGCTCCAGTTCTCAATCAGAAGGAACGAAGCTCGGAGAAATCGGTCATTTTTTACGCGAAACAAAGCAGGTGCCGCGAACAAGTGACGCTTGACCTAGCATTCTGCGTGAATATGAACGAGTTACGTGAACTGATCTGGATTTATGCGCCGTGTGACGTGATGTACAGTGACATTGGTGACTTGCGTGTTGCACTGCTGTGCTCGCACTCGCGTGTTGCAGTGCAAGATTAGGCTATAATGTTTACATTTCCCTCATTTCGCTAACATTTTTGTTTGCCTCTAAGCTCACATGTGCTCCCACACCGTCCTCTGCACCAATGTTTAGTCCCGAATGACTTGCGCTGCGCACTCGGGCGCAAGGATCGAGTCACTTCGAATCAAGGTATACCTACCGCGCTTTGCATGCACCATACTCGTCAACCCCTTGCTGTCATGCTGTGTGTAGCGCGCTGCTGTGAGAGCTGTCTGGGTCATGCCCCTAACACACCTCCTCTCTTTGATAAGAATTCAGCTTGAGAATTTAACATGGCAACAAATCAAACGCACCATTTGTGATATCTTTGTCGGAACTCCGTTGTGCGTCTCGTGCTGGCCTGGCACGGACGGCGTACGCACATGAAACTTTGCCGTTAATCGATGTCAAGTTCTACACTAAAACACGGACAAGCTGTGCACAGAAAAAAATAAGTATACTGGGGGTACGTTCCCTCAGGCGAAGGCTCTGCTCTTGACCAGACATGTAACAGCCTCCACTCATGTGTTGATAATCGCAAAAATGAAACGCTCAATCTGTCGTTTGTTAGTTATGTCTGTTGAGTGTATGATGCTTCTCCCAAAGTGTTTTAACCCCACTTGACGTGAGTATATTTTTTTAGTGTGAAGAATTAATCATTTCTGTTTGATTAATTGTGGTTCTATTTTTTGGTTTTTGCCCTTAAATAAGGCTTTCGCATATTTTCTTCATATCAGCATTTTTGCCGTCTCGAGTTCTTCCCACCGATGTCACCAGCGAAGATCTCGTACCAAACATCATGTGGAATTGAGATGGCCATGTATGGAAGCTGATGTCTCAGAAGTCGGAGTCGCAGTTCACGTCATGATTGAGCACACATGATTCGAGTTCAACCAAACGAACTTGCTCGCAGAATTAACTTCACGAAGATCCCTTAATATGCTCCCATGTTTCGAGGTGTGCGGGTAATGGAAATGGAGCCTCACGATATAAACGAATACTTTCTGCCTTGCAGAAATTACTGAACGTTGTGCTCATGACGGCATTTTAGTTTAAATATTTCCTCCTTCGTTTAGAGTTGCTCCGACGAAGTGATCGTGAAAGACGTTTTAAGTTAACTTTTTAATTCAGAACGTGCACTGCATTAAGATACAAGGTCCTCACGTTGTTTTGGGTTTATGTTTTTCCATTTAGCTTGCGGAGACGAAAAATATCTTTTTCAGTTGTGCAATAGTTTTTGATATTTTCTACATAATCTAAGTCACGTTGGGTCAGCAGTCCGGCATTTTTCATTGAGATTTTATTCACTAATTCGATAACTTTTACGGCACTCGTCCATTTAAGAAGTGTACAAAATCTACTCTCACCCCGTCGAGTCTTACTGCTTACAAACGTGAGCTACTAGGAAATAAATGGGCTACCCACCCGCGTATCAGTGGTATATAATTATACCTACCGGTTGCCCTCTTTCTTACACTAAACCCTGAGAATATAGCGCTGTTTAAGAGTTAATTGTCAGGTTGTCGCTGAGCGAAGCATTCGTTACAAAGTAGTTGATTTAGTTTGTGTAGACCAGTAGTCTTTTTTTTCATGGAAAGTCAAGCAATAAGCCCAATATTTAACAGTATGAATCGTAGCTTTACGTCAATCCGAGAAGTTTCATTACCGAGTGCATTTGAAGCATTCCCTCTTAGTGACAAGAACGTGTGAACTGGATTCAGTATCTTCATACCTGATGAGAACCTTGAGCCATCGTGCACGACTAGTTGACCATAATGCGACCGATGACACTATTTCACGGTACAGGCTGATCAGTCGCGAGGAAAGCCGCCTAAGCATCCTTGAGATGCACACAGTGTTGCCGTCGCCAGAGGGAAGGTCTGCGGTGCTTGCTGGAGTGCAGGCGCGCCTCCGCCATCATCGCTGCTTGCTTGCACCACCCGCGTGCTTGTGGTTGTCTTGTTTCGCGCGACTACCTCGCTCTTATTTCTTGCATTTTTGAAGCTGTTTTGAGACTCCTATTCCCTCACTTTTGCAGTCTTGGCGCTTCTTAACGCTTTCTAACTGTTTCCTCCTTGAAATTTGGAAGCCTTTCTATTACTTCTATGCTCTTATTCCTCGCAATTTTGAAGCAGTTCTACAACTTCTACGCTCGTATTCCTTGCAATTTTGAATCAAATTTACAACTTCAACGCTCCTACTCCTCGCAATTTTGAATCAGATTTACAAATTTCAAGCACTCATTCCTAGTAATTTCAGAGCTTTTGCACGATTTCTACAAATTCATTTCTTGTAATGGTGAAGCGTTTTTGCGACATCTACTCACTTATTCTTTGCCATTTCAATGTTTTCCTTCGCCTTCTCGACGCTCATCGCATGAAGTTTACGAGATTTTCGTATGCTTATTTAGGCATTTTAAAGACGTTTTCAAAGCTTTCACATAGCAAGTTCTGAAAATTTAAAATAACTATTACGTTTTTCAAGTACGTATGTCTTGGAATGGGAATACCTCAATTACTTGCTATTTGCGTATACTTTTGTGCTGAAGTTTTTCCACGTCTGGGGTTGAAATTTAAACGTGTTCTTTCAACGTAGCCTTCTTTGTGGGCTTCCGTTCACCTCGCTACGTGAGCACAAGCGTAGTTTGTTATGATTATAGTGAACATTTGAGTAGCGTCGACTATGGGCTCCCATGCACCTGCCCTTGTCTGCATTGATTTTGCGGAGCGGGAATCGCAAGTTCCTCTATATTTAAAAGGGTTTCAATTTTTTCGTATACAACTCAAAATAATTTTGTTAAGGTAAAGTAAAGGAGATGAGGTAGATGATCAAAAATACAAGGTAGCAGGATCGAACATAGAAAGTAAATTCGTTTAAATTTAGTGTTTCTTCTTAGAAGTTCATTCGTTTAGATTAGCTGGGCAAAAACTGGCCACTTTATTAATGCTGCTCATTTGGTGAGCACAGCTGGCCACTTGATGAGACCACGCGCATGTACGGGAAGTTATTGCTGCGTCTTTCGTACGTTAAATTTACTGGACGCTCCAGATATAGCTCATGACGTGCTATGATCATGAACGTCGTGGAGATATGAAATTCGAAGCCAAGTATTTTTTGCGTTGATTATCGTTTTCATCAGTTGCATTGCTGTCACCCCTCATTGGGATACAACTATTTTATGAAGGGGAATAAGCGCTCCCAGGGGGAAAATGTGTGAGGACCCGAGCTGAAAGTTAAGTAGGCCTTCTTTTTATTGAAATGAAAATGTTTTTGTTATGTTAAGGACCATTTTTTTCGGTTTACTGCTGTCTTGTTTTTCAGCGCCTACTATTTTCTTCTTCAACGTTGATCTTGTTTCATGATCTTCTTTCTCAATTTACTATTTATATGCCTTTTCTGCATAAATTCCGCGTTCCCTTTGACGCCATGCTAAATGGTGCCTTCCTCCTTCCTCTCTTTGGATCGCATTTGTTGTGGATAGGGAGGCTTAAACTAACTAATAATCAATAATTTATCTGCATTGCTGTCATTTTGGTGACTGGATATTTCATCCTTGAACTGACGCTTTTGAAATTATTATTGTTAAAATTGTCAGTGCTGTTTTCATTGTTAAGACCACGCGAAAAAACTCAATTAAATTGTGAAGATTATCATTGATGGAATTACTCCAGTTGAGTTTGAGTCCCAAAATGTTCCATCTTCAGCGTTAGTATACTAAAGATTTGATATTCATTTCGAAGCTAGTCTATTTCGGGAGAAAATGGGTCTGTTCTAGAGCGAGGAATTTTTAAAACGCACTGCGGAACTTCACCAATACCGGAAACGAAGAATGGCGTGATAGTTCACGTCGAGGGTGTAACCGTGAAAAATTTTATTTCACCAAACGCCGCAGCGGGTCGATGTGAAATGAGCAATTTGTTTCTACATTGTTTCTCTTGTGCTATTGAAGACTTTTAGGTGGTACGTCTTACGGAGGTTATCACATGAGAGTCAAGCTGTTTGGTTAATTTTCGTAAGCATTTATTCGTGAGACAATTTCTTCAATATGTTCGTGTTGACATGCGCGCCTGGCAACACTGCAAATTCCATTATTTGATACAATGTGTTTTTCATGGTAAAATTTTGAAATGAGGAAGCTAAAGTCTTAGAATTCTGTCAAGGAAAAGCATCACTCTGAAAACTCTGCTTCTTTGCGACGGTGATGTTCTGAGAACAAATTCAGTTCGATCTTCAACTACTTCGAATGAGTGTTTGCGTCATCACCAGCTCCTGAAGTTCAACCTTACATATCATTTTGAGAATCCGAGTCTTACGGGAAATTCAGGAACTTTTTTCGTGTGCAATGGAAGCATGAATTATTGATGAAAGAATTTTAAAATACATATATTCGAATGGGTCTTGGTTCGTGGAATTTTTTGGAAGGCAACATTTTCTGTAAGTGCTGTCCATGCAGAACGTTACGAAGCTTGAAAATGGTTTTGCACGGGAAATATAGTCGCTTTTTATACGCTACAAGACAACATTTGAGCTTTGAAATGATACGTTATTTGACTATTAGGAATGAGGTATGCAGTGCCCTCACAGTACGGCAGTTCTATGCTCGTGAGAAAAACACCGGCTTCTCCATTGCATTAGAGTTTCAGTAAAGCACTGCATCATTGACACGTTGACCGCGATGGGTTAAACTGAAGTTCAATATTTAACTCAAATTTAGAGTCAATTGTAGTTGGCAACTTTGAAAAAAGCAAACATTAGCAGAATTTTTTCTTCATTCGGCTATGATCGAGTATTTATGAAAATTGAGTTTGTGACTACTGGTCTGTTAGCACCATTATGAAAATTCGATTCGTGGTCATCGGCGGCTTACATCGCAGCCAACGTGTCAGGAAAATTCTCAAACGTTATCTGGAAGAAAGTTGAAACTATTCTTAGTCGCTGCTAAGTTTGCAGTTGAGGGTAAAATGTTGGTTACACAAGTTGTAGTTCAGCAGCTGGGGATTTCAGGCAACAATTTAAATACTTTATAGATTTGCTTGTTCTGTAATCACTTGATAAAATCCATAAAATGAAAGAAAACTAGAGTACTTAAGCCCAATTGACTGGGATATTTCCCATTTATTCAGGATATTCCAGCTCGTTGCGTTCCCTGAAAGCTGTTCCAACAAAAGAATGGCGGCAATGAGCTTGATAGGTCATTTAACGATGCGTAGCCAGCCGTTTCCATCCTGACTTTTCCGCGTGCCGTATCTTTGATCGAAGCCAATCTACTGTCAAGGTCTGCTGATCCACCAGTCATTATTGAGGGGTGCTGACGGTGATGATGATGTACGCCATCATCATGTTGTGATGTTTGGTGGGCTAAATGGCAAGGTTTGCCATTAATTTTCCCATCATCGTGAGGCAAAAACAGCTAAAGGAAAATGCCGCCAAAAAATAAATTTCAAGTTATCTTGCTCACTCCCTGTTTATGACCCATTTTTTTAATACGCGAACAGCAATTGGTTTAGCGTCAGCATTTCGCCAGGCAGTTTCGTGCTACAGCAGCAAGTCTGGACCTCCAGCTCCAGGTGGACATGCCGAGTGGCGGGGCCAAATGTTGGGGTCTAAAACGTCCTCTATTGAAGTATACCTTGAATGACAACTTCATGCATAGTTCGTTGGTTGTTGCTCTAACATATCTAACCTATCTCCATTCTTTATTATACGTCATTATACCTGTGCATGTCATTATACCTATTGGGATCCCAATAGTAGTCATCAATGTATTCATAGACAAGTACTTTTCTTTTCTTACGAAATATTAAACTTTGCATATTGTGTAGGGCACACTCAATCCATCGTCACCGATTGCAGTATTTGTAACATTATTTTTACAGGAGTTAGTTCACGAACAAGAATGGTTGTATGATAGAATGAAGCACAGTAGAAGATTATTGTGAGACAAAAGGTCTACCAGATATAGGCATTTCATTCTAGTCAAGTAAAGAATGTCAGATATAGGCATTTCATTCTAGTCAAGTAAAGAATGTCAGATATAGGCATTTCATTCTAGTCAAGTAAAGTATGCCAGATATAGGCATTTCATTCCAGTCCCTTTTTCTATTCCCTGAATTCTTAAACATGTTATAATGAATTGAAGAATTCAATAAATGTTACTGCCGCGAGCCGGTAAGCATTTCATAGACCGGGGCCGTGTGGAGAATTATGGGTATTCTTTTTTAACGAAAAAAATACCGAATTCAGGATGCAGGGTCTCGAACGCGGCACCAATTTACCCAAAAGGCGAATGCTCTTAATCACTAAGGATCGATGACAACCTTGCTATATGTAGAGGAAACATTTTATCATGGCCTTTTTATCATTACGTGAAGCCTACTTTTATACCAGTTTCTATAAGATCGCGTCGTTTTGTCTATTCGCAGTAGGCAATAAAGACATATTTTCATTGTTATACAATTCGCAGACAAGCGTTGTTATACTAAGGCAATGGTTGCACCACAAACGAACGCTCTCGTTGCTGAAAGTGCATTCAATGGTGTCGCTCTCATGCAGTCGCTGGGTTCATAAAGCGTTTATTGTTTTGGCGGCTTTACGACCGCCGCTCTTCTTTTCTTGGTGTGCCGAGCGCGAAGACGCTGGGCAAGTTCAGGGGCGTCCGACACATGGGGGTGCCTGCTGGTGGCGCTTACCTTCCCGCCAGCTGCAGAGGCTGCTGCATTACGCTCTCAGAATGGAGTATTTAGTCAAATTTTCCTGGTGCTACTGGCCTCTCTCGGAACCAAGTTTAGCGCTTCGACATCGATGCAGTGGAGGTCTTCTTGTTTCACACTTGTCAAATTCAATTCTTGTGTGTAACTCATACATGTAAATGCTACGCGTTTCGCACTTGTTTAAACCACGCAGTGTATGTCATACAAATGCTACGCGTTTCACACTTGTTGAAACACTGCAGTGTATGTCATACTTGTAAATGCTACGAGTTTTACGCTCATGAAAACGCTGCAGTGTATGTTACACTTTTGAATACTACAATGTGGTTAACCGGTCTGATTTTACTTGCTTTGTTCAAATGCATTGAATATTTCTCTCTTGAAACAAGACTGCAGAGGTCACGCTCTTCGGGAATTAACGAGTTCACGTTTTCTGTGCTGAAAGGAACCAGTTTTTTCTCACTCGCTGCCTCAATTATAGTGTGAGAAAATAACTGCACTTTAGCTTGAAAAACGTGTGTCATGGTTATCTTTTATGAGCTCCTTTCCCTCTCGCAGCGCTTAAAATGAGACTATAGTACGCAGCCCTTAATTACTAGCTCCGAATGCAGATATGATGAAAACCAAAAACCAGCCACCAACACGAACCACAAACCACAATGCTAAATTCTTTCGCTCGTGCACCATGTGTCATATCACACGACAATTGACTTTACATTATATATTTTTTGACAATTGGAAGGTATATTACTGTTACATACTTCATGTTAATCCACTTTCAAGTGGCAAATATTTCTATTCCTTATTTTAAATGGTGCCGGAAAGGATTGATTAACATTTTCCAAGCTGATGCATTCCCTCAATTGGACTTGACGGTAGTCGTGCTCGTTCACACGCTTCTTCTTAGAATTATTTATTTATTTGCCATTGAGTACAGACTTCGTTTGAGGAAATAAGTTTAACAAGTCTCTCCAAACTTGATCACAGGTTACGTTCAAGTCAATCCATTGACCTCAAACTGTTACCTTTGTGATTTTGGCGGTTTTTCGTGGCTGGTTTTTCAAGTGCATGCTCTGGACTGTGCCATTTTTATTTCTAAGATTCCATCCATTCCCAGAAATGATGATTGTTTTTGTTCTTCGTTTCTAAGGCTTAGTCGCTCGCGCATGCAAGAGTACCTATATTGCTAGGCTACATTTACCTGTTTTTTTCCTCTAAATTTTATCTGATATAAAATCGTGGAAGTTGCAGTGCGGAATGATGTTACAGACAGCGATATTTGAGTTTATTTTGTTAAAACTAAACGCTCTGTAACCAAACTTTGCTTAATTTAACAAACTACTGAAAAACTGTGCTCAATTCACTTTCATTTTGAACGTCATTTCTGGTGGTCATCTAAGTAGAAAAAAAATTTAAATGTTCGGTTCCAGTAAATTTCAGAACTATTTTTCTCCCCAAGGGGTACAACTGTTGCATCTATGGGAATAACCGCTCCCAGGGGGAAAATGTTGAGACACGAACTTACGGAAGGATGGCCTTTGTTTTATTTAAATTTGATAGGGTTTTTGTTTTGTCACATACCATCATTTTCGGTTCATGGTTGTCCTATTTTTCAGATTTTTATCTTGTTCCACTGCCTTTCTTCTTAACTTTCTGTGTCTATACGCAGAAGGTCTCTGGTGGAAACACACCTTGTGCATAAATTCTGCGTTCCCTTAACTCGTAACTAAATGGTACCTTAATTCATCCTTCATCTCGTTGGCACGCCTTTGTATACGGCTGAGAAGCTTAAACTAAATTCTCTAATTTAATCTGCGATATTCTTGTGCTAGTATTTATACAGTATTAGAAATATAACTATTGATCATTGATTTGAAAAGTGGTACCACTAACAGCCTTATCATATCCATTTACTCTCTCTTTCGTCTTTGAAGTTTCAAAGAGTATAATCATACTTTAAAAAATTTGCTCAATAAAGTCTGCGAATTGTCTAAAAGGAGGTTCGATAGCTTCCTTCCCGGATGCTGTGCCACGCTATCTGAGCGTATCATCACACTCACACCTTAATACAAGGCTGTACATTAAATTTACCCGTGACCTGCACTCCGCCTCATTATGCGCGGTATGTAGGCAGCGCCTCTTGTATGTTGCAATAACTTACCGATTTTGTCGAGCTTTTGATGGATTTTTCTCAGTTCACTTAAATAGTTATGCCGTCGAGAAAACATTATTGCTATTGCTGAAGGAGGGGAAGCATCATTATGGTAAGATCATGTATCCCATGCTAACAAATAACACATCTTGCTCACGTTGAAACTGTGTTGAATAGAACAAGAAATTTGATGCGACCGTTGAGGAATTATTCTGCGAAAATGTTATTTTTTGTACTGGTTGGTTTCTACTTTATAAATTCCAGGACTCTAGTAATAACTCTTCAAATATGTTACAATGTCATTCAGTTGCAAATACTCTTTATACACCAAAGCCACAATATTGCTGTTTCATTTTACATACACGAATTCAGTGGTGTCAGTGTCCGTCGTTCAGAAATGTTTCAAAGTGGATTACAAGAATACCATTGAAGGATAAATTTTCTCATGATTTGACTAGGATTTCATGATTTTCTTCATTTTCTCTCAATCGAAATTCGACCGTTGCAAACATGCGTGAGAAGCTCCGTTTGGGAAGACGCTATGTCCATGTTACGAGGCTTTACTCGACAGGATTAGATATCGTACGAAGAAGAGAAGAAATCTACTCTTTGGAAAGAAGAAATCTTTGGATCGGAGAAAGAAGAAATCCAAACTTCTCACTTTGAGTACTTTATTTTCCGTCTCCCTGGGCATTATCACAAGATTGTGGTAATTACGGGGTAAAAAGGGCGCCCGTGCGTGTGCGTCACACGACAGTGCTGGAAACTTAGGATCTGCTTCGGTTGTATCATAATATTTACTGGGCATCTGGTATGCAATATTTATCGACAATATTAGCACCCGTTGTAGGCTGTGTTGGGAACAGAAATCTGTCTTTTTTTAGTTATTAGATTTTTTTTAATAAAATTGAACATGGAATAGAAGTCGGCTTTTAAGTTGAACAAAATTATCTAATGCGAACCTCAGCTTGAAAATAAATCTCAAGTATGTATTTAACTAGAGAAGTACTCTATTCAAAGTGGGAATAACATGGCCTGATTTTTAGCTGTATAAGTTGAAGTTTACATAAGAAGTTGACTCTAGGATCGATTATAGTTGTCGAATAACTTATTATCAATTATAGTTGTCGAATAACTTATTATCAATTATAGTTGTCGAAAAACTTAATATCAATTATAGTTGTCGAAAAACTTAATATCAATTATGGTTGTCGAAAAACTTAATATCAATTATGGTTGTCGAAAAACTTAATATCAATTATAGTTGTCGAAAAACTTAATATCAATTATAGTTGTCGAAAAACTTAATATCAATTATAGTTGTCGAAAAACTTTATATCAATTATAGGTGTCGAAAAACTTAATATCAATTATAGTTGTCGAAAAACTTAATATCAATTATAGTTGTCGAAAAACTTAATATCAATTATAGTTGTCGAAAAACTTAATATCAATTATAGTTGTCGAAAAACTTGATATCAATTATAGTTGTCGAAAAACTCTAGGAGCAGTTCTAGTTGTCGAATAACTCTAGGATCGATGATAGTTGAATAACTCTAGGATCGATGATAGTTGAATAACTCTAGGATCGATGATAGTTGAATAACTCTAGGATCGATGATAGTTGAATAATTCCAGAATCGATTTTAGTTATCGAATAACTCTAGGATCGATGATAGTTGAATAACTCTAGGATCGATGATAGTTGAATAACTCTAGGATCGATTATAGTAATCGAAAAACTCTAGGATCGATGATAGTTGAATAACTCCAGGATCGATGATAGTTATCGAATAACACAGGATCGATTGTAGGTGTCGATTTTTATACATTTTGATTTCCTGTCAATGTTTTGCGGCATCGGCAATCGTGTTCTCTAGAGTTGGTAACTCCATCCGTCGTCGCAATGTTATTTTTATTATTTTCTTGCAATGTTTATAAAATCAATTTGTTTATGTGGTTTTGCTGGAAATGCTTGAAACTTCAACGCATTATGAATTACAATATTTTGAAATTGGATCTGCACAAATTTTTTGCTATTTGCAAATTCTAATAATAAACGAAAGTGTAAAGAAACAAAAGAAACACGAATTGAGAGTATCCATGTTATCTATAAGATATGTATTTGACGATAATATGATTATGATAATGATTATAAAAATTATTATCTTACCCAATAATAGCCTCGGTGTGTTGATTTATTCAAGTATTTGTTTGGTGTCCGCTTCTTCCGTCTCTCTGTGACGCTCAATGATCGTGTCTGTGATTCGAACGAGTTTCATTAGTGCGCAGGTACATGAATATTTTTATCGCGGGGACTCTTAGGATGGATATATTTGTTGGTCATCCACATCTGGAAAATTTATCAAAAGAAAATATTGAATCCCGTCATTTTTTGCAGGCCGTGTACACTAGTGATATAATATGGTATAAGGGCTGTGTATTAAAGTTACCTGTGGCCTGACCTCAGCCACGTAGTACACGACATGTAGGCAGGCGGGCCACTTCTACATTGCAATAAGTAACCGACTTTGTCACGCTTTCATTTGGTTTTCTTCGTAAATTCAATGAAGTAATAACGCTGGTACAAAATTTTTATTACTCCTGCTGAATAAAAATTAACTGTCATTTCAGGTCTCTACATCACCGCAATCGTGTTTTTAAAGGCTTTTGTAGCAGTTACTGTAACGTTTACATCTTCAGTGAAAGTGATGAATACCAGCTTAGCTCGTCCTTGAACTTACACGTGCCTCACACAATAACTTGTTTCTTCAACCTTGAATGGGAAATTTGCTGCTCAGAAATATTATTCTCTGTCCATCATTGATTGATGGTCGAGCATGGCTTGTGTAATTAGTCTTGAAGCAGTCTGTGGAAGGCAATTTACTCTACGGAGAAAATATGTTTATTATCATCAAGACGCCATCAGTAGCTGCAGGTATACTTATCTACCAGCTGGTAGACGAGTAATACTTCGCTTATGGCAGGACAAGTGTTGTTGAAGTTGATCTCTTTTGGTGCTCACGATATAAATGGTTTCATATAATGAGCGTGCATAACGTTCTGGGGCAAATTTTCATTAAAAGTATCTCATTCCGTTCATATGCAAGAATATACAACTCAAAATTAATGACTTAGAGATTTAAAGACTTAATTAAAGACAGCTTCATCATGTGCTCACCGCGGCCTGGAAGTTTGTCGCACTTGCGCTTCGTGTGGAGTGTTGGAGGGTCCAGAGCCCCACAAAGCTCGGTGTTTTTTCTTGTTGGGAAAAAGGAAGAGTTAGCCTCAATTCCTTTCCCACCAAGGGTGCTTGAATTAGGAGAAAGTTCGACCGGGGGTGCCTTGGTATCCTGGAATAAGTTGCATGACATTCGGAAAACTAGTGTATAAAGCGTTGATTGAAATGAAACAGCCTCTTTAAAATGGCCCAAATGGTGTTGAGTATTTTTCTAAGAAACTGCCGAAAGGAATACAGCTATTGTATCTTATGGGATAAATGCTCCTAGGGAGAAAATGAGCGGTTCTGAGCTTGAGATTATATTTGCCTTTATTTGTTAAGATGAAAAATTTTTACGTTTTGTTACGGACCACCTTTTTTTCAGATCACTGCTGTCCTTTTTTCAGCACCTATTTCTTCTTTCTTCAACTTGAATCTTTTTTCATAAACTTTTTGCAATCTTGCTATTTCAATACGCAGGATGGGGAAAACTCTTTGTACATAGATTCCCGTTCCCTTAATTCCATACTAAATGGTGCTTTTCTCCAACCCCTAGTGGTAACACTTTTGTGGTTAGAGGGGCTTAAAATAATTGATCTATCTGGAATAATAATTTCCAAAATCTCAACCATAACAAGATGTCAGATCTCTTTTCTAATTTTTGAACCTTGCGAAATTATATCAGTTCATCACTTGTTAAAAAACGAGATAAATTAGCAATTTCGTCAGCAATTTTCCTCGATTTTTAACAAGGATGTTAGATCATCAGAAAGAATATTCATTCACCAAATTAAACCAAAAATGAATGAAAGCGACTTTACTGCACATTTCGGTGTTTTTGATTGGGTGTTTTCTATTTTGCTAATCTCCTATCTATTTCACAAATATTTCGAATTCCTCTCTCGTTACTTGTATTTTGTTCCAGATGCTGAAAGTAAGAAACATTGTGCTCGAAATCCTTACTTTTGATTTAAATCACTTAAAAGTTTTTCATATACGATGTTCCAACCTCCTGCTCTTAAGTTCGTGAATTTTTGTTTCTTGCTTCTTCTCACTCCACCTTTTCATTTTTCCGAATGCCCGAATTACGTCACTCATCTGTGGCAGGCTCTGCCAATCTGAACTCGGAAGTTTTGTCGCTCAAATCCTGTAATATTTTAATGAAATCCCATTCAATTAGCAAACTGATCACAGAAGATCCATTAGATCGTTACCCTCAATTCTCTGGTAGCAAGCCAATGTCAAATCTCTTCTATGAAAAATCAAGCGTTCACAAAGATTTTCACCTAAAACATCAGTACAGAAAGAGACGAGATTCATGGCTTCCAACGCGCAAATGCTCTTGGAATTTAGGCTACGCTCACTGGACGCTAAGATACTTCGTCGATAACTTTGGCCTGCGCAAGTATAACGTGCATGAGTTCTTTACGAATTATGCAAGATAGCAAATTAGCAGAGGCGGGAAGATTTTGAGGGTCTATGCGAGAGCAAGGTTTCGGGAGAGAGTGAGAGTGAGAGAGAGAGAGTGAGAGAGAGAACCTATCTCATTTCCAAGTCATGGGCTCTCACAAAACCTCTCTCTTTCTATATACGAGAAAGAAACATTCTACTGCTATGAATTTTACGACAGCAGACACTGGAATTATAAAATCTGTTGCGTCTTAATTCATGTCATTTGTGAGAGCAGGATAACTATGCCGTTGCCTAAAACGGTTTCCTAGATTTTACTGGGTGGTTTAAAAATCTTTTTAATTCATTCAGTGTGGTACTCTAAAAAAGCATAGAAGCAAATATTTCGAGCATCGCGTTCGTAACCTTAAATAAAGTACAACTATTGTATCAGTGGGAATTAGCGCCCTTTAACTGATCTCTTTTTCCTGAAACTTTTATTTCTTCTAACTTCATACCTTTTCATAAACTTGTTTAAATTTTTATGTTTCTATTCGCTGGATGTGGGGACAAATCTTGTGCATCAATCCCCCGCTCCCTTAATTCAGTACTAAATGGGGCCTTCTCCATCCCTCTCTTGGGAACAGCTTTGTCGTGGTTAAGTAGATTTTGGCTAATCCAAAGTAACCTGCATGCTGGTGCAGGCGTCCAACACCGGCGCTGGTGGTGAGTGCAGCAACCTAGCGAAACATGTGCCGCTGCCTGGGTTGGTTGCGTGCCATTTTTGGTGACCTAATTCCTCAAGCTTGGGCTTTTTGAACAAAATTTGAGCATGGAAAGGACTCAGCATCTGGTAACTGCGCATGGTTCCCTGATGCTGAGTTGTCTTAATGGGTGATTTTAATTAAAAAATTTTCTAAACATGAAAACTTTAGCAAGAACAAAGCAATCTGGAAGCATTGGCCTCAGCTTTCGTGTGTCAACGTAGAACATGAGTGTAAGAAGATGCAGTGCACAACCGAGCGAATTTGAAGGCCAGGCACGATCATATTAATGGTCGTTCGTGATGCCGAAGATATCTTTAAATTTATGTCACATGTTCCAATGCTACTCGTGTATAAATTTTGTCTCTTATTGTGCGCGTGCTCAAGTCCCTTCGAAATAATCATCAAGTAGTTCATTTTGTGCGTAGCACATGCAATGCTGTGCAAATTTTGTGAAAAATAATCAATTTGTATTAGTCTGAATGTTCATTTTCAGCTTCTCCTAGCTCAAAGTGACGAAATATTTAACTTTGTATTTTAACTCGACTTCGTATTTTAATTTTTAAGTAGCAAACAACGCTGTACCTCAACCAAACTCGTGCAACTCAACTCATCAAGTCGCTATAGTGTAACGGAAACTTCAGTTCAACTCTGAATGCAGAAATACCAATAATGTTTTACCGCTATTCCGTGCGTAAAATCTGTTTGGATTGTGGAAACTCTGCCGCGAACACCAGAGACGTCAATGATCAGCTTATCGAAGCAAACAGTGAACCCGGCCAGGTCTCATGGTGGCTGCCTCTTCAAATTATTCCTGTGTCAAGTCATCTTTCTTAGCGAAGCTGTCCCGAGCTGCACTAGGGCTCTCTAATATGAGCATAAGGCCGTCCACCTGCCATGTAAGGTAAGGCTCGTTAATCGGACTTATAGCGGTGCTCATCGCGCGCGTCTACGGTCATCGAGACCCTCTTGCGCAAGGCCAGGTTTTCAATTTACCTAGTTGTAGCTGTACAGCTGGCGGCGTATGTTCTGATATCGGTTTGGTTGCTCTACGTGCTGTTTAGCTTTGGACAAAATGTTGAAAATTTAGCTTTGTGTGAATAAATTTTGAGCAGTGAACAATTAAGCATTCAATTGCCTGATGTGCTGTGCTCAAACTTCATTTATGATAGAACTCAAAACTGCAAATTTTCTTCGAAAAAATGACGTCGCACAGCCAAATTGACAGAGGAACAAACACTGCCAGCTGTACCGCTACACTGACGCTGCACAGCTTGCAAAATTAGGCCGCAGGTGTGATGGTCTGGTCCCCTGCACGGCCTACGCAGCCGGGCGGCCTTCATTGGGAAATAAATGAATTTGTGTGATGAAAGATGACAAATAAGAAACTGTTGAGTGTAAATGATTGGCTATCAAGTGCCAGATGTGCAGGAAAAAAATCTGCTACAATTAAGGATGAAAATATTAGACGGTGTTAATCAGAGAAAGAAATTGGTCAACATAACGTTGATGAGAGTCAAGGTTCGGCCGAAAAACATGCATTTTTTCAGATGATGACGCTAAAACCCTACACTTTGTCATTTGTGTAGGAAATATAAAGTGTGACCCAAAAGAGTTTAAAGTTAAAAACGCCTAACCTAACACTCGCTTAGAAGGCCAGTGAAACTCGTGTACCATTTGCGAAATTCGTAAAGAAAAAGTATGGTTTTGTACATTGTCGAAATCAGGGCCTGCGTCATTTTTTCCTTCTGTAAGATGAAAATGGAATTTTGATTGAAAAAATTTAGGCCACGATACAATATTTTCTTCAGCATGTTTTCCTTCTCCGACCATATTCCGAAACTGGATGGCATTTGTTCTTGTGTTGTTCAAAGAGAATAAACTTCTATACAGCTCTCCAGCTCTGTTCATCCGCAGCTGTTGAGCTTGTAATGTTATGTTTTTTAAGGAAAAGGTAACAATGTAAAACTTGCTGCTATTTATCTCTTAGTTAACAAAGTTTTCTTTAGTCACCTCATGTATTTAATTTCATTTAGCAAGTTATTCCTTCTGTGTTTGTAATTTTTCTTTCGGCATCATTTCAAGCCAAGTTGACTAAACCTTGGGCGCCTAGACGATATTCTATTCAATTTTTACTCTCTAAGAGATATTTTGTGCCCCGTTTCAAGCCTGTCATTAATTATTCGTCTGCCGCAGTCTGCATCAGGTTATGCAAGCAATTTGTGAGAGTGATCAGTACTCAAATACTATAAAAGTGCTTCGTTCGAGAGAAGCATTGAAACAAAGCCAATTTATTACACCGTTCACCGCTGGACTACATGGTGAGAGCGCTTGCTTTGAAGTCTTCTTAAAACCGAATTATCCAGCAATTGAGTTATTGTGATTGAGTATCGCTCAGTATCTTTATGTTGAGGCAACCAAGCGTGCAGATGCAAATGAAGGTACGTCTGCTCGTCCTATGAATATCGACAAGCTGTGACTGTGTACCAACGTCTTCATTTTTGTCGAATTTACGATAGTGAGGAGTTGTAAATCTTTCTGAACCCTTCGCACACCACCTGTCGATATGGTGATGGCGTACTGGCCGTAGGAGTTGGAATGGCTGATTGCAATGCTGGCAGTGCGTGGAACTTTCCTATCTGCTCTTTTTCAAAATTTTTAATGGTTTACCTCCGAATGTACTGTATTTGTAATTAACGGTTCAATTTTTACCAACAGTTTTTGCCTGCCCTTGGTTTTTTCTTTTACACACTGTAAGTGGCATTCTTTTTACAAATTTTATATATTATGTTGAATTGCGCCGATGTTCTCTCTCTGGTGATGGTCTCTGGTGGCAGCCCTTGTTTTACTGTGGCCGCTCGATCACGCCTCATTTAGTTCACCCCGAATGCTACACCCTCGCTTCGTATTTTAATGAAATGAAATCATTCCTTGCAATCTCTGTAGGAAATGTGCGTAAAACTTTATAATTGGTTGATCTGTTGTTGGATTCGCAACACCACCTCGATCAGTCGGCTGTCTTGTGGCACCAGACTTCTCGCGCCGCACCGAAGATTCCGCTCTCTTTCTGCGACTGATTTTCTGAAGGTTTTCGGTCGCACGCGCAGTCCTGCATTCATGACTCGCAGCTTCAGTCACTCTTGAATGCACTCGAAAGCACTTCCTTCACTTCAGACGTCGACTCGTGGCAGACCATGCGCTCTGGCTGCGCTTTGAAAAGTTTATTCCGTTAAAACCGCGTAAAATGTTAGCGAAAAGAATTAACTAGCTGATTTCCTCTCCTAGGTGAAATATGTGGGAAAATAGAATTTGTGTCTTTAAGAAACTTAGCTGGGAGATAGTGTTGTTGCGTGCTACAATAAGTGTTTTTTCTTACCTGTTTTTCTTACGTTAAATTTTTTCAGCTGCGTTAAAGTTATTGAGAAACGCGAGAGAAATGTTATATGATTAGATGTGATACTTCAAAAAGCACCCCAGTTTTTTAAGACTATTCATTATTCTAGGAGACTCATGTGACTGATAAATTTGACAATAATTATTTTGACTTAAGGAACGCAAATTTTTTCTCTCAAAATTTCTGGAAAAAGCTATGTGAAAGAATTACATGTTTTTTAACAACTGCGCAGCCCCTGAAAATTGTGTTCATGTACAGAAAGACCACACGCGCTTGACGTCATCACGTAAAAATTAACCGCGGTTTAAAGCATGTGTGCGTAGATCAAAATGACACAATTTAAAGCATACGGGCTTACATTCAAATCAACCAAGTTTCAAAGCATACGTGCTCATATTAAAATTATACATTTTAAAGTATACTCGCTCTAGTTAAAATTGACCACATTTTAAAGCAAACGAGATTACAATCAGATTGCCCACACAGAAAGCTAAAGAGAACATAATTTTAGTAACATTTTTTGCTAGCTCACACTATCCGATGTTCGAAGGTTTTCTCTATTCGTTTTTTTAGGAAACTAAAAGAAAAAATCTTGTTTTATGCTCGAAGAAAGCCACCTATAGCGAATGTAGATTTGATTTCACTGAGCAATTCATTAATTTACCCGTTGTGCCATTTCTCCCTCTCTCATGGAACAGCTACCGTTTTTAATTTGCCCATGGTTCTCTTCATTATTATTATTTGTTCCTTTCAATGAGAGGATCATGAATATCTATTTAAGGGGATGGATTATTATTGTATTAAAACACGTACTCTCACAGGGAGAGTGTGAGGTCCCAAGCTGACCTTTAGGTTGGCCTTGCTTTTATCGAAATGGAATAGGTTTGTTGTTTTGTTACGGATCAACTCTTTCTTGGCTTACTACTGGACTGTTTTTTGCTTTTAGCTGCACTGTTTTTCAGTACCAGTTACTTTCTTCTCTAACGTTGCGGTTTCTTTGCGCAGGGTGCAGGGACACGTTTTGTGTATGGATTCCCTGTTTTCATAATTTATTACTAAGTGGTGCCTTCTTTTTTATTGTCTTGTAAACACCTTTGTTGTGGTTAGGGAGGCTTTGAATCAATTCTAATCCTCCGAAACGCTATATTTTGTGAGCATCTCAATTGTCGCATGGAAACCATGTTTTGAACTTTTTCCTGTGTGTGAATTTCACGTCTACTGTATTGGAAATGTCCTAGCCGAGAAATGGCGCAAGCAGGCCAAGCCATGGAGTATAAAATGACCAACCAATGCACCTCTTTTCTTGGATAGAAATCGCAAATATTCAACGAAAACTTCTTTCCTCATTCTTTACTGTTTTACTCAGCCATCCGAACTTCATGACCCAACTTCATCGATGCATTTTTGCCTCAGATTTTAAGAATATTATGTTTCAGTGGGACTTTTTAAAAAATTAGTTACAAGCTTAAAAACATTGCTTGAATTATGATCATTTTGATTTCCTTCGCTTACTAAAGTCAGCTTTTTATTAGACCCACAAGCCTGTCATTACTAGCATTACCTGCTAAAGTGGAGTCATTGTCTATAATTTTAGAGTACAATGGCTTTCGTCCCACCAGAATTAGACAAGCTTGTATAATTCCTTGAACTGCGCTCTCAAAGCCGCTTTCAATTAAGCAATGAAGCTGTTGTGCAAAATTACGACTGCTGTTGTCAGTCCATTACAACGTCACTGTTATTGTGACCGCCGTCTCGACGCGCAGCCACGCCCTGCGCAGGCTTCTTTTCATATCGCAGTCACACGAGCGTCCTCAACTCTCTCTTGTTTCGTTAGAAGAAGGAAATTGTCTTCACATTGTCTCCTCGTGCCGAGCTGGTGTTCATTCAGACATGAGTTTAGCAGTTCAGGTAATCAGTATGCTAGATTATTAGATCGTGTTTTACATGCTCGGTAAGTCGGACATCATGGCCAGACAGCTCACCAAGACTGTTTATAGCAGTGAGTTGCTTTGTTCGTCGACGCACGATGTGACTGCGGCGCTTTTGCTTCCAATCGCTGAATTATTAAAGAAAAACGCAGCTTTTGTACGCTGAAGCACCGACGCTCATTTGTGTTGCTCAACAGCGCTCTGGGCTGCATTAGCCGCTTGTCTTGAACGTTTCTATTTCGAAATTTTCTTAATTACGTTTGAAACGCTCATAACTCTCTCCTTTGGCGACCACAGTTGAGTCGAATTTCCTCCAAGTACGCAACGCAATTTCTTCTTTTATTTTTGTTCAATTTACGAAAGGTGTTGTGAAGCTACGAGCGCAACTGCTAATATTCCAATTTTTAAATGATGAACTCGTGGTCTTACCACTAGAATGCGAGCTGTGCTGAATGAGTCGCAACAAACTCGGTGCGCCAAATAATTTCATTTCACTTCGGAGTTCTGAGAAGCAAGAAAAAACTTCGTGAAAGCAACACCTCCGAGTGTCTCGTCTCAGAGGAGTGACATGTCCGCTACGAGAAGTTTCCTTTGTTCCTTCCTGCCAGTTACATGACCAGAAACATTTTTCCATCAGTTCACTTACTTGTCCGGTTAAATTAGTACCTGGAGCAATTGGAGCGCCTACACATGAATTTTCTCAATGCATCAACAATGAGAACGCATCTGAGACTGATCGATGGGCAATGTTTAGAGGTTGATCATTTTGCTATTTTAAAAGTGTTTGGAGTTTTTGCATTGACGGCCATTGAGCCAGATGACTTCACAGATATGTTGGAAATTTATATTGTTGCACGATGTCACAAAAATCAAAGTGTTGCATTGCGTACTTAGTCCTTTGCAAATTCTTCGTTTTCGTTCATAAAAATAGATGAGTGTCATAGCTGCGTATTGGTAGTTAAGCTTGTTTTCGTAATCATTGAGAGAAATCAGTTCGCACGAATTACTTGTTTGAAATAAAATATGTCATTAGATACTTAATAAGCACTTTTCTCACATTCCTAATTTCAAAACAGCAACAAGGGTTGTTGTTGGAAAACCTCAGGAGATGCAGAGTACCTTCAGTGATCTATTTCTGGCTTAAATACTCAAATTAGGTCTTTTTTAACATCAAATTCATCAAGAAAAAAAGCTTTATCAAGCGTCTGATAACTCTGCAGGGCTACAACACGCTGACTGATTCACTAATTACTAAGGCCAAAGTTATTTCCAAAAAGCCTAGTTTGAGAATTTTGAAAAGAAAAAAGTCTAGCGGAACAGGTTTGCGCAGAGTCCTCCAGAACTCGTGTGACCCCCAAAACGCAGCACCCGAAGTCATGTTGCCCTGCGGTGTCAGTATGACGCAACTGGAGCTTCATCATTCATGTTGGTGCTGCCGTGAAACTTACAAAATAGCTTCATTATTCAAGCTGAAAATTTTCACAGAAACTTTCTCTTTGGAATACTCCATGATGGCCGTCCATTTTCCGTCGCAAATGAGTGTTTCTTCACTGATTGTTTGATTTTACGGAAATTTTATTTTATTTTTATGACTCTAGCACCTTTTAGAAAGGCTTAGCTTGACCATTCTTTTTGTTTCGTTTTAGTTTGAGATGAAATAACTTTTATTGTTTTTTATTTTTGACTTCCCTTTCAGGGAGAAAAATCGGTTAAACTTTCTACGCCTTAAGAACTTTAAAAATAAATGTTTACAGTAAATCTAGCACATTTCAAATGTCTTACCAGAGTAAACAAATTTTTACTCAGTTTCCTATTCAAATCGAACGCATTGTTCTCTTGAAACAACCGAATGCACATCTCCAAAACGCTGCCTCGCTCCTAGCGACAGCAAGTGCACCGATGCTGCTTAAGTTATTACCCACTTGGCCGAGCCACACGACTTTCGCGACAAATTTCAGTACTTAGTGTAGGCCTGAGGCCTTCCACGCCCATGCACACTCGGTAATTTCTCACGCAACTCACAAAAAGAGGGCAAAAACTTGGCCTCGTATTGCGTGTTTCGTTCTCCTTAAAAACGACGACTACATAAGAAATGCAGTTCAAGGATGATTGCTTCGATATTTCCCAGCTGCAACATTTTCTAGTACTGATCTAGCACCCCCTTCAGACTTGGTGCTTTTCAATCGTCAAGTCGATTCATCATGGGGTGGACGCTCGGCGGGTCAGCGCTGTGTGTTGGTGGCTGCGGGCAGCGAACTACTTCCAGGAAATGCATCGGAATATCTGGCTGTTTACTTCCAAGCAACGGGTTCACGGCTTCCGATCTTACAGCCCCTGGAGGAATACACCCCTCGAAAGGAAGCACCTATTGTATTTAAGGGAATTAACTCTCCCCAAGGAGAAAATACGAGGTCCCGAAGTTATAGAATGGTAGTTCATAATTTTGTTAACCCTTAAAACTCAAATAGTTCAAGGGAAGTTTTGTAGGAGAAATGTTATCAATACTGTGACATATCAATGAAATTGCCCCAGCGTGGGTTATTCCGCTTAAAGCAAGCGCCTACTTATTTATTTTAAAGTTAAACTCATGCTTTTTTTTTAAATATATGCTCTGCGAGAAAAATGTTCAGTACCAAAAATAAAATTCTTAAATTTAAAAATTGAAACGTTATTAAGAACATTGCCCGGACCATGTGACCTGAACTTAGTGGAAATCTACAGCAAATTGAACAAGCAAGGCTTGTGGAATGTCTAAAAAAATAAGCGTAGTTTCATAAATACGCTATTAATTGCTCCAACTTTGTTAAATATTTTAAATATTTCCTAATTAGAAATTACTTTCAGATTCTCTAGTTGGCCTAAACTGGAGGCACAAGCCCTCTTGGAGCAAGAGTTACCGTCAGTAAGTAATGAATTAATATGGATTTGTTTTGTACACTGACTTTTTTTTGGTTCACTTCTGTCCTTTCTTCAGCACCTTTACTTCAAAATTTCAACTTTTATCTTGTTTCACGAACTTCTTTCTATCTTGCTGTTTCTATATGCGCAGGATGTGGGGACACCCCCTGTGCATAGATTCCCTGTTTCCTTAATTTCCCATTAAATGTATCTTCCTCCTCCCTCTCTTGATGACACATTTTCTGTAGTTGGGGAGGTTTAAACTAACCTATAATCTGACCTATTTTTTCAGGTTCTCAATTTCTGGGGAAAACTCTCAAACTAGGGAATTTTGGCAGGAAAAAACAACACATAGGGATGCCAATCAGCAGAGGAGCTTTCGCTGACGGCTGTACCTCAACGAGACGCAAAATATTTTAAAATACAGCTTCAGTCGGGCTAGCGTTCTGTACTACCCAGGAGTTACGTGTAACTCGTGTTGCAATCAAACGGCTGTGCTGCATTAGAAGAATAAAAATAGACCCCTTAGCGGGACAGCTGGCAACCCATGCTCATCTATGTCGTATTGGGGGAAAACATGGCCTGCATAAAATGCTGAATCAAATATCATCTAGAGTTATTGTTGGGGAAATCTTGTAAAATTTAAGTGCTTTCATTTATTCTCTTTTTGCACAAAAGAGCATCAGTTTCCTAATGATGGGTCTTGGCAAAATTCGAGCTCGTGCTGCTATTTGTGTATTTTGTAGCATCAGTTTCCGCAGTCCCATGCAGTTGTGCGTTCTCTTATTCGTTCGTTTTATTAATTTCAACCCTCCTACATCTAGTCATTTCTTTTCTTTCTATAGGTAATAAAATGCTTGTATCTGAATGATAATTTGCTTTCAAGCGTCAGTTTTATTCCCTAATAAAACTTAACTTGCGACTGCACACTGTGATGAGGATGGTGTTCTTGAACTTTCCTTGCAAGCTCTTGAGGTTGTTCACGCGGACCACTTCTCTTCGTGAAACACGTTAACATTGAAAAATATCCAGACTTCAGATAGCGATATCGCCGCATGCTCGAGGGTGACGGAAGTCAGTGTCGCAGAAGTGTGAGTTATCGGGCGAGTGAAACGAGGGTCCTGCTTCTCTTCGACGGCGGAGCAAGCGATAGCGCCGCTGCGCTGGAGCGACCGCCGGGTGCGGCTGGATAAGAAAAGTTCCAGTTCTTTCGTCCGCCATGGGTAAAGTTTTCAAAATAATTTACCCACTGGTTGAGGTGTAGTTGGCAGCTTAGGCCCAGTTTACAAACAAAATTACGTCGTCAGTTGTATTGATACGATGGCGGAAATTTTTATCATTGTTCGGTCGCTGGAATAGGAAAAGTTCAGCTTTTAGTTCGTACTTCCGCGCTGATTTGTGTTTCGTATTTTGATATGTGGCCTTGCTTGCTTGCTCTGGCTATTATTTTTACGGTTCTATTCTACTGAAGATAACGTTTTAGTGCACGTGTAGGTAGTCTGTTAGCTCTCGTTGATGTCTCGTGATCCAGGGAGATGTTCTTGATATCTCGTTATGTTCTGCGATGTTAATCCAAGAGTGCTAAAGAAAATTACTTTTTTTTTCTAATTTAGTTAATCAATAGGGTTTTCAACTTTATCTTTTTCTTTCTCATTTGTCTGCAACGGAGTGATCATTATAGGACCAGGCACCACCAACCTGACGTTTGTGATAAAATTGACGAATAATAAAGTAAACGCGTTGTTGAAACAGTGTCGTGACAAGCGTGCTGTATAATTGCAATCGCTTACACGATCATCTTTGCGCCCTCATCGTTTACCCCGTCACCTCCACCGCTCGTAAAGTTCGCAGCACGCTCCACTTTACGAGTACCATTTGGCTCCCCCTGTTTTAGCCTCACTTTCGAAGGCCCGGCCTCGGACCGAGTCCCTCGGGCCCGCTACTATCGCGGAAATTGCGATGATGATAGTGACAGCTGCGGCAATTTGGACACTGTATAATAAGTGAGAGAAAAAGACGTCGTTTGCACAGCGTGGAGCGCTGGTGGCAGTGCTGAGGGCTTGAACTTGAAGTTTCATGTGGGTGCTCTGAATGGGAATATGGAAGTGTGGAGTGTTGGGCTCAACTGCTGGTGAACTAAGGATAATTTTTGACTAATGATGCTCAATTGCCAGACGACTATATTTGAAGCGAGCTGTTGAATTGCTGGGGCAGTATAGTTAATCTTTGAAATGACATGCTGGGTGGCTGCGTGCGTAACTAAGGCTATTAATAGCCTTTCCTCTTAATAACCCAAGAGGACCATAAGGTCCTCTTTCGAAAATAGCCGTAATATATTGTACAGTATATCTTCTCGTTAAATTTGTCATCTAACGTACTCTCCAAGTTCATTTCCGAGTGGCAGTTCCTTCCTCCTTTTGATATCGGTGACAACCCCTGATGTTATAGTGCCAGTCGATGATGACGGTTTGTGATAACAGTAGTAATAGTATAAAAACACTGACGTTTAAAGGTCTAGGCGATGAAGTCCCAGCTGCACCCGTGATTTAAGCTCACCCACCCTTGCTGCAGTTCCAAAGGCTATGTTAACGGTAGATACAATTAACAGCGAAGAATTGCTCAACAGATTAATATAATAATTGTGCGAGTGCACGACATAGACGTCCGAGAAACGTGCTTTTGAAACTCAAAATGGAAATTACTGTCACATTTCGCTGGGTCATTGTAATTTCTTCAATAAAAGTTTGGCATATGTTTCAAATGGAATTCAAGGCTCCCTTTCAATGCCTCCTTTACTCATGTTGAACTGTTACGTTTTCTACTACTGTGTGCAACAAATTTTGAAGGGATAAATTAGTTAAATGTGTACTAGAAAAACTTAGGTCTGTTGCACGTTTCAGTTGAGAAGTAATATTCAATTTAATATCACTGATGTACTCTGCAATTAAGGCACCACTCATGTACTTCATGATGAGCAGGTCACATATGTTCTTTTCGCAACAAGTACGCCGAAATTTGACTCTTTTTAATTATTGTATATCCCCCTGGATGCGATACATCAATTGGTAAGAAGGTCAAATACGATCCAGCAGAGCCTGATTTGACCGTCAGACTGGAGTTGACAACCACGCTTTCCTTACGAGCTGGTCTCCCCGATATTCAACCTCATGCAGCTGCATGATGTACCTCTCTTATCTGAGGTCACGCAAACGACAGGTCACGTCAGCGACATAAGCTCGGCAATGAAACGCGTGCATATCACATCGTCCTATTGGAGACACTGGGCTTTACCCTACCAGACCTGAGACCCTCAACCTAAGTGAGGCCCTCAACCTAAGTGAGGCCCTCAACCTAAAACCACGCACTCAATTCAAGCACATGGAAATGGACATTTGCAATGGCTGACCATTTGGTTTGACCACAATTAGTTAGTTATTTTAAAGTTTTTGAAGCATTTATTTCACACATTAAGCTAACTGTTGAAAATTAGGTACAGCAATATTGCAGCAGGTTTGGAAATGACCGAAAATTCGACGCTGCAGGGTCTGGTAGGGTTAATTTGCAATATGTTTCGAGGTACGAGTTCCTCTTGTAGACAAACCCTACGGCGCTCAGCATCATAAATTAGGATTAAAATTCCAGAAAATACATTTGATGTACTTCCGAAATTCCGCATAATGTGGCGTTGAACCAGATGGTAACTCAGTCACAGTTGTCAACTCAAAACGAAACCGCTCTAAGTCCCTCGTGCCTCGTCACTTTACAATACCCTGAGAACAGTTACAGTGAGTGGTACATAAATGGCCATCGTTTGGCTTTTATTTCTCAAACTTTGATTTGATTTCGAGCTAATCTTCGCTAAAGTTTGAAGTGTAAAACACTTAATCACTGAATAGTGGGAAGTGTAAGAATGTTACTATGCACAAATACTGTGTTTAATTCAACCGTTCTCTCAGACGCACCACAGTATATTTTTTTCAAGCATCATGGTGCCTGAAGTTGCCGTTTTGTTTGATTACAACGACTTAATGCAGTGAGTAATTGTATTAAATGCCCAATTTAACCAGAATGAAAATGGTAGCCTAGAATTCACCTCGATAAAACTCCGCCACGTTAATGCATGTGTGCCAGAACGGGATTCCTTTAATGAAGCAGCCCAGTAACTGACCTCCCATGAACCATGTCAGGCATGTGGTCACAAATGTATCATTAAGCGTTGATGATTGCAGGGAAAATACGACTCAAGGGCTCTTGTTAGAAGTTGTTGTTCATACTTTGCAGCCTCGTCGAGCGCGGAGTAAAACTAATAAGTTAAAAATCACCTTTTCAGACTGGAGCTTGAAGATGATCTCTCTAAAAGCATCACGTAGTTTAGGCCGCAGAGAATTTGGCGAATCAAAGCCAGATTCACTTTAATTAAATACTGCCGTTAACAGGTCGTATACGGAGTGACCCCACATGTTCTGCACAACCCTGAGCAGATGTGCTGGTGTCCCATCGTCTCCCTGCAACTCGATGCCGCATTGCCTGTCCCATCAATTAAGGGTCTGCAGTCCTCAACTAATTACTTGTTTGCGTCCGGCCGACCTGTTCCTTTAGAGTTGATTTTTCTCCATGCCTACGCATGCCAAGTTCACCAGTAACGAGTGCGCGCTGGAATGCATTGTTCTCTCAGAGCTATGGTTGGTCTGTCATTAAAAGTGAACTCACAGAATAGAGTTTGGTTACATGAACACGCGATGTGCAGTATCGCGTTGTGCGCGTACAGCGTAAAGTTTTCTGCATCTCCGAGAATTCTGAGTACATCGAATTTTATACTCTATCTGTTTTTATACTCTATCTGTGTGTTTCGTTAAGAGTTTACAGCCCTCGTGATAAGCAATGAAATTTTTCTTGGCAATAAATCTCGAGCCGGTTTCTTGACCTGCGTTTTAGTTGGCTTTCCTGAAGTACCTGGACAGCCTTCAAATGGCTCACATTTGAGGCAAGAGTGAAGGTGTCCTGTCATGGACGCCAGGTTATGTTTTTTACAACCCCCAATTTGAGCAAACTCATTCATTGGCTATAATTAAAGCTCGTAGCTTTGTGTTGGTGTGAAGAGCCCTGCTGACACCTTGCTCGATCATGATGAGCGCATCAGCGTTACTCATCTCCAGGTACCTGCTAAATGTAATACAAAAATAATCTCTTGCTTTAATAACACTTCCAGGCAATTCAATTCATAATGTGTCTCTAATTACACTTAATTCCTTTTTACTGTTCAACCCCATTATAGGAAACTAACAAGTGATATGATTTCCATGAATATGTCGCTATTACCATCATGAATTGAAGCGGCAAGCTTTCGTGGAATCGACCTTGTCTCTTAGAAACTCACCAATCATTCGCTCGATATTTTATGGTGGTGCCCTCAAACGAACCGCACGACCTGCACTTTCGTAACTAATGTGCTGAGGGTCGAGTCGGGTAACGGCAAACGCAGAAGCGACCACTTAGACCTGATAACGGAGACGAGTTCGAAGTCAATTTGTGTGAATTTAGAGCTTCTTGTATTGGTGTACTGGTGCTGCTGTGCGTTGTTGTTTAGCCTGCAGGTCTGTGTGAAGCGTGTGATGCTGTGTTGCGGTATAGCCTGGTCTGTGTGAAGCGTGTGGTGCTGTGTTGCTGAATTGCCTAGTATTGCATGAAGTATCTTCTTTGTAAATAACTAGTGTACATCGCGGTCTAAAGGGTCAGAATTATTTCAAGGTTGGGCTACAATTCATTCTTGAAGACTCTATTTAAAGGTTTAATTAAACATCTTTCTTTAAATTTCCCTGTTTGTGTGTCATAGACGTCTTTTTTTTATTTCACCGCTGTCATTTCCTTTGATTGTCGTGACATGAGGTCACAATTCTTTTATTTTACTAATGAAGATTAAATGAGACTTTTCAACGTCCACAGAATAATTATTAATTATCAGTCAATTTATATGGTAGCGTGCCACTAACAACTTCGATAACCAATTTCCATCCTTAGTGGGAAATTAACGATGCAGCAAACACATTAATTATTTATTCCCTACAAAGAATACAAAATTACTAACACCTGAAATGAATCAAGCGCACCTATTACATTTCGAGTTAATAAACGGATACACGCTTAAGGCGTGGCGTTGGTATAAACCTATGCACAGGAGAAATAGTTATGAATTGCTTCGAGGGAAAATGCACTAATTGGAACTCATCTTATGTCGGATTCCAGGAAGGTATGTGCTATGGGATTTGTGACTGCTTTAATTCACGTTAGTAGTAATACTTAGTTTACACTCGTTATTTGCGAAACATCAAGATAGGACGAAGTCCGGCCCCGCAGGGCGGACTGAATGAGAAGCACCTCTTTACTTAGTCACAGCCCGAAGCTTAATGCCCTCTCCCGCTCCTCAAAGAGGTAGCGAGCTGTCACGCATGACTTTGCACGATATTTGAAGTATGATCTGATTAATTTCCACAAATAAGCGGTTACGTGTGACTCTAGCGTATTGAATTATATTCGAAAAGGGAAAGTTTAAATCTCGCTAACTGTAGAAGCAATGGAATTGACATAAAGCTGTTAAATAAGTACATAAATATAATTATACCAGAACCCTTCTTGGTGTCGACGTTAGGCAATTCCTTCGGTCAGTTGACGTCTTCGCCTTCTTCTCGTTCTTGAAGTCGGTGTGAAGTCGGTGAGAAAGTAGAAGCAGGAAGTGATAACGACCAGCGCGCTTGCGACACTCCTCACGGCTGATTTGAACACATCATATATATGGAGCGTCCTCCATTAAATGACAGTTTCTCATACGCCGTGGTTAAAAATATGACAGTGTGTTGGATAAGATCGAATTGATCATCAATTAATACATCTAAATTGGAATTAAAACTGAAAATTTGCATTTATTGTGTAGGGTTCAGGTATCCAGTTTACGAGGTGGATGTAGCAACGGACTGACCACGCAAGTAAGCAACCACGGTAGAGGAAACAAGGTGGGTTCAAACTAGTCTTTTTTTGTTGACGGTGTGGTTTTGTTGACGTCACGGCAACGAACCAATAGCAGCGCTCATGTTGCATCTGGTAGCACTGCTACCCCCGAATCTGACTCCGCTATTGGCCTAACGACTTGGGGTTTTAGTGATGTCATAAAGTTTGTTTGAAATAAAGCCTTTCTAATTGGCTCGACGAACAAGAGAAAGTGTATATTCTCCCATAGAAATGACTCTACCTTGTTTCCTCTGCCGTCCAAACAACTGAAACATTCCACGTGGACAAGGTCGATTCCACGAAAGCTTGCCGCTTCAATTGATTGTTAGTGATGCATTCATGTAAATCCTAATATGACTTGTTAGCTTCTCGTAATGGGGTTGAACATTAAAAACGAATTAACCATAATTAGAGACGAACAATGAATTGAATTGCCTGGAAGTGTTTTTAAACCAGGAGAATATTTTTGCATTACATTCAGCAAGTACCTGGAGATGAGAAAAATTCTTGTCATGGTGCCGTTTTTCTTTTACCGCGTTGATTCCGGAGGGAATCCAGGCGCAAGCTTCGAAGAAGTTAAGATATTTGAGGTTTGCATAGCTTACTCGTCGTTCTTCGGAATGCAGTCGTTGCTCGGAAAAGTAATTTTAGATTACCTTTGGGATGGTGATGCATAGACACGCATTAAAAGCCCATCCTGATGATTGAAATTTTGTTTAAATTTAAAAACCATTGATGGTCCTTTTCTGAGACGTCTGATGCGCAATCCCTGCTCTGCGGAAGTTAAACCTTTTCACCTTATGAAACAGACGAATATTCAACACGGTAGAGCGTACGACAGTTACACTTGTTGGCTTTAGTTAAATGCAATGTTACCGTCTGTAATAACCTTTTTTTGCAACATGTCTATTCGCTTTATTCTGTGGAATACTGTTATCCCTATGTTCACCATTGCTCGATTCGCATTTGCATTCACCAAGCATGGGAACTTGGAGCCGCCTTGCTCTCCCAAACCATTCCCAGATGGCTCTATGCCCTAGATGAGTTGATGAGTTGCTAACACGACAAATCGGAATTCTAAGCGTGTCTTAGACCTTCAATAAACCTGCGCGAGGACGAGCCGAGCGGCGCTCGTGCTGCGCTGGTCTCGCTCTATCATGCGAGGCGCGCTAATTGGTTCGCAGGCTGCCAGGCTTCACCAAACTGTCTGTGTACCTTGACTTTATAAGCGCTGATTGCTTCAGCTCACCCCGATTTTGAGAGTTAGACGTTTTAGTGCTACTGTAGCAACATGCTGTATGTCTGACTGTTCGCGATCTCCATATTGGGGCATGTTCATGCTTGTGTCGCGGTATTGCTCGACGAATTTTATTTTGAGTTAGAAGTCGGCCTTCAAACTTGTTACCGTCATGTTCTGAGTTTCTAATTTTCCATTTTCCCTTTTTGGTGTCCGTTTTCTACGTTTCCTTCGTTGTGATGTTTTTACTTTGCTCTTTTTAATCAGATTATCTTGATTTTAGCCATTGTATTTTCTGCTGTTATGAGAGGGGCGATTTGTTTCATGTATGAGCAACTGTAAAAAATGTATGCCGCATCGAATAATAGAGGTCATGGAGAGCAGCCTCAAATTTCGTTGGCTAAAAAAAAAATTATTGATGTACAAGTTGTAATATTTTATTAACTCATTCTCGTACCCAAGGCTAATTAGAGCACTCGGAATCTCTTTCTCAGACCATTTTTAACCTATTAAAGGTTATCTTTTCGACGGAGGAATTTTAGTTCGCATGTTCCATAGCAATTGCAGGATGTTTGCCCCGCCATTAGCTCTGTGGAGTTAATACTTTTGAGTTTCCGACTAGCTTCACAACAGCAACACTCGTCACTCATCTTTACTAAACACGATAGCGCACAGATCACTAATTACGTCACCGTAGCAGTTTGTTCAGCTGGCAGTATCAGTTAAATTGAGCTGATTTTCGGCTATGATACGTACTGTTTTTGTGACAAAAATCCTCAAGCTTGAGTTTTTTACGAGTAAAATTTCAGGTTTCTCGCCAGAAAAAAACGCGTTGTGTGGCCAAATTGACTTGGAAGAACCAGTGACGAGTACGACAACTTGAGTTGTTTGAAAATTCGATATCTGGGTATACGCCATGAGAGCAATGTGTTAGCAAGGTACTTACAGTATATATGATGGCGAGTGAAACTTTCAGACCAAGATGTGAGGACTGGAATAATTTCAGCCGCAATGCTTTGGGTGACAGTGTCTCTTCATCGTTTTTTTGTGGCCATTAGGTTTGTCTTTTCGCTTTACTTTTGTTCGTCACTCGACACCGATGTACGACGTCAGTCAATTGCTCTTCTGAAGAATGATTCTCTTAGAACCCAACTCGGCCCTCAGAGGGATAAAACTATTATATTTCTACAAATTAGCTCTCCAACGTCAAAAAATTAGAATTCCCGAGCTGAGAATTAAGCAGACTTTTCATTTTCTTGAAATTTAACTTTTTTTGCTATAATGAAGACCATCTTTTTTCAGTTAACTGCTCTCCTGTGTATCAGCACCTGTTATTCTCTTCTTTAACTTATATCTCGTTTCATAAACGCTATCCCAACTTGCTGTATCTCTGTGCTGAAGAGCTTTCATTGGGAGCACACCTTGTGCAACACACCTAAACTCCATGCTAACTGGTGCCTTCCTTCTTCCTCCCTTTAAAACGCCTTTGTTAATTTTGTAGTTAGAGAGACTTAAAACTATCTATACAACCTGATCTAGTGCCCCAGTTGTGCGGAGATCGCGAATTGCTGTGAAACTCAATAACTCAGTTCGGTACTATGATTAAATCCTTAACTTAATTCGGAACAGTGACCAACTTCGTTCGGTACCGTGATTAATTTGACCCAAGTTGATCAGCTGAGTTGCAGTAGGTGTACTCATGCCAAGGTTGCTTTGACGCATTCATCACTCGTATTTAATCAACGGCTAAGCCTCAGGGGAGAACAAATAATGCCTCACATTCTATACGTTGTATCATCTCACACAATCGCTACGCTCCTGAAACTAACTATAAATCAGGATGTTCATGTCGCAGAAATGACATACTCGGAATTGTTTTGGCGCTTGATCTGGAGGGTTGTTGATTTAAGGCAAATTCGTTCAGGGCTAAAAACGCTTATTTGATCTAGTTGTACGAAAATGTTTAATCTATGAGACTAGCTTGAGTGTCACTTGGAGACCTGATTCTCAATTCTTGGTGTGTGGGTATCGTTGAGAGTTTCTATTGGAAGTATCTGTGAACGCCAGCCCTCGATGGTAACATTCAAAGCCAAATGTCATCGAATTTGCGACTCCTTAACACGTTCCCCGCGTATTGGGACACTTGTGTACCACTAGGTAAACTGCCGGTAAATATGAATGACATTCCATCTGTTTTGCGACCTTATAAAAAAATGATTATTATCACACAAGGTGATGTGATAATAATTATTGTAAAATTGTGTTTTTCGAATTTCTTAGGAAGGATATAATTTACTCTAGCAGTAAAGTCAATTTCGCTATTCTGCTACATACAACCTAACAAAACCAACCGTTAACAACAGCGGAAACGCTGTGAACGTGTAAATGTAGAAATCTGTTACGGGTTCATCGGTGGAGCTTTTCAGGAAACAAAAAGAGAGGAAGTGAGCTTTTGTAAACTTGCTGTGTTTCTCACCTTCTTGTCAGGTCTCCTTTAGACGGTTGCTGGCACTCTTACGATGCGGCTGCTTGGATAAAATCCTGTGCTTGATTCGCTCTCAACCAGAATTATTCGAAACTAATAATTATAGAGCCAGATGTACCCATTCTCGTCCTGTGTCAAATCATTAAAGAGTTTCAGTAATTACAATGTGAAGGTTAGCGTTTGAAGTGCTTCATTTTTTCGCCATAGTAAAAAATTATTCGAGCTGAAGGAGTTTGGAGAAACGCCGATCATTATATTTTAATGCTTTGTTGTCCACGTTTTTGCTGTGAAACTTGCAAATAATCTTCGGCTCGTGAAAAAATTCTGTACAATGGATCGGATGATTCGTAAAAGTGAAAGTATGTAACAGCCTCAAAAATAGTGTGATTTTTTATCAACATTCTTTTAGTGAAACTCAACACGGTTTTCGATATTTGAAATCTTGTACAGCTATTCATTGCATTATTTTCTTTATTAACAAAGATTGCAAGCCGTGATAATAACCCTACAATTTTACAAGCCCATGTTGAAACTTGGAAGAATGGCCGTGCACTTGATCAGTATATCTGATGATGCAGCAGCATTAAATTTCGGTTAACAATGAACATTTCATTTTTCCTGATCGTTATTTTAATTTTCCTGTTCTTGCAAATCTTACTCTACTTTCAATATAACTAATTGAGTCGCACTTGGCGGATATGTAGTTTTTCCTTCACATAAAAATTGGAATTTTATGAAGTTACGGTAAGAGAAAAAATTTTATTTCAAAATTTTTTTATTTTAATTTACCCGTTCATGGGAGTTTACCGAAAATGTTTTTTTTTGGCTTTGTAAAGGACCATGTTTTTTTCAGTTCACTGCTGTCCTGTTTTTTAGCACCTCTGACTTTTTTCTTCATCTTTTATCTCGTTTCCTAACCTCCTTCTCAACTTACTGTTTCTATGCGTACGGGATCCTTTGCGGGAACACAGCTTGTGCATTGGTTCCGCATTCCGTAACTCCATACTAAATGGTGCTCCTAATTCTCTTTGGGCATCTTTGCTGTAATTAACTAATAATAGATCAATCTGTTTTTTGGGAGTTTTAATCGGTTTTTAACATAAGCAATGAAAGTCGTAGCAGGAGGAAATCATGTATTCCGTTGAGGGTGCACTCGAGCGGAAGACGAAGCCAAGCACGCGTGCTGACCGCGTTGTGAGGAGGCGCGCTGTCGTGGTTCACGTCACCTCACTCAGACGTGATGGTGACGCGCCTCCGTAATGCCGCCTGTTTACTGCAATTACACCGAGGTTATGTTACTGAATCTCGCCTCCAGAATGTACCGTGGCACCCGTTATTATTATACTGTATAATTTGAGTGCTAACTTGTGATAACTGGGGACGGTGAAACCGCTAGGATTGCAGCGCTCAATGTTCCAGGCAACTGCAGCGTCATGGGAGGCAACCGCGCCTGCACTTGACCAGGGGTGCCAGATTGGCCTTTTTCTCGCCAAAATACTCAAATTTGATATTTTTAAGCCTGAATTTGTCCATTAAAATCCTTTTACATCAAGCATTCTAAGAGGTTTGTCAGATGCCGAGTGATGTTTACTGGCAAATTTTATTTGAATAGTAGCTGAATTTAACGATATAAGCGAGAAAAAGACCACTCTGGGAACCGCATGCGATCTTGACACAGTTGTACGTTACGTGATGTGGCGGCGGAATTACGCTGCTTATTTACGCACACAAATGAGTGTTGCGCCATGCCGTACGTGCGAATGTCCTGCGCATGCGCTTTTCGGCTACCTTCGCTTTTTTTAGGGGTCTTAGTAGTTTCCCTCGTAGCTGTTAAGCATTTGAGCCGCGAGCCTAATGAAATATAAAGAAGTTGAAATTAGAGCAATTGTAGAATCAGTGTTGAGAGTCGTACTTGAGATTCTCATCTGTAAGGAAAGGATATACTATTGCTGAGGATATTTTTGCGTCTGTTTTATCTTAATATGAAGTTTGATGACTCGTTGCTGGAAAAGTTTGATTCTTTTTGCTCGAGGTCAGGTTGGAATATGAGTATTAGTAAGGGAAGTTACGTCTAACGAGAAGTACCGAAATACCATTCTAAGTTCTACAGTCCTCTCAGGGGCAAAGGATTGGCAATAGGATTAAGTTTGTCAAGTTTGTCCATCCTATGCTACGGGGACTGGCGTCTCCAGAGGGCGATACTGTTAGTACCTCAGGTATGGATAGACGTTCGGTACTTTTGTCGTTCGTGCCCACTTTGCTTCGTTCTATTTGTAGGTTTTCTTAGCTGTCTTGTTTAGTTTTTCTTTTTCTTTCATCTTAACTGGTTTCTGTGCACAGGATATCCTGCCTTGTAAACACACCTCGTGCATAGAGTCCCTCATTTTCTACAGTCCTCAATAAATGTCGCTCCTCTTTGCTCTTTTGAGATCGCCTGTGTTGTGGCTAGAGAGTCTTGAACTAACTATAGTCTAGTAATAATAATTATAATTTGGGCTCTGCTGCCATGTAATCTCAAACATGAACCAAAAATTATAGACGGAGGGCCTAGTAAAGATATTTTTATTTAGTCAAAGCTATTTTCGAGTAAGGCATATGTCTCGTTGAAGTGTCATCGCATCCATTTATGCTCGAGATTTCCATTTCTTTTGCCATCTCTCCGCTTTTGCCATCTCTCTCCACCGCTTTTGCCATCTCTCCTCGGTGGAACGAGCACTGACCTCCTCAAACGCTCTGTTGCTCCACCTTCGTACTCTAAACAAAACTCGGCAATCGCGCTTCAATTTTTACAATCAAATTTAGTTATTACTTCGTATCAGAAGCTGTTTTTGTTACTGGCTAAACACAGTTGAAGTTATAATGAGTATATTTTAGGTAATTGCAGCAACGAAATGCCAGCGGCGCCTGGAGGCACTCACTTCAGCTTGGTAACCGGTCTGCAATGTCTTGACAACGCGTTGTAGCCTTTGGAGCGTCCCGTAGCTGATTTCTTTAGTACTTCATATTCAGGCTCTTATTCTTTGTCTTGGCAACGCGTTGTTGAAAGGAGCGTCCTGTCGCTGATTTCTTTAGTACTTCATATTCAGGCTCTTATTCTTTGTCTTGGTAACGCGTTGTTGAAAGGAGCGTCCTGTCGCTGATTTCTTTAGTACTTCATATTCAGGCTCTTATTCTTTGACTTGGCAACGCGTTGTTGAAAGGAGCGTCCTGTCGCTGATTTCTTTAGTACTTCATATTCAGGCTCTTATTCTTTGTCTTGGCAACGCGTTGTTGAAAGGAGCGTTCCGTCGATGATTTCTTTAGTACTTCATATTCAGGCTCTTATTCTTTGTCTTGGCAACGCGTTGTTGAAAGGAGCGTCCTGTCGCTGATTTCTTTAGTACTTCATGTTCAGGGGCTTCCATTCATTCATGAACCTCAGTTCAGTTTCAGATTCCTAGTTCCCTTCCTTTGAAATGATCATTCATGTAGATCATGCGTATTAGAACTGATAGTTGTAAATTTTCATTTTTGCGATTACGCGCGAGGTCTTGGTGGCGTCTTGAGGTGTTGGGTTTGTTTTTGATAGCAATGTTCTTCAGTATTACAAATTTCAAGACTTTTAAATCTAATGAATTTACTGTACGGGAATGTATGCTAGCTAAGTTTATTTCACTGATGGTATGGCACATACCTTACTGTATTTATATTGCATTTTTTATTGGCAAAATTTGGAACAACCTCGAGTTAAATTTCCGAATGACCGTAATCACGATTCTCTGGCAATTCTAGCCCCTACAGATGAATATTCTTTCCTTTTCTGTAACTACGGATATTGTGAAAGTTCAACTCGCTTACTCACAGAAAAAAACGAAAGGCTCGATTCAGTGGATGAAATTCTCGCTGCCATTTTGACTGTGAGCAGTTACAGAAACTGCTCATTTCTCAGGCTGTTGCCAGTTAATTGTCGCAATTTCCACTCATTCGGTCCCTCTCGCTCAAGGTTGCTCGGCCTAAAGAATCCGTGTTTTTTCGTGACTGAAGTTGTTTTTCTTGCGTAAAACCGTCGTTTTCTGTGCGTTTGAATATCAAGGATGACGGAGAAATAGCCTTCCTGGCTATCCCGATGCACGAAGTGAGTTTGCGCTACGTTCGTAGATGTTTGTTACTGCACCTAAACATGTAGGTTTTGCCACGCGATGCTCGTGTAGAGCTGCGGGCATCAAGAATTATCTGGTCTTCCTCTCACGCCATGGCGACTTCAATGTAGAATTTGCTGGGATTTCGTCGATTGTGAAGTACCATCTAAGCATTTTCATCGTTGCTAACAATTTACGTTTATCCTACGTTGAAGTTCGGTTACATGAATCAGATCTAAAAATTTCCAATGCATGAAGTTAGTTTTACATTGTTTTCCGTTTCTATTGCAATTAGGGATTAATGATTGCATTGGGCGATTTGATTTCATATATCTACTTTATAAATTCATGAAACCCGGGGTCTCGGGTTTCAAAATTCATTACGTTCGACTGCTACGACTTCCGCTGATCATTTCAGGGATAAAAATTATCCTCGAGTTTCTTAGCCAACCAGCGCTCCTTGGATGATGTGTTGGGCTCCAGAGCTCCTCTCTAGGGGGTTTGCTATTAGAGTTTGCCCTCTTTAGGGTTCTTTAAGGTGATCAACACTCTTTCGCAGTGTTGCTGGCAACTCTCAGAGGGATTAGAAATGCGTGTTGCAGGAGTCTACCGTTTACTTCGTTTGGTACTAAGGAAAGCCTCATCTTTCTTTTTCCCACTCTCTGTCTCCCTTGCGGAAGGGGTCGGTGTCTCTTTCAACTGACACTTCGTACGAGTGTTTCCGTGTCCGTGTCCGCATTTGCGTTTAAACCACTTCGTCTTTTCGACTCTTCGATACGCACACGTATTGCGGAGCCAGCTGTGCCAACTAAATCACTGAAATTTTGAGCCCATGTGCAACCACTTCAGATGAATCTTTATTGATATAATCATAGATATTGCGTGATTATTGATGTCAATTGTTGGATGTTCTCATGAAAGTAATAATAATAAAAAAAATCAATCATTATGTGGGTTAGTCCTACCAGATCGCTGCACCAATTTTTCGGTTTTCTTCGAATCTTCCGCTATACTCAAGTAATTGTTTTTATACTTTGCCTAGTACGTGAACAAATGCGTCACAAACTAAAAATTACCAACCAATCGTAGTCAAACCTCATTGATAGCTATAACAGAGGTCTGCCCCCATGTATCGGAATCGCATTTTTGCGGTTTAACGCTTAACAGTTAATGGTAGAAGTTGATTAAGAAGTTGGTTAAAGAAACCAACTCATGTAAGTTTCTTGGCATCATAATAGATAAACATCTGACTTTCAGAGAGCACATCGCTCAAATTAGTTCTAAATTATCAAAATCCATCGGAATCCTAAATAAAGTTAAAAATTTCCTGCCTGAAACAGCTTTACAAATGCTCTACCAAACGCTCATTTCACCATACTTGCAATACGGAATAGAAGCATGGCACGGAACTGACAAAAATAAAACCAAATTGATTTTTACTCTGCAAAAAAGAGCCATCAGAGCGGTAAAGAATCTAGAATATAATGCTCACACAAATGACTCATTCAAAAATTTACGAATACTTAAACTTTCGGATCTATACAAAATCTCCATTTGTAATTTCATTTACAAAACATTACAATTGATGGCGACAATAGCCTGAAACAATTATTAACTGCACAAACTGGTCATCACGACCATTTAACCCGGAATAGAGATAAATTCATGCTTCCTTATTACTCAAAGGCCCGGTCGCAACACAGCATCCTCTTTGTTGGAACTAAGACTTGGAACTCAATACCTGCGGAGATCCGTGAAAGTAATTCCTACAAGGTATTCAAAAGAAATCTTGAGTCTCACTTCCTATCACAATACTAGTCGTGTAAGACCACCGCAAGCCTAATCTTATCTCCTAAATGACTGGTCCTAATAATGTAATTTGCCAGGGGTAATATCGCCGATCTTCAGTCTGCTCTTAAATCATTTATTGCTTATACTGTTGAATATACTCCAAATGACCTATGTTATAAAATGAAGTAAATAATATCGAATAACTTATCTCATTGATCAGTCTAATGCGAAACTAGGTTAAGTGATTTTAGGTTAAACATTGTTCTCATCATTATTAGCGCATTATTGTACGACTTAGAATAACGTTGATGGTAGGATGCCCCAGAAGTCGCTGAACTTATTCGGGCCCACAGGTAGCTATACTCAAACTTGACCATTATACTAGACTTAAGAAACATTCTACCTCTGTATCACCTGTGGTAAATAAATTGTAAATTGTTAAATTGTTAAATTGTTAATGCCTCAGGTCTGGCAGGGTTTGTTTTAAAGATGTAAAAGTCTTTATTTTACTCACCTCGTGTGCTATGCTTAACATTGTGTTGCCTCACTTCTGTCTTTCGCAGTGCAAATTGAGAATGTCTCGTTTTGCCCACTGATACAGTTAGCGGCGTTGCTACGTTGCAGTCAGCGCCTCTAAATAGTGCCTTGCCCCGGCCCCTGTAGTGATATCCTGTTAATGGTATCAGTGGTTTTTTGCCAGTTTAACATTTTTCTTCATTTTCTGTCTAGTATATGCCACAATTTTCTGGTGTAAAGTTACTGCCCGCGTATAGCAGTGGCGTAGATGGTTGGCCATCCAAATTTGTTGCTGGACCTATTTTTTTTTCTTTTGTAAGGTCAAAACAAAAGGAGGAAGGGGTTAAAATAGTTTAGGTTGGCTTTGGTTCATTTAAACTGCAGAAAATTTGTCTATTACGTAAACGTGAAGAGTTCAAAATTAAGATCAATGCTGCTCATGTGGTTGAGGTTTGGGAAAGTTAGGTTATTTAAGGTGGGGTATGGTTCTTTGGTAAATATTTATAAAAAACTAGATTAAAGAGCAGGAAAAATAGAGCATGAAAATGGAGTTAGTCATCTTAAATGAACCTTTTCCTTTTATTTCCTTTCAAATTCCTTTTTATTTCCATTATTCCTTTTTTATTTCCATTATTCCTTTCTTATTTCCATTATCAAAGTTCAAATTTATTTATGATTTAACTTTATGTATGATCATAATTTTTTCTCTTTTATTGCCATATCTTACTTGTAAACCAATTTCAAATTCTTGCTCCTTGATCAAAGATTGTATTGCTGGTGTAAAACTGCTGACTTGAAAATACTGATAAAGGCGTTGGAATTTGCATCGAGTGATGATAGTGTTGTCTGTAATATTGAGAATAACTGGACTCAAGTCATGCATGCAATAACATGCGTAATAATGATGAGCAGTAAATATTAACAGTGATATTGATCATTATTCTGGCTATAATGCATTTGTAAAAATAATATTCAATACAAAATTGGCTTTAAATTCATGAATACTGTTTAAAATAATACCGGTAATTGTAGCAAAAATCTTGTAACAATACTGAGTAAAGTACTTTCTATCAAATCTGTTACTACTCATACTCGTGATAATACTCGTAAAGATTTCGAACATAACATTGCTGATAACATGGGCACTAATATTGGAACGCAGTTGGTTGTACTATTGGCAGCGATTATGGCAAAATTGATGATAAAGTAATACAGGTATGAAGGCAAAATTGAAGATAAAATAATGCAGGTAATAAGGCAAAATTGATGATAAAGTAATACAGGTAATAGGCAAAATTGATGATAATGTAATACAGTCAATAATGCTGTTTCACGCTAAACGGCGTCATCAGCCACCTGGGCCCGCTGGTCCTCTACGCGGCTCACGCCATGCATCGGTGCTCAGACGCTCTCCTCCACATTAGCTGTCGTCTTTGCACTGCACAAAAGCCAGGCTTAATTTCCATCGATTTCGCCCAAGTGAAGGGTACCTCATAAGTAAGAAGCAGGAAGAACTAACATTAAGGAAGCGTTGCCCAATGTTCCTCTTCGTCCAACTTACGGCCCTCGAGAGAAAGCTTCTCGGGTCTCCGGAAGCTGGTTGGCAGCGCTGCAAATTGCTGTCGACTGCACGAAATTGCCTTCTGGTTTTTGGCGTCTTAGCACACCTGAACCACTCAAGCTCTTCGTCTTGGGTTAATGGAAGGGAATTGTTCGAGTTATTTCACGCGGATTGGCGGGTGCTCTCCGTAATAGCATTGGCGTCAGATCAATCGTCGAGATGTAAAGTAGGTCGGAAGTGTTTCCTTTTGTAAGACGAGGTAGAGTTGCGGCGACGGGGTCTTGTGAAATTCAATGCATCGATTTAGTAAATAAGTTTAGTCAATGCTATTAGAGACGCAATTGAATATTGTCGGAGCTATCAACTAAATTTATTGCTATGTGGCAACACATGAGACGGTTTATAATGATCTCAAGTATTACCTTGGGGCTACTGATTTCATGTCACACGTAGAATTTTTGTGTCAAATTTATCAGGAAATATTTTCAAAACGCCCATTTTTCATATTTGTTCAATTTAAAATGAATTGTTTATCGAAGAAACTGAATGACATTAGGCAGTTCTGTTTACGCCTAATTAGATCTGTTTATCCAAATCGCTGAGTTTGGAATACAATTATAATGCTTTTTTCCTTTTGAATTTTTCCTGGTTGGGAAGAAGTGTACTTGGCCACAATCTCACTCCTGATCCAAGTACATAAAATGGGCACCGGCTGGACCGAGTGGTAACCGTCATTACGTCCTCACGTTAGTTACAACGCTCTGAAAGAACGATGCAGAAAATAAGTACGAAATAAATTGAAATGTATCGATCTTTTCATTCCACAAACTCGGACCTCCCTATGGGGGCCGTTTGGGAGGGGAGGAGGGAAGGAGGACGTGTCGCTTTCGCTTTCAACGCCGCGATGCGGGATGACACTCCGTCCCTTTGTGGTGGTGCTGCCGTCCGGCTCTGGGGAGCCGCTTTGCCGTCCGGCTCTGGGGAGCCGCTCTGCCGCCCGGCTCTGGGGAGCCGCTTGCCACCCGGCTCTGGGGAGCCGCTTGCCACTCGGCTCTGGGGAGCCGCTTGCCACCCGGCTCTGGGGAGCCGCTCTGCCGCCCGGCTGAGGGGAGCCCCTTGCCACCCGGCTCTGGGGAGCCGCTCTGCCGCCCTGCTCAGAGGAGCCGCTCTGCCACCCTGCTCAGAGGAGCCGCTCTGCCGCCCTGCTCAGAGGAGCCGCTCTGCCGCCCTGCTCAGAGGAGCCGCTCTGCCGCCCTGCTCAGAGGAGCCGTGTGCTTTCCTCCGCTTGAGGTTATCGTATCGACCTTTTCTCGGGCCAAAATGATCAAAATGGGCGCTTTCCTAACAAAATCTGGCCTTCAAAATAATATGATGAACAAACTTCGTTTGTGAATAAATTAGTATTTTGGCTAAAACTAATGTGAAACTTGGCCACCTTGTTTCCGTTTCGTAGATCGCAGGAATTACCCCTCGCTGTTTTTTATGTTTTCTTCAAAAATCTTTTTTCAACCATCAAATATTAGAGCATTATAAATACTTGCTTTAAATACATGTATTGTGAATGACTCAAAATTCATAGATGACTGCTTCACTTGACGCGTGTTGTAGATTACAATTTTACGCTTAAAATTAGGGTAACTACTTCGTATTGCAAATAACTGCCTCGCATGCCGCATGTAGGTGAATTTCATTATTGTTTGTGGCAACGTGAGTAAAGGCCTCACGTGCCGCAGACGAGTATAAATGTAATTTTTCATTATTATAGGTGATATCGGTAAACTTTTATTTCATAACTCCCGACTGATAAAATGTCGCCTGTTTCGTCGTTCGTAAGGCAGTCGAATATTAATTGGGCTCAATACCTTATTTGATATAATGACAGCATCCCTAGTGTGTGCTGGATTGAATTGAACATGAGATTGCATGCCTGAAGTGTCATTACCGTCGTACCAGGTGCATTACAAAACGAGCTCCACCGACTCCTTATGATCAATTTGTGTCATCATGTCTGTTGATAAATCTTTCTTTTTTGCTTCGTGGTTGTCTATAAAATGAAATATACCGCTTTTACGAAGCACATTAGAGATGGAGACTTTTCCCAAGAATAATAACACAACCTTGTCGATAAAGACTTCGTTGTGCCTTTCTTTTCAGTCCTACTAGCTGGAATAAACAATGCAATAACCTGATTTGACTAGGGCACTTCGTTAATTTAGTCAAATTTGAGAAGGGTTCAAAAGGGTTCTACTTCAAAGGAAGTCTCTTTAAAATTAATTTCAAAGTGAAAACCTAAGAAATAATGTTCTTCACTTACAGAACACCCCCCCTTAAGGGAATACAAATATTGTATTTATGGGAATTAGTCCTCCTTGGGGGGAAATGTGAGGTCTAAAGCTGAGAGCTAGGTAGGCTTTCTTTTTGTTGAAATGAAATAAAATGTTTTCATATTAAGGACTAAATTTTTCTGATTCACTGCTGTCCTGTTTTTCAGCACTTACTACTTTTTTCTTCAACTTTTATCTTGTTTCATTAACTTCATTCTCAACTTACTGTTTCTAAGCACATTGTGCATTGAATCCGCGTTCCCTTGAGTCCATACTAAACGGTCCCTTCCTCCTTGCTCTATTTCGAGCTCCTTTGTTTCGGTTAAGGAGGCTTAAACTAACACCTAATTTAATCGACTTGCAGAATTTATTTCTTGCAAGTCACCCTCGTAATTTGCCACGCTGCAAACTCGCCGCGTAATGGGTGTAGTGGGTGACGGTCGCTCTGTAAAGAGTATTTGTAAGCCTTAGCGTCAGGATTGCTTATTGCCGTTAAATTATCGTTACTGTTGACGCTCAAAGACCTGGCTACATTTTGTTCATGATTTACCCCTCAGGGGGATACAACTATTGTATCTATGGGAATTAGCGCTCCCAGGGGGACTATGTGAGGGCCCGAGCAAAGGGTTAGGTGGACTTCCTTTTTGTTGAAATAAAATAGGTTTTTGTTCTGTTACGGACCATCTTTTTTCGGTTCACTGCTGTCCTGTTTTTTCAACACCTACTACTTTCTTCTTGAAATTTGATCTTGTTTCATAAACTTCTTTCTCATCTTACTGTTTCTATGCCCTTTCTGCGTAGATTCTACGTTCCCTAAACTCCATACTAAATGGTGCCTTCCTCCTTCCTCTCTTTGGATCGCCTTTGAAGCGGATAGGGAGGCTTAAACTAACTAATAATCTAATCTAATCTGTTCATGATTTATGAGCAAATGCTTGAATGCGCTGAAGTGAAAATAAAATGAAGATGGTGTACCTGCAAAGTCCACTTGATTGTAAAATTCCTTCATTATTTATTGCAGAGCGTTTTGATATCCGCATCGCCACTATAAAGCCCTGCAGTAACTCCTCTCGCACGCATTCAGTCGCTGCATAAATGCCAGACGCTTCAGGGATTTTAGTGCGAAATTTAAGTCTGCCGTAACATACCCAATGGGCTACTTTTTGGCTGTAAACTTCTGACGAATGCGAGGCAGCGTTAAAAGTATGACAACTAATGGATATATGACTTGAACAGAAATGTGACTCCGGCTTTTTGAACCTCATCATTTTGGTTGATAATGTGAAGTTGTTACATGCAAATTATCGCGTTAGAAATACTTCATATCTCGAACAAAAATGTTTGACTCTCTTTGCAATTTATAATTCTCTTAAGTATACTCTGGAGTTATCGCAGTACAGTACCTATATCTGTGTAATAAAGTCAAAAAGTGTGGCTCTGTGACTGAAAACGAGATATGTTTGCTCTGTGAAGGGTACCATCTGAGGCCAAGTTGGGCCCCCGCGGCACCGCTGACTCAAACTTTTTTTTTGGCCAAAAAGGATCCTTATGGTATGGGTTATTGTGCCATGAAATATTATGGCGCTACGGTCACCAGAACCCCCCCAGGGGAGGTCCAAAAGGGGGCCAAAATCATATAAAATTGAGTGTGTTTTTTTTTGTCGAAAAAGGATCCTTATGATATGGGTTATTGTGCCATGAAATATTATGGCACTACGGACATCAGAACCCCCCCCAGGGGGGGTCCAAAAGGGGGCCGAAATCATAAAAAATTGAGTATGTTTTTTTTTTGGGTTGGAAAAGGATCCCTTCAAATCGTAACTTCTCATTGAATTTTGATGCTAGAACAAAACCAAAGACAGTTTTAGAATCCTTGGAACATTTCTAACAAAGTTATTCGATTCAATTTTAACATTTTGAAAAAAAATTTTATGATTTGCGAAACTTTATAATAACATTTCAAACAATTATTTTTGTGTTTGGATCCATATAAATTTTTTTTTGCCACATTTGAATGAAACAATTAAATAACTTGGTTAGAAATGTTTCAAGGATTCTAAAACTGTCTTTGGTTTTGTTCTAGCATCAAAATTCAATGCGTTGATACAATTTGAAATAAACATAAAAATGTAACAAAAAACTAATTAAAAAAAAAGTAAGACCTAAATCGAAAAAATGACAGGAGTAAAAAAGGTTTACTTTCAAAAAATACATATACTGACCAATTTTCAAGCGAATCAGACGAAAAAATGTCAAAATCCATGATGGTACCCTGTAGTATTCAGCTTTCGGGGGGCATTTTGAGAAAACTTCTCATTCAGGGGAAATGAAGTGTTACGTTAATTGTGTTAACTGCGTTAACTGTGTCAAGTGTTATATTAACTGTGATGACTGTGTTAACTGTGTCAAGTGTTGTATTAATTGTGTTAACATAACACTTGTGTTAGCACTGTGCTGTGTGAACATCTTACGAGCCATTCGTGGGTATATAATAGTCCTGTGGAATTTATTTGATGTAATACGAAGGAGAATATCCGTGCACTTCCTCAAAACACGATGAATAAAACATCATATTTTTAAGGGGAAAATATTAAAAAAAATAATGTGCGGATACTTCCTCGGAACATACAGTACCTACCTCATTGGAAAGTCGGTAAACTGTTGCTGGAGTAAATGTTCAGTCTATCGTATAGCTAGGTAGGGACCCCTCAGGGGGATCCAACTATTGCATCTATGGGCATTATCACTTCCAGGGGGAAAATGTGTGAGGGCCCGAGCTGAGAGCTAGGTGGGCCTTCTTTTCGTTGAAATAAAAATGTTGTTTGTTATGTTAAGGACCACCTTTTTTTGGTTTACTGCTGTCCTATTTTTCAGCACCTCCTACGTTCTTCTTTAACTTTTACCTTGTTTCATAAACTTCTTTCTCAACTTACTGTTTCTATGCCCCTTCTGCACAGATTCCGCGTTCCCTTCTCTCCATAGTAAATGGTGCCTTCCTCCTTCCTCTTTTTGGAACGCATTTTTTAGCGGTTATGGAGGCTTAAACTAACATCTAACCTAATCTAGCTTGGTAGGGAATGTTCTCCTATTTCACCACAATCTCATAAGGGAAGACAGTGGGGAGATGTCTACTCGTGTTGTGATCACCACTCTCATACGAGTGCAAAAGAGCCTTAAGCAAATGAAGTCCGCCTTATGTAACACATTTTCAGTGATAACTTCCAGTGCTCAACTGCATCCCAAGCTGCTAGCCGTAAAAAAATTCGCTGTCGGTGAATCGTTGATTTTTTAGTATATTCTGTTCCCTTCATAGCGTCAAGTTTTTTTTTCGTGTCTTCTGTTTTCTTTTTTTGTGCGGTTTCTCTTCTTCTCTTCCCAGTCATATTATTTTCATTTCGTGTATTGCAATGCATAATTGCCGCATCAATTTCATAAAAATATTTCCTTACGGTCCTGAGAAACATGCACAAGCTGCCTTTTACTTTGTTACGCTCACACACGTTTAGTTTATTTTGGAAAAAGTGCCTTTGTCTCCAATTAACAGCACGTCTACAAAAAAGAATTGAAAAATACCCTTACTTAAGATTGGTCCTCTGCGAACGTATCCCTTCGTGGTGTTATTTTCAGGGCGAGGCTAAAGCTCTGTGTAGGTGTGAGGGCTGTCGCGTCGACTTCATGTCGCTCGAAGCATTCACGCTGCTGGAGACCTCAGTTTGTTCTCAAGATGTGAACCTCCGCTTGTTGCCGCTCACCCGCCGCCTATAGCGGGATCTCGTTTCATTTGTATTATTTTTCAATTGTATACACCTACAAGAAAATAAAATTACTTCGTTACATTTTAAGCGATTCATTTCTTGTATTAGCAGATAACTATGAAAAACTTATTGCTGCTAATTTTGTAGCTTAATATTTCATCTTAAGGGTTCAGTTGTCTTTCACAGCGCACAAAATTTTATACACGACTTTTATTATCTTCCGCTGTTTAAGTGGACTGTAAAAAGTTTTCTTGTATCTTGTGGGAATAAATGCTAAGAGGAATCTATTGAAAAAACGCTAGCAATGAGAAGCACTGCTTGCTCGACGTCTGGACAAAAGTTATCCGCAGTTCATTTTCATTGGAAGTCTTGCCCTCAGTCGCTGTGTGCGCGTCGAGCGGAGAGGTGTCGCTCGCTGCTTGTTTTGATCCTTGACAGAGTTCGCTGAGATCTCCTCATCTTTTTTGTATTTCATTTCTCCCTCGCCAATGTCCATAAATTTGTGAGAAGCAATTCCTTTCAATTAATTTTTCACGAAAACTTGATTTTAAATTCATGTAACATTCTGAATTTGTCTTTGAAGATCTTTGCGAACCTAATATTATCTGTGTTTTATGTGACTCTGGATGTTTTTGCGTACTTGTTTCAAAACTCGTGAACGAAAAGTGTAAAAAAACGCTAAACTGTTCTCATATGAGTCCAGTTATGTAACTAACATCTACTGATAAGTGGACTTTGAAAAATCTCATAGTGCTGATTGCTGATAAATGATACAAGTTGTGATGCAAGTGCGTACAAAAGTGTTGGAAACGATGTCACCCTGGAATAGTGCTGGAGACTTCAACGAGGGCTGAGTACCAATCCTCACTTGAAATTTATTCGTAACATTCCAAAAGGGATTCCTCCCTCATTTGTGTTGCAGGTTATTGAAATTCATTTTCCCATCACTTTGTTACAATGATATTCTTCATTTACTCCCGCTCCTGTCGTTTAGCCTCCTTAATTTCAGGTTCTTGTATCCACTTCCCGTGGCTGTGTATTTATGATTTTAGTTTCATTCGAAATCGCTCAATATTTGCGCGGCTCGAGGTTGAGGACAAATTAAATGCCATATCAGGTGTAAAGATTACAAATATATTATGGAAAATTAATAATTAATGCAAAAACTATACTTCCATTGTGAATCACAAAGTTTTGTGTAAAAATGACAGATAGTGAGTACAAATTTTTTTTTTTTATACGAGCGTATTTTTGTAATTTGAAATTGTCCGAGAGGAGATGTTTAAATATTCCGGATTATTTCTGTGATTTTTGATAAGTTTATTCTAGTGACTTTTCAGTATTTCTTCCAAACCGCTAACTTCTTCTGATTGTTGTATTGAAGTTGCAAATATGTGAACAGTTCATTCGTTATTATAAATAAACTGTTTTTAATCCTTTTTAACTGATTTTTGTCTCATAACATTAAGTCAATGCGAACGTTCATTCAATTATTTTAATATCCTAAATTTGAGTTTGATGGTAAAATTGAGCAAACTCGGTGAATCTTTGCATGATGTGGCTCTGGATATTTTTGAATACTTTTCTTTGTCTTCCAGTCTCGTGGGAAAAGTAGATTTACCTGCCCGAGTGCGACTTCGCAAGACAGTTCTTTCGATACTGCAATGTTTCCGTGCTGCTGTTTCGTTCCTCTTCAATAACATTTGGTCAATTTTGATGACTTGTTGCACAGAGAGATTTTCATCCTTGGAAGATAGCATTGTAACAATCGAATGTATTCCTTATTATTATCCATCTTTATTTCTAATATTTAAATCGAAAGTTTACGTTGTTCTGGAGCTTGCTCAAGACGAAATGATGTTATCTTCATTGCACATTACGTTCTTGAGATCATTCATGTTCGTATTGTTTCTTACAATTTCAAAAAACAAGTTGTGCGCGTGAATGCTATAGTAACTCTACCAACAGTCAGTAGTTTAAATCCGTGAACATAAGAGAATTCATTTTGTTCAGCATCCTTTGTGTTTTTTTTTCGTATACTTTACAGCGAAGGTAAACTTATGATGAAATTGTTGAAAATTATTTTTTTTCAACAGTTTTTCTGGGGTGATTTTTATCGAGTCTCATTTAACCTTTTAGTTTCATTTGTGACTTAACTAATCCCTCGATGTAGATTAAATGTCGATTAATTATCCGCATCCTACTTCATCCCTCATTTTTTTGTAAATGAGAGAAACCTCATTGTAATTGTTTTTATTCGTAAATTTGCGATTTTTCACAAAAATTTTAGTTGTTCAAATATTTAAACGAAAAATATTAGGCACTTTTTTGCTCACTGGACATGACAATACTCTGCAGGTAAGCAATACATAACCTGCGACGTGGTTACGTACTTCCAGTGAGTATTTATGCAGCCCAGGCTGATGTGTTGACAAACTAGAAGATTTCCTAGTTTGTGTTGTTCACATTGTGCTGGGGTTCCTGCGCCTGTCGCAGATGAAATGGAGTTTTCATTAACTTCATATTTTTAAGGCTTTACAGTTTTGCGAGATCAGCGCTAAAAATCTTGAGTCTTATTTTCACCTAAATAAGGTACACTGTTAATGATGCAATGTGTAACATCTATTGGTTTCCTTGTAAATGAGTATTTACAAAATTCGTATTACAAAAGGTATTTCACGTGTCACGCGTAAAAGATCTCATTGTGTAATCTAACTATTTTTCGTGCAAGTGTTGGACCCACGCGCTCATAGAACCTAATTTTCATTTATGAACTATTTTCCGTTGAAAACCTAACAAAAAAATTTGACTTTTCCACTTACATTTAACAACACTCATTCGCCAGGTCGTCTGGCCGGAATAAAGATCATGTTACCCTTATCTGATTCGTAACTGGGCGATAAATTTCCGAGGGAGCAGGTAGACATGGCTACGTCTGACTATCGGCTTTGCCCAGGTTTTTGCGCCAGCTCCAGAGAACGATTTTGGAGGCGGTAGTGCGACCTTTCGAGGTGTACGCTACTCGTTTCCCATGTCACAATTATCGCTCTACCAGAACTGTAATTACACAGCTACTTCTCTCGGTGGCCCTCATACTGTTCTACTTTCCTTGTTCTGCTTGTGAAAATGCTACGGTGTTTAATGCATTCAACGAGCTCACTTAACAGCTCCCAGAAGTTGCTTATTGAATTCACTCGCTGCTGAGGTTGCCGAGTTTGCTCAACAGACTCAATTTTTATTTATTTTCATTTCAAAACTGCAATTTTTTATTATTTGTTGTTAATTAGAGTCTTAAAGTGACAGAAGCTGTAAACAGCTAATATTGTTTTATTTAATTTCAAGTACCCGAAAATAATAGGGAAAATTATCGCACATCAACTTGAGAGACTGAAAATTAAATCTTGCAAAAAACACTAACTGACATCTGAACAAGTTTTTGCTGCTCCGACCTCTGACATGTCTTTGCTTCTTTTTCCATAACAGCACCTTATCTCTTCTGAAATGCTTCATCCCTTTTGTCCAGTGAGTCGGGAGTGCGGCTAATGAAGGCCGCGAATCTTACGCCATTGTTGGCTACTTGAATTACGTCTTCACTCACTCTCACTGCGAAGGCCATCTGAAATTTTACGGAAGGTTGACTTCACTAATAAACAATACTTATAAATATAAAGCAGCTTTTGAAGCTATATATTTATGGCGAATGATGACATTAATTTTCTTTTGCTAATTCGCTGTAGAATATTTCTGAACTGACGCAACTCACATCTCTAAATCAAACAACTCCCACAAAATTGTTTTAAGTCGAGGTAAATTTCTATTGACCATAGGTTTGATCAGTGTACACAACATGCTCCTTGTGGCTTTTGTTTACCTCCTAGTGTTCTTTAGCGCGATTGTTTAGCGTCCTGTGAAAAATTATTGGAGAAAAAAATATCCTTTGGGACTCAAAAATTGACGGGGCTTCATGCGGAGATAAGTTTTTCATTTATACATTTTCCAAAAAGTTCTCGAACTGGGGCTCGGCTTTGTCATCCTCCTCACTCTGCCATAAGATCCCATGCAGAGGAACAGTGTGATGTTAGAATTTCCAATTTTGATTTCTCAATTTTAAGATCTTTTCGTAATGTAACAAAACTTGGAATCCTTGAATTTCTCTCTCTCTTTATAAATATTTATATATTAGAACCAACCCAATCTTAATGATATCAGAATGCGTACCTCTTGCTTTTGGTATGGCGAATGTTGCTTCAGAGCACGCTGTCTTGTTTACTTTTCGAAAACATAATTGTTATTAAATTCTTGATAGCGCATCATTTCGTGTAAAATTGCAATAATTTAATTCAATACACAAAATGCAACTCAAATTACACAAAATACTATACTCATTAAATGGGAGTGTGGGAACTCTTACAGTGTAACATAGGTCGTCCGTATTCTATAATTTAATGCACTTTAATTTTACGTGTCATTTTCACAGCGTCGTATTGGCGTTCCCTCGCACGCTGTGCTGTGCGTAAAGCTGCGTGTGAGCCTCTGTTCGTTGCGTCCAAGGTTACAATAACAGCTTCAAATGAGCGCCCTCAAAGAGCATAGCATCCTTAATTTAATGGCTTATTAGCGGCCGTGTCCCTCTGTGTCAGGAACACATCCATCTCGCCTGAGGGGCAAATCTTTGCTCCGTTTTGTCCCTTGACATTTGGTGCGGGGCTCGCGGGTGCCCCCTGTCTGGCCTGCAGCTCTCACGCCACGTTTTTCAAGGCTAAGCTCCAAATTGTGGGCAAACTTTTGAAAATTGAATTTGATGATGTACGATCATTTTTATCAGTTTTCGCGACTTTGAAAGTATTTCATTGTTAACTTTTTCGCTCTGGCTCATGTTAGAGAGAAATTTGTGTTTCGTTTTCTATACATTTCTTCCATGCTGGTTCCAGGTTTTTCAAGTTACTTTTGATAATTGGATACTTCTTTGTATGTCTTGATGTACGAGTGTTCCAGCCATATGTTAAGTTACATGATTTAGAGTTCTCTGTCATGTTAACAGGTATTCCAAAGTCAGTTAAAGTAATTACCATTTGATTTGAAAGGCTATTACAACTGTTGGGTTACTTTTAGTGGGATGCGACTGTTGCATCTATGGGAATTAGCGCTCTCAAAAGGGAAAATATGAGGTCCTCAGCTGGAAGTTAGGTGTGTCTTCCTTTTGTTACGATAGAATAGGTACTCTGTTCTGTTAAGGAATGTCTTTTTCAGATCACTGCTGTCTTTTTTTAGCACCCACAACTTGATTTTTTAACGATTATCTCGTTTCATAAATTTACTTTCAACTTCCGATTTCTATTATACGCAAAGGATTCATGGGAAAACACGTCATGTGCATAGATTTCCCGTTCCCTTAACTCATTATAAGGTGCCTTACTCTCTTTGAAACACCAATGTTGTGATTAGGGAGGCTTGAACTAACTCATAACGTAATCTAAGAGTTGTATTACATTCCCGGATTGTTTTTCCCATATATATCACTTCTCATCAACGGTGTTAAAAATATTAATGTTAAAAACATGACAAATTACACAGACTGGACTCGGAATTTATGAGCGGTTGTAACGTGGAACCTTTGATTATTTACAGATGTGGTTATTGTACATGTCGTGAATAAAATGCTTAATGTTCTGTTATGTCGCTTTCCCATACACAATATCTACGCATGGACAAAATAAGAAATTTTTAATATGCATTTCAAAGTCGTCGATGTTTAGCATTCCTATGGCAAGCATTCTTAAATTGAACATTTCCGCCCTAAAACTTTTTAGCCGCTTGAGCTTCGGTAATCCATTCAGTGCGGTATTTAGATTTATTGGGACCCAGCCAATGATTAATTTATAATATGTTCACCCTGTGCTCCCCGGTTTCCCAAAAATCCGCAGGCCGTAGAGTTGAAGTTTTTATTACAAGGATCAACAACCCTCACTTGCAGCGTCGTATTTGTCTCTGAGGGACCTGAAGATCGAGAGTTGTTCTGAGTCTCTAAATTTTTATGCTCATCCTGATGTTGATGCAGCTGGGGTTACGCTTGGTATCCTGGGCCGGGTTTCAGATACTCTGCATCGATTCGCGCAGCTTTGCATTTGGCAACTCTGCAGGGTTGCCAGATCCTTAGTCCTTCATTTTAAGGGAAAAAATTCTAACTTGAGAATTTTGGCAAAAAATAACTTAACCCAATCGCCGGAAGTTCTTTGCTGAAAACAAATTATTTGCAAACCCAGCTTCTGAGATTCTTGGACTTGAATCCCTCTTTTGTGGCCGCCGCTCCCCGCTGCTCGGGGACATCTACTGCTGTTCGCGGCCATCTACGGCCGCTCGCTCGGTCGCTATAGCAGTCAGTGGCCGCTACTACAGACTGCCCATAAAAACTAACTTTCAACCTGTTGTTGGCTGCTGCTGTTCTTCTTCTTCATGTTGCTGTTTCTGCTAGTGCACTTGTCGCTGCCACCACTGGTGCTGCTGTTCGCAGGTCCATTGACTGCTCGAGATGTGACCGCTTTTTACCAACCTGAATGAATGGTCAGCTTCTCGCCGCTCTCCTGAAACCTCGCCATTTCTGTTCCCTTAGGGCGGATCTCGTCTTTCAACGAATTAGCCTTCAATTATTTCGTCTGACATGTGGAAACTTCAAAGCTTCTGTTTTAGGTGCAGACAAAAATGCAGGCTTAAAAACATGTGGAACTACATCTGCCGTCCCTAGAATGATTTCTCCTGCTGTGGCTAGGACTTGATATGACCTCTTCATTTTATGAGCAATGGACATCGTCTCTCGGAAATATTTCCTCGCGTCAGTGGAACATCACTGAACCAGTCGCCTATAGAATGCGAAGCTGTCGCCCCCCTAAAGTTTGGGTGGCACGTTTGATATGTTGTCCACTTGTAGCGACATACTCAACATACCTACCAAAGTGCAATGCTAGTAATTTGGTCCTCAATGCGTTTAGAGGTCTAAATTAACCTGTTACTACTTACTCATGCTAACGTGATGATAGTCCTAGTTTGCATTGGATTAAAATACGTTATTTGTAAAAAAAACTACAATTGGGTGTTAGATTTTCGGATGCTGCCTGTACGGTTATTGTTTTACTTTTGTACAAACGCATGCAATGAATTGAAAAAATTCGTTTCGTAAACGCTAGAGAAATCTGTTGATTCAATTTACGATACGAAAAAGATGTTCATTTATCCGAGTTGGGGTGCTCACACTTATCGACAAAAATTTACCTTTTCAATCCACTTCCCTGCCTGTCGAGTCCTTGACGGTAACCGCTCTAGGTCGCGACGTGTGTCCGCTTCCTTTCTTGAACAGAGTGGTCTTGTGTTTCTGTTCCTTCAACGTAAATTTTCTTTAAAACATCTTTAAATTCGGTCCATTAATCAATTTAAAAATGACTCTGACTAATATTCATTAACATATGTTATGTTTTGTATTAAAAATTTTTTTTTTATTTCATCCTCAATTATCACAATGAATTATGTAACGTTCTTTTTGTGTTCTATAAAAAGACATTCATTCATAATTCTCGTTGAAAATCATGTAGTTCGTTATTGTAGCATCCTGAATTTTTCATACACTACCCCTCGTCATGAATTTGGAAATTCCTGGTATAATTTATTTTTCCCTGGCTTGGAATCGTTCTCTCTCTTACTTGAAAATTTTCTCTCTTTGCTTACGACACGAAGAATTTTGCAACATGGGTGTCTTTTCTCAAGGAAGCTATCCAGGAGGTTACTGTTATGTCACTAAGTTAAAATAAAAACATTTTTTCACTGAAATCGTGAGGGGTTACTAAACTTCTCTCCTCCTGAACCCGAAGATTTTCGAGAAACAATAAATGTAGAGCCACTTTATTTGCGGCTGTTTCAGATGCTTCTTACTCCTTTTGATACCTCATTCTCCCCCTCAATATTTTTCAGAGAATATTTAATAAACCTGAACTATTTGTTTTATTATATTTCATTTTAAACCTCGTGATGAATTTCCATGTTGCTTTTTAATTTTGCCATCGTGATTCATGGTGACGTTTGCATCTAGTGATAAACTTTCGTATAAGTTAAAAATATCGTTCAGATGTATTATCGAATTTTTAAGCGTTATCAACTCCGTCAACTGATCAATCACCGTAAAAATTGTGTGATGCAACACGACGGGCCTTTTTTCTGCATCCAAAATGGCCGGCTTAGGTGTTAGCTTAGCTAGGATCTAATGCACAATGGATCTTATAAGAAAATCAGCAAAAAATCCGGTTTGAAATTGTGAATGTTGATTCGGCCTTTAAGGCAAATCGGTAATCTCGGTGCGTTCCTGTCACTAATCTCTGCAGACCTTTATATTCATGTTTCTCTTACTTGGAATACGGGGCTGTACGGTGATATCCTTCTAACGACACATTTTATGGATAAAAGTTTTGTAATTGGTGAGATACAAGTTCTCTTCACATTCCTAGGGGGTATTACTAATCTCTGCGAATTTTTATAGCTGTATTATTTATCTGAGGGTGGTATCGTTGATCTTGGCACGTCCGTAGTGCGGTATCACTAATCTAATCTCTACAACACCTCAGGGTTGCATCTAAAGCCTGCGCACGTTATTAAGGTAACGTCAGTAATTAATCTGTGCACACCCCTACAGGGTATAAATAATAATCTCGTCACGCCCTACAGCATTGCATCCATCAAAGAGCGATAGGAAAAACGCAGTAGCTCTCTGAGGACCGTAGACGCACTTGTCTGCCGTCACCGCTAGTGACCTTCAATGCGGTTGAGCAAGCATGTCAAACGTGATAGTCGCTGATTATATTCACGTAATTCAAATGCTAGAGGCAGGCAGGGGCTCTTAGGAAACGTATGTAAGATTGGTTTGGCGTTGAGATCTCGTGTTTTTGTGCTGAAAACAACGGGTTCCTTTGATGAAGGTATGAATGTCAGGACAAAACTAAACGGCAGAGGCAGGGCAACTCCTGCTATTTGAGTTGAATTTTTAATTTATTCGCAAGGACATTTCGATTTTATTTTTGTGTTAAAGCAAAAGTAGGAACCCTGCACACGTTGCATGAAATGATCCATCTTGTTTCAAAGAGGTATACAAAGTTTGCATGCCGATTTATGTATTACTAGAGAACGTTAGATTGCTAATTTTAGAACTACAATACGGCAAAGTCAAATTCTTTAAGTAAACTGCAGTAGGAGAGTAAAGTAGGTATGTAGGTAGGTGAGTGTAGAGGAGCTAGATAGGGCGGTAAGTAAGTATAGTACAGGGTGGCGCATAAGTAACCCACCCTTTTGAAGGTAAATTTTCAAGATTTATTACCGCCATATACACTGGGTATCTGAAAACAGGATACGACATGTAAATAAACTTTTAGAGTTTCTCTATCGTTTACACTTAACCCTATCGTTATAACTTTCATGGTTTATTTATTTTTAATTTTTTAAAAGGGTGCGTTACTAATGCACCACCCTGTAGAAGTTATGACACGTAAATTTCCAGGTATAAGGAGCTCGGTATATGGGTAGGCAGGAGTTGAACAAAGTTGTTAGATAAGCGTGTGTGTCTGTGTGTGCGTGCATATAAAGCCTATAAGGTTTGTGTGTACCAAAAGTTGGTACACAGCAGCAGCTGCGGCCGCAGGTCGGTGATGCAAGAGGCCGACTGCAGGCGCGTTTTTGCAGGAGTCAGAAGCTGTCTGGAGGAGGCGGTTGCGCTCCTCTCGACGGGCTCCATTTCTGGTAGCATGGATACGAGTCTGGCACATGCTGCCGCTTATGGCTTATTTATGTGCGCGCAATTTTGCTCCATTATGAGCTAGGCCTGCGTCCGGCCTGTACAGGAAGTAATGCACAAAAAACTTAATTGACCACCTCAACATGAAAGGCTGCAGCACCTGCCTCGGTCGGTTCAGGAACATACTTGAAATGAGAAATGTAACACGCACGTCAGTGCTTCACAGAGTGTGTGAGTCCTGTAATCGTAGATTTATTTTTATCTAAGATAGCCAAAACAGTAGTTAGATGTGAATGTAAATGTCTCATAAGAAGGATAGTCGGCGACTGATGATGGAATGAGATATACAAAAGGTATTGCAACGTATTTTATTAAGATCTTTGGCAACGAAAAAGTATGGCAAATTTGGCCAAAAACGGCAAGACTCCAAAGAAAGTAGCGCTAGGGGCTGTGAAGAGATATCTATCTAATGACACGTTGTATTTACGAAACTAATATCATCTTCAATTTCAGATTTTAGTTTGAGAGATACAGGTTCTTGTTGAAAACTATTTGTAAAATGCCAGTTTGCGATAAATTTGTTCATTACAAGCGCTATCTTCTTTTCATCATAACCTTCGTTTGAGTCACGCACTTTGCATTCTGATTTCATATTTGGTATCAGAATATGATTAAAACTGTGAAGCGCACCATCGTGCGCACTTTAAATAATCTACGATGCTTATTAGTTTGCCCCATTTTGTCGTACTTTTCGCAGTCAATGGTTTTAAAATGGCTCCCAAGAAACACTACGTAAAATGCAGAATAGTTTGAATCATATGTTTCGCTACCACAGCCTCGTATAGGCAATGAATATCAATAAGCCCCAGCCAATCAAAGTCCTTAAATCTAAACTTATTTTAATAATTTGATGAGCGTTGGCCTTAAATTTATCTCTTTGTAAGAACACAATGAATGCTCTTGTTATGAGACAAATTTGTAGTTGTGCTTCGCTCGAAACTGAAGAAAATTTGGCATTCATTTGTTAAGAGTTCCATAATTCACCAGTCGGAATGAAATTCATCACATTTTGCTTGGGAACATTTAGGAAAGAGTTACTCCTAAAATTTGCTTTACGTATTTAATGTTGACAAATACTGAATGTTCCAACAGAGCCTTCTGTTATTTTTCATTCCTGTAACACAATATACACCTATTCTGTTTGCACGAAACTTTTCCCGAGCAACCAATTGATTATTACATGTAGATCCTAATGCCAATTATCTGTGATTCAGGGTGGTTATAATTTTATTTCTTTTTATTCCTTCAATTTAAAAAATCTTGATACTTTCACGAAACACTCGGGGCATCATGCCGAAGTTACAGCAAGGTTTTGACGGTGATTTATCAACGTGAAATTAGAATCTCGCTCAGCTCTACGGAATCTTCTTTATCGGTGCGGAGTGCTGCCGTTCGGGCCATCAAATTTCTCCATTAAGCTCGCATGACAACACGTGACACTTCGGAGTCGAGTAACAGCCGCTGCTGGGCGGGTGCGGCAGCCTTTAGCGTGTTTTACGACGCATCAAAACTTAAATAATTGGCCTTTTGGTGTTATAAATACAGTTTTAACACGTTGAGTGATGCGAGTGTTAAACTGAAGTTCTATATTCAACTCAAATTAGAGTTAATTTTAGAGATAAATTTTGAAAATGATCATTAAATAGATTGCGCCTTGAATTGAGCCTCATTTAGGCATTGATCGAAATTGAGTTAGTGACAACCGGTCGGTCAGCAGCATAATGAAAATCCTCTCAGTGACCACCCGTGGATTACGTCTCGCTTAAAGTGTTAATTATGTTATGCCTGTTCTCGCACAAACACCGGTTCGCTCGCTGCGGTGCAGGTGTGAATTTGTGCGTAACTGTTTCGAGCACTAAACATTAGGGCTGAACTCTAGAAATTTAATTGAATTGAGTGAGAAAATATTGGTGAAAATTTAGCAAATAAAGAAATTGCTGGGTCCCTAGAGTGGAAACACACTTTGGCATAGATTACCCGTTTTCTACAGTCCTTAGTATACGGTCCCATCTCTTGGTTTTCTCGTGCATATTATGTACCTAGTGAGTCTTAGCCTACTATTGATAGCAAGAATGACGTACTTGTAGTGAGGAAACTCAATCTTGCGTAATGTACCTTCTTTCCTCCTCTCAAAATGCTCGAAGTATTGAAAATTCTTAGAAATGACTGGACACTTCGAAAATTCTTCCATAAAATGTCACATTTTCTTACTAACTAAACTATTACGAATTCAACTGGTCATTAAGAAAACAGTGGAATTTCTAGTTTAACAAATATGAAAACAAATGCAATTTGGGCGAAAATTTTTCTTTTTTTTGGAACTACTCACTATTAAGTCATGCGACACAGTTTCAGTTTCTCAATTATTTGTACGCCGTCGGATAACTACTGTTGGGTAACTTTGTATTACAGCAAATGTATTAGGAATTTTGTTGTGTTGTAAAATCTTCAGGTAAATTGAACTGCGGTTGAACGCGGATTATTAATTCTCCCCCCTCTGCTCCTCGAGGGAGTATATGACAGCAAAATGAAATCATGCCAAACACCAACATAAACTTTACGGTTCAGCGAATTGAAACAAAAAACAGTGGGTAGAAAAGGTGAAATTATCTGGCTATTTATTATTCAGTAACAATCATCGGTGTACACTTGGCGAGATTTACGCTTGACTTAATTGCCTCAAGTCTTCGTAGGTCATGCATGTACTGCGGAGCGACGCTAGACACAAGCTTTGTCTGGGCTGCGTTTTGCTGAGTGTTTACTTCTGCGACTTGCGTGCGTCTCTCCAACGAGCGTCTGTTCCAAAAGTTAGCATGTCGTTGTAGCAGGTCTCGCACGCATCCCGATTTTTTCTTAATGTTGATCGGTTTTCCACATTCCGCAGATTCAAGTGTTGCAAATAATATAAGTAGAGAGATGTTTTATTAAATTATTTTCTATATTGTTATGGCCTAATTCACCTGAATGGCATTGGGCATATTTTGCTAGTTGATGTGCATTTGCTCTTGAACTTGCGTCTGGCTGACTGGCTGAGCTGCAAGTGCTAACGAGCGTCACCTTGGCAGAGATCAGTCAAAAGGCCCCGACCTGCACTCTCCAGAAAGGATTTTCGTGGAGCCGATTACGTTAAGTGGATGTTGCTATTCATACGTAGTCTACGTACCAAAATCCTCTTTAAAGCTCGTAGCTTTAAATATTTTTGAATTTCAGAATCGAATTGCCAGCGTTGGCCGGGAAGTTTTCTGCAAAAAGTTGCGCTTGAGAATATTCATGTTTTTTCATAAACTGCGAGTGAAATTTGAGTCGATGAATTTATGCCTGTGACTCTAAGTTCTGTCTCCAAGTTGTCATAGCATTAATTTTATTGAGTATCGGGAAAAGTGATCATTTTATGGATTAGTCTGATACTTTTCTCTGCTAGCGATTTGGGACTCGAATTTTAAACTACCAAGAACATAAAGTTTAGCTAATACAGTAATTTTGTCTGTCCTCGTCTCCGTACAGCGCACCATGGAGAAGTAGCGCCACACAGGCTATTGCAACGCAGTTTGTAAAAATTACTACGAAGAAATACTATGCAGAACGTAAAATAGTTATAATCAAATAGGATTTTGCAACCGCAACTTCGAAGGTAAAGATTAAATGAGCTGATTGCCCCAACTAATGAATGCGCTTAACTGTGAATATTTGTATTATTTTATGAGCGTAGTTACTCATATCTTTGTGAGAGCATAGTGAATACTCTTGTTTTGTTCCAGATTCGTGGTTGTGCTCCACAGGAGCTAAAGAAATGTGCCAGTCATAAGCTATTCACTTCGAGTGCCACCAGCCATGCAGAGCAGAACCGACCTGCTGTAGGTTATATGAACTTGTTTTACCAGTACCCTGGTACGATGTTATGTTATTTTTATTAACGTCATTATTCTCATCAAAGGGGCTTATTTACCGAGCAACGATCATCTTATAAGACTCTCATCTTTTTTTTGTTCCTGTCTTCATTTTTCATCTGATATAAATGCTCAGGCGTTTTTATGCGACTTGGTGGCTGAGCAAGCCGACCCCCCAAATTTTGTGCCCTTGTAATGCAAGTAATTTTTCTAGCTCCTTCACGCTGGTGATTGCTTCAGTGCAGCGGAAACAGCAGCTGAGCCTTGAATATAAGAGTATAATAGTACAATAATCTCATTGTAATTTGAACTGGAGTACAGGATAACCGATATTACAGTGAGCTTCTCTATTTATTATCTGTACTTAAAAAGGAGAGTATGAACGTACCTAAATTCTTGATTGGTCGAAATTAAACTAGAATTCTCGACAGCGTGTGAATATTTTAGTATAAAAAGAGATATCATCGCCGTTTAATGCACTATGACGCACAAAGTTTAAGGTTGAAATAAGGCTAGAAAATTTTGTCTCGTATGAAAGAAAGAAAGAAAGAAAAAACATTTATTTCCAATAAAGTACAAACATGAAACGTCGATACATTG
>JACJUY010000536.1:186940-214794 GCA_014220935.1 Platorchestia sp. MABIK | reverse complement strand
ATGTTCCCACACTGTTGTGCTTAATGATTTGCATTTGTAAGTCGTGGTTATGAGACATCACTACAGGGCTAGAAACATGGCTAAAACAAAGCCAACGCGAGTTCCTAAGCTCAGCAAGTCTTCAATGAACATCTATCATATTAGCGCGTATACATGTTAGTCCGTGACAGTATTGGTTGTGTGCAGCTCTGCATTATATTGCCCATTCGTTGTCGTAAACTTAAGCATTACTATGCGGTATTATGAACGTTATCTTTGTCTATTGTAGCGTTACTGGCGCCGTAGTCGGTGAACTTGAATTTTTTTCTGGCAGACCACCGTTCGACTTGGTGAGCATTACTACTGGAGCTTTAAGTTCGGCATTTAATCTTGCCCAGATTGTCTTGGAAAGCTGAGATTGGCCAGTCTCTCATTGATGGTGGTGTTTGACATTGGTAAATTTCATGCCTTTTTGAGCAAATATGGCCTCGTAAATCACAAGGCTTGTCACAACGTTTGTGGTACCGTACAAGCTTGTGTGGTAGAATTTTGAAAGCACCTAATTTTGTTAGGCTTCCTTCCGTGTTGTATCTCTGTTAAGTGAAGCCATGACTTGGTAAGATCAAAAGACGGGGACCATGTGATGATGTGCGTGCTAGCGCCCGTTATCTCGGCTCAAGTGTCACCAGAAAAACCCGCTTCTAAGTTCTCATGCTGCCGGCGTGCATTGTATGTACACTTCGCATCGCTCCTCGAGCAACGCTCGCTGCACTGCTGCATGCGCCATTACTTAATGCCTTCAGTAAATAATATGTTGGGTGCCTTCGATTTCCCCCGGGGCGATGCGCCGACGGGGTTTGTCCTCAGGCGTATCTTGCGGACTCGACATCAGCGATGTTCGAGTCTCGTAGATCTTGTGCTCATCTCTCTGGTTGTCATTGTAGTCGTTGCTACTTCCTATTTATCTCGCAGCACTGGTCTTCCGGAGCTGCTGTGCTTAATAAATTAGTAAAGAAATCGCTGTGTTCATTTCTTCTTGAACGTGGCCGGTATTTGAGCTAAAGCATGAGTTGAGTTTAGTCGTATCTGCTTCTGTCTACTCTTCCGGTGGTAGTTCCTTAGCTTGCCTCATGTGCGTTTTGTTGTCTTCCCACTATTGTGATAATACTTCAATGATTATCGCCTTTTTATGTGTATCTTCACGTATACCGTCAACATTAACTTGTTCGCCTTCATTTTGCGGCTAACTTTTATTCCTCTCAATTGTTGCATATCCTCTGTCTTGAAATTCATGGCACGTTTCAGAGAACTGAAAGCTATTGCTTGCGTTGCTTGTCTTTTTAAAGTCGTTTGTAGTTATTTGAAGTAATCTATCTTTGCTCGTGTGTTCATTGCCATGATGGGAAATGAGTTACTTCCTTATTTGACTGAATAGAAATTCCTCCAATTTTCTCCAATTCCTCCAATAGAAATATAATTCTTCCAATTCTCCTTAATTAACACGTTCCCCGCGTGTCCGCGGCTGTTAACGGTTGGTTTTGTTAGGTTGTAAGAAGCAGAATGGGGAAATCGATTTTCCAGCTTGAATAAATCTTAATTCTTTTTAATGAATATGAAAAATACAATTGCACGATAACATTTCACCTTGTATGATAACAATTATTTTTAAAAAACGTCACGAAGGAGATAAAATGTCTTGCATTTATACCGGCACGTAAATGGGCAATTTACCTGTTGGTACACATGTGGCCTAATACGCGGGGAACGTGTCAAAATTTGAATTATGTAACCTAACACTTGAACTGCGATGCATTGCGGAAAATTGTTTCGCTGTATTTCAACGTAGTAACTGGTTTAGTTGTAGGCAATACTTCATATATGAACGCAATCACTGAGAAATATATTCTTGGTGTTTAAAAAGTCCAGAACCTATATGGATTTGAGCTCTATACTTGGGAGACTTGGTAAATTTACTACAAATACTTTGCTTCGATTGGTAGCTTTTATGGACGGAACTGAGCTTTGTTTTTTCAGGTTTTACATGAATGTACAGACAGCGTAGCTGGCCTCGTTACAAATCGCAAGCGTGTTATCTTTCCTCTGCGATTTATTTAGCGTAGATCACCTTACCTTCCACTCTGTTTTTATTACACCTACCGTATGCCCTCTCTGCATAGATTCCGCGTTCCTTAACTCCATACCAAATGGTACCTTCCTCTCTTTGGACCGCCTTTGTGGCGGATAGAGAGACTTGAACTAACAAATAAAAATAATAATTACACCTATCGTAATCAAACCCTGCAAGCTCTTATCTTCACCTTCGCCTGCGTTCTTTGTGGTAGCGTCGGTTGCATGCAAAGCGAGGAAAGCTGACGGACTATTTGTGTTGCCCGCACCACAATCGATGCCCTATCTTGCGCCGCTGCCAGTCCTGATGTTGCTGCAGGATATCCGGTCTGCTGCACTGCATCCTTCGCTGTCCCGCAGCCCCCTGCGCTTATGTTTTTAGCGTTAATGTAGCTTTTGGTTGCATTTTTACCCCGTACTTTTGCTCAAATTTAGGTGGTTTTGGTTGGAAGTAGGTATTTTATCACATTTGCGGTTAATGTTGTTGGTCGAATTTATATATATAAATTTTAAATGGCTATTTTGTGGCGTTTTCGGCCAACGTTTTACTAGAATTTGAATACTTTAATTTCAAGTAGATGTGTTTTCACATTTTCAGCTCATGCTGTCGCCGGAATGTAGGTATTTTAAACTTGAAATAAGTATTTTGTTTTAGTTTGGGTTGGCATTGTTGCTGGAAATTTGAGCTTGCCGGGACAAAAAGCAGGGCATTGAAATTCAGATTTGCGTCAATGAACAGTGCTTCTCAGCGATTAGATTATAAGTTAGGTTAAGCCTCCGTAACCACGGCATAGATATTCCCGAGAAAGAAAAACATCTCATAGACGTTCTTACACTTTGACTGCGACGTGACCCACCAGTGGTTGCTGATTGGATATTCATAATGATACTGACCTGTTTTAAAGCATTTGTGTGATAACCCTTCACTCGCTTGGAAAGTTCGGTTCATGGAACGTGATATATGCTTTCTCCTACATATACGATTTAGCCGTGCCTGTGAGTCAACATTCTGGTTTTATGGTTCTTGCGGTTCAGTCTTATTTCTTGCATTCTGACCACCAATCCAGGCGTTGAAAGGTTGGCATACTGCTTGTAATTCATTAAAATGAAGGGTTCTTCTTGTGTTCGTTATAATTTATTGACTGTTACTCGTTCCGGTGTTGTTTGGTTTTAGCATTTCACCGCGCGGGATAATTTCAAAAATTGCGTTCCATTTTTCTGCATATTTCTGTGTTAGATCATATCCTGCAGTTCTCGGTTTCGTCTTTCCCTCAAGAATGCGCTTCTTCCGTTAGGCATTTTCTTAACCCTGTTCCAAACTAAGCGTAGCTAAAACAGTCTGTTGTTTCTTCCCTGCTGTTTCGGTGATGCATTGATCATTTGCACATATTGATCTTGGTCTCCTCTGTATTGCTTACATAGTTTTCTTGAGTATGGTCAGATGCTCCTTTCAAGTTTGCGTATTACTCTTTCTAACTCGTTTTCACCAGCCGTCGGTGCTTCATCGTAACTGTGGCAATATTTGCGCTAGCGACGCAAAATTTGCACTGATTTTTCACTATTACGTCTGAGATGAACAGTAATCAACAAATCATCATTAACGTCCAGTTCAGGAAAACACACTTCAAGGTTTTACAAATCTATTTCCCTCAATAATTTTCACTGCAACTGCTGGGTTCAGTTCAATATTATCATATCGCCCGCTGCTTGTGTTTTTAGGATCTTATCTGGTGTTAAATGGAAGCATTATCACTTTGACTGCGACGTGAGCCATATTTGGTCACTGAGGGAGTTTTCATCATGCTGCTGACCACCAGTAGTCACAAACTCAGTTGTTGGAAATACCTGATCAAAACTAAATGTAAACACAATCCAGTTGATGTTTGCTATTTTCAACATTACTTACTACAATTGACTAATTGAACATCAAATTTCAGTTTTACCAGCCGCTGTCAATGTTAAATTTGTAAACTAAACTTCGGTTTTACCAGCTGCAGTCAATGTTAACTTTGTGAACTAAACTTCAGTTTTACCTGCCGCAGTCAATGTTAAATGTCTGGTGACAGCCCTTGTTGTGATGCCTTCCTCACCCGCCCTGCTGCGTTAAGGTGCCTTTCTCCTCCCTCGTGACGTGCTCCGTAACGACGCTCCCCTCGCTCCCTCTGGGGGGCGGCACCAGGGGACCACCCTGGCGGTCAGTCGATACGGCAGTTGTAGGGGTGCTCTTCTCCCTTGGCCTCATTATCCTCGCCATTATCTTACGCCGTCTCCTCGTCCCCTTCATTACCTTCTTCTTTCTCCTCGTCCGCTTCATTATCTTATTCCTTCTCCTCGTCCGCTTCATTATCTTCTTCCTTCTCCTCGTCCGCTTCATTATCTTCTTCCTTTTCATCGTTCGCTCATTATCTTCTTCCTTTTCCTCGCCCGCTTCATTATCTTCGTCCTTTTTTCGTCCGCTTCATTATCTTCTTCCTTCTCCTCAATCACTTCATTATCTTCTTCCTTCTCCTCAACCGCTTCATTATCTTTTTCCTTCTCCTCGACCGCTTCATTATCTTCTTCCTTCTCTTCGTCCGCTTCATTATCTTCTTCCTTTTCCTCGTCCGCTCATTATCTTCGTCCTTTTCCTCGCCCGCTTCATTATCTTCTTCCTTTTCATCGTCCGCTCATTATCTTCGTCCTTTTCCTCGCCCGCTTCATTATCTTCGTACTTTTCATCGTCCGCTTCATTATCTTCTTCCTTCTCCTCAATCACTTCATCATCTTCTTCCTTCTCCTCAACCGCTTCATTATCTTCTTCCTTCTCCTCAACCGCTTCATTATCTTCTTCCTTCTCCTCAACCGCTTCATTATCTTCTTCCTTCTCCTCAACCGCTTCATTATCTTCTTCCTTCTCCTCGTCCACTTCATTATCTTCGTCATTCTCCTTCTCATCGCCTACCTCATTGCCCTTTTCTCCGCCATCTATATTCTCCTTTTCCTCGTCCGCGTCTTTGTATTCTTCATCTTCATCCTTACTTCATCCGCATCTCAGGTGTCACTCTCCAGCCATCTTATTCGCCGTCGTATTGCTGAAAGTATCTTATTTGATCGAAGTTGTAAGTCACGTTCTATTTCTTGTTTCCATCGCATTTTATCCGCGTATCTCATGATGGTTTTCTCACTTCTTAGACGTGGAATGAGAACATACCTGTTTGAATTTGTTTGGTACTCAATGAAGCTTTATTCAGCATTTAATTTGAGAATGAAATATCCATTATTACATGCGTTTTAATATTTGCAACACTTTAATTTCCTTATGCTTTATTCAATAAACCTGAGTTACGTTCGTGCGATACGGGTTCACCTTCGTTAAATTTGATCACACCCCGTGTTCATTGTTATTTTCCGCAGTGTTATGGGAGCACTTAGGTGCAGCGTTCTTTTACCCTAGAAAACCTCACAAGTTTTGGCTGACGGGCGTCGCACACGCGACGCTGCCCGTTAGGACTTCCCATGGCATCGCCATCCTGCTCTTTTAACACTTTGACTGCTACGTGCGCGACCGGTGGTGGAGGTAATTTTCACAATGCTGCTGACCGACCAGTATTCGCAAATTCAGTTTTCATAAATATTTAATCAAAGCTGAATGAAGGCACGATCCAGTTCATGTTTGGTATTTTCCAAATAGCTTCCTACAATTGACTTTAAATTTGAGTTTGGTGTTGAACTTAATATTTAGTTGCCGCAGTCAAAGTGTTAAGGTTACCCGTTTGTGTTATTGACACTTTGAGTGCGACGTGCCCACCGGTGGTCACTGAGGAGATTTTCATGATGCTGCTGACCGACCAGCAGTCACTGACTCAATTTTCATAAATACTTAATGAATCCTAAATAAATGCACTATTTAATGTTCGTTATTCTATCATTATTGTTCGTTATTTTCGAATTTTATCTCTATAAATAGCTCTAATTTGAGTTGGATGTTGGCTCGACAACAACATCCAACAGGCTGGCTCGACATTGTTATTGGTTTTACTTTTTAACGTGCTACTAATTTTTGAATTACTGTCCTAATTTTTTAGCACTTCTTACTTTCATCTTCAACTTAAATCTTGTTTCATAAACTTGTTTCCTTACTTGCTGTTGCCAAACGCATAGGATCTTGTGTGGGAACACACCTTGTGCACAGATTCTCCGTTTCCCTACCTCCATACTAAATACTACCTTCCTCTCTTTGGAATAACTTAGTTGTGTTTTAGGAGGCTAATCTAAAACTGGAGATTATTGTAGAACGATGTGAACCATGGGACTACTACACTGTTGAACTGTGAGAACTGTAATTTCCATATCGGCAGTGCCTTTTTTGTATTTGGGACGGAACCGCGAGACATTATGAATGTTCACAGATACGTTCGTCGTTTACGTATTTTTCATTATTCTTTGGTTTTCAAGTTTCAATCATGAATAGGCTAGTGGTAGACAGTAGTGCGTTTTGCTTGTGCTTCAGGTTATATTTGGGTTAGATGAGTTCATGTGTGCATAAATGACAGCACAACCTTTAGGAATTAATTAATTGAACTAATGGTTTGAAACGCAGCATAACGTTTCCTAGTCTCACAAAGCTCCGTCTTAATTTGATTCGTTTTTCTTCTGGACAGTTTTAATTTATTTTTTTTGGGCCGTTCCAGCGTGCGGTCGATAAATTTCCTTTGCCCGTGTCGAGAGACGCTTGAAAAAAGAACTCAGATTCTTGCACTAAATTTTTTCCTCAGATTCGTGATTCAAGCAGCTCATTTTTTCGACTGACTTCTAACAAATGCGGTTCGATGTACGAAGGTGCTGACGCAGTGGTAAACTTTGTCGTTGACAAACGTCTTGTTTTGAATGTGAGCACGTTGCAGTAATTATATGTGTGTGCCGTCTCGTTCATTCGTTCTCTAATAAATTCGTCTTCTATGTGTTCCTTAATGTGCATCAACCCCTTCAACGCATCAAACCGAACACGAGCGCGTCATTTGAGTAATCGTAATTTAATGATCGTGGAGAATTATTCATTTCCTTGTTTTGATTTTTCCGAAGTTTCGTAAAGGAACTTCGGTTTCTTGGTTCGTTTCTCGTTACATGGTCTTTCTGAGGATGGTTTGTTTCTGGCTTTATGGTCTTTTCTGAGGATGGAAGACCTCATGGCGCTTACGTGTGCGATTACACTCAAGGTTAACTGGATGGTTTCCGGCGCTTTTGGCTCTAGCACTGCTCTGAGTACCAATGTCTGCATTACTTCACGCTCTTCCATCTTGCGGCTTCGTTAATTTTCATCTTCTGAAAGGATGATGAGTTGCTTATCTCTTTTGTGTCTTCCTCTTTTACGGGGACATTCTCATACATTTATTTACTCCTTTGGCTCGCTATAAATGATGCATCGGGCTACGGCAGTTCACTCCTTATTAATTTGCCTATCTTTTCCAGTCCAAATTCGTTGGATAGAATGCGAGGGCCCGCTAAAAGCATGGGATTTTTTCCATCATTTACCTTAGATGTTTCGTGACTCAGGCGGAATACCTTCACCTGCACTCTCATCTCTCATTCCTGTGTGGAATATTTCTCAATAGGAAGTGTAATAATACTTTCAGGATTTTAGGTATATTCAATGTGGACGGCAGTGTTGTAGTAGCGCTTGAAAATACGTCGCCTCTCATGTGCTGTGCTCTGTCGCTGCTCATTACCACTGGCATGTTTTAGAAATTAGCATTATTCTCAATCATCTGACAAGTCTCGTCACGTGTATTCGGTCACTTGCCAGTATTCGGTCACTTGCCAGTGTTCGTTGCCAGTGCCAGTGTTTTCAATCAAAACAAGCGTTGTCGATGTTTGCGAGGCTTGTTTTCATGCACTTGCACGTTTCACGTCTATTTTGGTAAAGAGTACAATTTTTTCAGACATTAAACAAGTTACCCTACTTCTAAGGAGTGTTCACTTTACTCTTTCACCTCATAAGCGTGAAATAAGGGGAGTTGCCTTTGGAATCTTGTAGCACGAAGTAGATTCTGCATTCCAAGCGTACCCAGGCTTGGAATAAATGCACACTTTTAGGTTAAATTTTCAAAATAATGTGAATTAATGTTATTGCTGATAACACCTTGCTCGAAAAAGAGCAGATTTACTTGGAACGTAAATCTGCTCGTCCCTTGTGATCGTCCCTTGTGATCTGCATGAACTCTAATTAGTGACGATCGTAAATCTCTTGAATAATATTCGTTTAGTGACTCACTACCGTACCGCAGCCATAGCTTCTTAATGTTATGGATGCTAAATTCTGTTGTATTAATTGATGAAATTTTACTTGTGTCAACAAAATATATTCTTGTCGTTTTAGTTCAACGTCTTTAATTTTTAAATGTCTCCCCTGCTGTTTGCAATCGTGTTCGATTTACCAGGTCAATTCTAGGTCTTTCTGCCATTTGAATCAAGACCCATTACTTGCGCCTATATTTTTCAATCCGAACACTACTGAAGTTTCGTTGTGCATTGAAAGCGAAACAGTCTCACAACTTATCACTTTGAATGACTCTGTTTCAGCGATAATTCCATGCATCCCTTTCTTATTTTAGTGAGACAAAAGCTGCATCCGTGCTTGCGAAATCATACCACATTCTGAATTTCCTGATAACATCATAAGTTGGCCCGAACTGAGAGTTAGGTAGGCCTTCTTTTTGTTGAAATTAGATGTATATATTTTTTTTGTTATGTTAAGAACCACCTTTTCTCGGTTCACTGCTGTCCTGTGTTTCAGCACCTACTACTTTCTTCTTCAACTTTTATCCTGTTTCATGAACTTCTTTCTCTACTTACTGTTTCGGTGCCCCTTCTGCATAGATTCCTCATTCTCTCATCTCCATACTAAATGGTGCCTTCCTCCTTTCTCTCTTCGGTACGCTCTTTTTTGTAGCGGTTAGGGAGGCTTAAACTAACTTATAATCTACAATCTAATCACAAGTCGCTATGTGAGGCGGCGAGTTGTGTGGTGGCGAGTTGTGTGGTGGCGAGTTGTGTGGTGGCACAAGTTTTCCATCACGCAACCATCGTCCATTGCTGACCATATTTCAACACGGCGCGATGCCGGCCGGCACTACCGGGAGCGCTTTCCTTCATATTGATCCCGTGAGGCCACACGGTCTGCTGTGTTACTTCTCCTTCAGGCTCCTGTGTACGGCCCCTTTCTCCGAAACGCCGCTGTGTTCTCTTGTATCTCCATTATCAATTATCATTTTTAGGATAAAATGAATTATTTTAGCTAGGGCCTGGGTAATTGTCAATTTAATAGATTGTTCTGCCTAGATTTCATTTTGGTTCATTACTTGTCGTTCGAGCAGCTTTCTTCAATCTAGGCACTCACATAGGGATCGATTTTAATTTTGTTACGCTCATCCAGTTAGTTAGTTTCTTACAGATTCCACTAACAGCGAAAAACGTAACGATTGCCTTGTGCAAAGTTTTCTTCGAGGAAATTATATTTTACGAGCTCATGTTTCGACAAATTGTCGTAATAGTTCACATCCATAGATTTCACAAACTTTCTCGTCAGGGAGCTTAGGATAAAGCAATAGGTTTGTTAGGTTTTTCAATTCTATGGTAGAGGGACTGAAGCTCTTGAAGATGAGACTGTTAGGTTGCCTCAGCTGCAGATAGGGCTTCGAGACTTGTCTTTCGTGTCCTATTTGATTCTTTCAGTTTTCATGTCTTTTTCATTGTCTCTTCTCTATCTTAATCGTCCCCTTCGTCTCTAATTAGCTGTGTCTGTGCGCAGAGCATCTTGTGATGGAACCCAACCTTGTAAATAGATTTAATTTAATTTTACAGTCCGCTCTGAATGGTTCATTCTCAAAGCTCTTTTTAGGTTGCATTTGTTGTGGCTCGGGTGTCTTAAACTTAAGAATATTATGATTATTATTATTATGCGCCTTCTTAGAGAGATTTAGCAGGAAAAAATATTTTGATGATCTTCATTACAATGCTAATTTGAAATGGATTCGAGTATATTTCAACGGTACAGATGTCCTATCAGAGGTTTGATTTGATCATGAATTTAAACATTCGTTTGCTGTCTATTTGGGACATAATTTGGACAAGTTAAAGTTCCCGTGCTCAATTAACTATGCTCTGATGCAGCAGGTTCATCACAGTTCACGAAGAGCAATAAAAAAATTTGATGCTTGCTACAACATCATTGAACTCATGGTTCATGGAGATCGACAAAAAAGATAAAGGCTTCGAAATGAGGCGGATTGCGAATTGTTGCGATAATGAATCATACTGTGCGTCAGTTATCTGTACGTCGATATGGTCAATCAAGCTAGTCAATGAACGGCGGTACCGATAACATCACACTATCTATGCTTGTCCTGTCTTTTTGTCCTCTCTGAACGCAAACAAAAGGTATCAGTCCATTAGCGTTGCTGATGGGTGTTGTTTCATCACTCACGCGTATCTGCACCATTGATGGGTTTCGAAACTGAAGGTAAGACTGGAATTGTTTTTCCTTCGTGATGTGAGGATTTGGCAGTGTCTGCCTGTAATGTTGTGGTGTCTGAGTTGATTTTTGCGCAAATTTGAGGTTTTGAATACTTTATACGAAGTTTAATGGCTTCTGTTTCAATATTTTCTCAACACTACCGAGGAAATTGGGGGTACACAGCTTGTTCATCGAATGATAGGAGACGTTGATAACATACCGAAATTACTAAAAATGAATGAGGTATTTATTTTATGGGCTTAAAATACGAACGAAGCTTATTCTCGTGAAGTATTACGCTCTACCGAAATGTTCTGGTCAACATGATGAGGTAGCTTAAAGGCTTCCGAATGTCGTACGGGAGATCTGTTAAGGGACCCGACGAATGGGCTGTAAAGCCAACACGCTTATCGGGTGGGCCTCGGTGTTACGTTGGTGGTCTCGTGATACAGGCGCAGCAAGACTGAAACACTCGTGTGGCTCCTCCGCATCGAGGAATTAGCATTAACATTGAGCGGTCAACAAATGACCTGCTATGACATGTTACTCCTTTAATGTTATCTATAAAATAATTACCCATTACTCTCATACCCATCCTTTTGGAAGCCAGTACAGCACGCGTGGATCAATTACTCTGTCATAAGAGAGGTGTCGAGTTGAGTGAGAGATGTCGAGCACTATTCTATCACCAATGTCGATTATAATAAGATTACAACGAGTAGTGAGCACCTTTACAATAGGAGTGTGGGTGCACTGGAGACTGCCACACACAGCTGTCGCGACCCGCTCGTGCACATCAGCTGAGAGACCGGCAGCACGCTATTGATCGCGCCGCTTCCCGGCCTCGCGTGTCTCTCCTCTTTATTATCGTCGTGTTTAGCCGCTGCTCTGCGTTGTTTGCTGTGTCTTCTGCGGGTCTCTTGTTTGCCTGTTTCTTTTGCTGGTCTCTTGTTTACCTGTTTCTTCTGCTGGTCTCTTGTTTGCCTGTTTCTTCTGCTGGTCTGTTTGCCTGTTTCTTCTGCTGGTCTCTTGTTGGCCAGCGTCTTCTGCTGGTCTCTTGTTTGCCTGTTTCTTCCGCTGGTCTCTTGTTTCCCTGTGTCTTCTGCTGGTCTCTTGTTTGCCTGTTTCTTCTGCTGGTTTCTTGTTTGCCAGTTTTTTCTGCTGGTTTCTTGTTTCCCTGTTTCATGGTTTCTGCTGAACTTTCTTCCATGGTGGTCATAGCTGCTTTGCTCTTTTTGATGGTTTTCAGTATTTTTTTTTTGCGGCATTCGTTTTTTCTGTAATGTTTCCTTACATTTCTTTTCCTTTCGGGTTTTCTGTTCCTTGACTAGTTTTTTCTTTCGTTTTGGCGTATTTTTCTGTTTACCGCTGAAAAATTGTTTTCTTACTTTTTGACAGTTTTTTTTCTTTATTTTCTTCTCTAGTTCTTATCGGTCCTTCTACCCTTCTCAGACTCCTTTCTGTATGTTCTCTATAATTTTTCTTACCATTTTTTGGTTTCAAACTAGCCATTTTTATCGTTTTCGTTTTCTTCTCACTTCTTTTTTTTTCTTTTATAGTGTCTCTGGATGTTTGAACCAACTTTGCCATTTTTGAAAACGTTCAAATTCAGATTTTTTGCTGAAAATTTTGCCTATGAAAACGGCTAACTTCAGATATTTTGCTTGGAATTTCGTTTGAAATTAGTCTGAGTTTAGAATTTTGACCAGAAAGAGAGTCAGCTGGCTATACCGACTTTATTCTGTTATTCTCGCATCAGCATTTCGTGATTTCTCAAATTATTAATTTCAACTCTTCACCCATTCTGCATTGTATTAGACATTGAAACACATGGCCATCATAGAGCATTCTCGCCTCTATTTCATGGAAGAAAAATTTAAACTTTACTTTGACCATGCAGTCCCTCAGGGGTATACAACTATTGTATCTATGAGAATCAACGCTCACAGGGGGAAAATGTGTAAGGGCCTGAGCTAGGAGTTATGTAAACCTTCTTTTTGCTGAGGTAAAATATTTTTTGCTATGGTAAGGACCACCTTTTTCGGTTCTCTGCTGTCCTGTTTTCCAGCACCTACTACTTTCTTCTTCAACTTTAATCTTGTTTCATGAACTTCTTTCCCGACTTACTGTTTCTATGCTCCTTCTGCATAGGTTCCGCATTCCCTCATCTCCATACTCAATGGTGCCTTCTTCCTTCCTCTTTTCGATACGCTCTTTTTTGCAGCGGTTAGGGAGACTTAAACTAACAAATAATTTAATCTTATCTTCGACCAAGTAGCTATCACCGGGGCCATACCCTGCTAGCGATGGGTGTGGGCAATGCACCACTCCGCAAGGGCATAGGAAAGGCTGCAGGCTTAGGTTTGTTTGTCCTACGCTATGGGAATTGGTGCTTCTGGGGATATTGTTAGGGGAACATCGGCTATAGATAGGCTTTCGGGACTACTTGTCTTTCGTGACCACTTTGCTTTTTTCAGTCTTCTTGCTTTCTTTGCCATCGCTTCTTTCAGCCTTCTTGCTTTCTGTGCTATCGCTTCTTTGTTTTTCCTTTTCCTTTCAAAGCTGTTTGGTATCCTGCGTGGAAACACACCTTGTGCTTGAATTCTGCGTTTTTACAGTCCATGTTAGATGATGCCTTCTCTTCGTTCTCTTGAGGTCGCTGTTGTTTTAGCTCGGGAGTCTTATGTGGTACGCGCAGTGCAATAGCTGTCATCTGATTGATGTCAAAACCAAAGTTATTTGAGATTTGTATGATTGTATGAAAAATACCTGTATCGTTTTTACTAAAGAACCTCACAGGTGAATGAAGTAGTTGATATCAACGGCGAATTTTGCAATATTTCCAATAAATGTCAAAATCTTGACCGCCCGTTTCAAGATTTTTCTCCAGTTCCCTACCGCTTTATTTCATCGGGGGCTGCTCATAGTTTTCATTGGCTAATTTGCATTGTCTTGCATTTGTTGTCTCAGTCTATTTAATGTTATTTTTTCGTTGTCTCTATTATAGGGGCCAGATCTCAAACCCCCTTTCAACTCAGCAAATAGTTTAGTATTGTCCGAACTGATGTTTTCTCGGATGTTCTTAACTGCTAATTAGCATAGAAATTAATTTTTCCAGCACCTTCGACGCGAAGACAGATTGTTGAATTTGTGAATATCCCGAATCTGTGCGGTGCATTTGCTGTAGTGAGATGTTCTTCTGGCAATGTTGAGAACGAAGAGAAGGCTGGTGGGAGAAAGGTATGGAGATACAATTTCTGCTCAATGAGCTTGCATTCCATTCCCTATTCCCTGAGCTGAAGCATTTTGAAATCCATTCTGAATGTAAACAAAAGCACAATTATGAGAGGAAATTATCAATAATGTTAATATTTTTTGAAATTCTGAAGCAGCTCTGACCGGAAAGTTGTCACGTATCGCAGCTATGCCAGGCGCGATACGCAAGGACGGCTGCACCAGTACTGGCCTTACTGTATCGTGTGGCGCGCTCTTCCAATTGTTGCCACAGAACACTAACATAGTATATGATCTGTGTTGTTGCTGAGGCGCGAACACTTGTGAAGTGAAGCGCCTGCTATGTAGAGGCTGTGCTGTGGTGCTGATACCGACTGTATCATCTCTGCACTCTCGTAAGCTACCGGCTGTGGACGATTGACGTCATGAGTTATCCTCGGGAAGATGCATGCTTGTCAAATGGCTGTATTGGAAAAATTCTTATATTTTAAACAAAATGAAAAACAATTATTAATACTGATGTGAAGCATGGGAGCTGCATCTTCCTGTTAAAGCGTCAACGTCATGAGAGTTATCCTCGGGAAGAAACATGCTTATCAAATGACTATATTGGAAAAATTCCTGCATTTTAAACGAAATAAAGAACATGATTCAATCAATACTGATGTAAAGCATGTGAGCAGCATCTTCCTGTTGAAAGTGTCATTTTTTTTTTGTCGAGATTTAGATACATTCACTGCGAGGTGCTCGACGAAATTCTGTAAAAATATCGAAGAAGTGCGCAGTGCTGTGAAAAAGTCCATTTTCCTCTAAAGTTTTACTTGTACTTCTATTCAAGAAACAAATCGCTACAAATTAGAACGTTATGCGTCTTTTTAAATTTCCATCTTCTTAATAAGGCTTCATCACAAGTTTTCTCAGAGATAGAGTTGGATGCTTTCCTCCAGTTACTGTTGTGTAAGATTTGTATGTGTAGTTCGCTGTTATGCAGGGCTTGTTTGTGTAGATGTGCCCTGACACTCGTGTACCTCACGTGCTATGTATTTTTACACATCGTCCCTGCTCACTAGCAATACAGGAAGTCTTAGATGTTAGGTGCAGGACATCGCAAACCATGATGTAAAAACGAGGTCTTTGTTGCTCAATTTGTGTGCACTTGACCTTCAACTCAAGCTCTCGACACTCGATGTATTATCTCGTTAGCTAAGTTTGGTGAAGAGGCTCTAAACACACTCTCAGTTTCTAACATGAACTTGTAACGATTTTTGCATCATATTAATTAATAAGCTGATAATTAGAATATATACAAGTAAAAAGGAATAACGGTTCCAACTTAAAAGCGAATAAATAAACAAGACTCAAACAAAACTTTTGCTGCCGTTTCTAAGTTGGAACTGTTATTTCTTTTTAACTTGTTTGTATTCTAATTAAATATTTATTAATTTGTGAAAACTGTTTTTAAATAACCTGATTAAATGCGTGTTTTTTTTAAACAAAACAGCAACTAACTCTGGATTAATGTATAGAGAATAAGAGAACTTTTTTAATTTCTGATTTTATAATGCAGATAATGGGTTAAGAGACCTCGAGAAAAAGTAGACTACGGATTGTGTAAGGAAATTTGGCAATTTTTTCCAATGCGTTACATTGGAATTTATCTACAATACTGAACATCGAGCAGAAATACTGAAATTACATTGATGTCTCATTTTTCTATGGAGACTCTCGAGCACTGGAACGAATCTGAAGATCACCAGGGGAGAGCACTGCTACGAATTTTTTTGTGATAATTTCTTTGAAAGGAAATAAAAATTTTACCTATTATCCCTTCGTATGTTTATTTGTTTGCGTGTTGTCCGCTTCTTCCGTCTCTCTGTGACACTCATAAGAATGCTTAATGGCCGTATCTGTGATACGAGTTTCACCAGTGCACAAGTAAAAGAATATTTTAATCGCGTGTACTTTTAGGATAGATGTATTTGTTTGTCATCCGCATCTGGAAAATTTACTCAAGGAGAAACTCGAATCCCGTCATTTTGACGGGCTGTGTACGCTAGTATTTTCATAATATCTTTGATGGTATGAAGTACTCCGATACAAAGTGCTGGAGTGGATATCCAGGACAAGAAATTTTGGAGAGCTGCTGTCAGGTTTCTTTCTCCAGGTAGAATAGCTCCGCTAATGTGGAACTGCAGAGGCAAGACTCGGCGGTTGCGTGCCCGAATGTCAAGGGTCAACTTTGGTGGCGCGATAGAGGGCTCTGGCTCGGGTTCCTACAATGACCTTTTTCGGGCCAAATTTGGCTCTTTCCCAAGGAAAACGTTGTCATGAAGAGCACCACGCATATAAGAACCATGCAGACATACTAGGGGACGCGCATTCTTTATGGTATATTAACAAGATCGAATATGACCATTTTAGCCAGATATACGGCCGAAATGGAAATACTGGCCCTCTCATCTCTGTAACGTAATGAGCGTTGCTGCAGGTGTGTGGGCCAGGTGTGTCTTGGTTTTGTGTTGTCTTGGTGGAGTCTGCTCGTCCTGATTGTACTTTAAGATCGTCGCCGTCTGTACGTTGGCGACGACATTTGTGTACTGGAAGTGCTGCGTTTCTGCCTTTAATTGTTCTTCCATATATTCTTGGTCACGTGTTGTTTCATGAGCCATTGTTCTTTTCAGTTCGCATGAGTTCTAATTTTATTTGTGCCATGCGTAGCATAATTTCTCTCGGGTTCCTCATAATTGTGTGGTGAACCCTCTATTAAAGTTTCACGATTCGCCCGCAATTTCGCTTGGTGAAACTTCGCGGTCTGCCTCTAGAATGTGTGGAACTCAATTTCACCCAAAGTCCTACTGATATTCCTCGTGCTCAGATTTTGATAATGTCGAAAATGGGCACTGCGCTGTCGAAAATTTTACTCGAAGTTGAAAACTTGCGTCCAAATGGTTTGCAGTACGAACATCTTTATACGTGTTGACAAAATTTTGTTATTCTTTACAAAAAGATGTTAAAATAGAGCAAATGTTGACTCATTGAAGTATTGTAAGGCATGCTACATGCCATGTTGTGATTGGTTCCGGCGTGCGTGTGTGGTGGGTATGCCACTGGAGAGGTGAAAGCTACGCGAGTACTGTGCCGCCAGTCTGTTAACTGCCCGCACCCTCCTTGTTTTGGTGGGGTGCCTGCTCTGTCTGCAACTGTACTGGCGTCGCAGAACACCGTCGCCAGTGCGTTCTTTGATGCATCGTTCACGTCTTGTTAGGATCACGTTACCTTACAAAATATGGAAATTACCAAGGTTGGAGAGCATCTTCGCTTGTGAGTCGTTGTGTGGTGAGCCCTCTATTAAAGTTTCACGATTCGCATTCATTTTCGGGCGTTTGTTAATTAGATAATATTATCGATTTCGTGTTTTGTTAGGAACATTTATCGCCGATAATACATGAAAACTACGAAGGTCGGAGAATATCTTCACTTTTGAGTTATTGTTGAACATTGTTATTGTTAATAAGATTACGTCTTATAGTATAAAACATTTTGCAGCAGTGTATAGAATAGGTTTAATTTTGAAAATTGCATGCTGCTAGTAGTGTCCGAATGGTCTTCATAAAATAATAAACACACCTGATTCTATCTAGAAAAGGGGCTTTTGTTATCTAACTACTCTCAGGTCTGCTTGTTCGTGTTCCACCCCTGCTCTGAATAGCATGACGCGTCATTACAGTTCGCGTACGTGTAATTATGGAAAGTGGGATCACAAATCTTGCTAGCAAAATAGAAGGTGATCATCATATGCCAGTGTTAACGTTTGGATGCGATTCTTTTCCAAATTACATGACCCGATCCACACGAAATTTGGGTTGTCCTCCGCGGCGATGTTTTCGGGGAACTATACTTAATATCAACTCAACTCCTGCGAGTTGTTTAGACCATCCTCGCCTTAGTGCTTTCCAAACTGGACTTCTTTCACTCGAGAGCCCGGAGAATATAGCGAGATAGAAGCTTCATTGTGTGCGGACGCGCTTCCTGGCCACAAATTTAGACGGCGGGGCGCCGCTGCCTGCCCATCTCCGTATCGCGGTGATCTGAGAGGCGGCACTCTGCAAAAAGATCAAAACAGTTAGTGTGGGGTGTGGCCGAACCGCTAGAGCGCGGCAGTCGAATTTTTAATGCGAGCTTATTCAGTATTTTGGAATCGACGTCGGTGCTTACGATGCGCGGATTTTTTTGTAGCTGAATTCGTTGACAGGTGCGGGAAAAATGAACGTTTGTTTGTTGTGTTCAGTGTTTTAGAATGACGTTGGGTTTACGATCAGTGATTTCTTATACAGCTAAATTCGATGACAGATACCGGAAAAATAAACGTTCGTCTGTTGCTCGCGGTTTTTAATTGGTGAAGGTTTGTCAGGTTTTGGGTCTGAAGACAGTCATCTGATGAGTTAGCATGGCACCGTAGGTCTGACTTTCTTTTCTAAATCTACCATCTCAAAAATGAATTATTTGTTAATGTTCTGCATTGGTGATACGTTGGCTTTCAGCGTGTGATTACACAGAAAGTTTTCTAATAAAATTTGAATGCTATTAAGTAGAGTAATTTACAAGCTGTGATACGATTAAAGTCTGCGACGTACTGATATGACTACCTTTGTTTCGTGTTATTGATACGGCAAAGGGAAACATATTCCCCTCAGGGGGATACAACTATTGTTTCTATGGGAATTAGCGCTCCCAGGGGGACAATGTGAGGGCCCCAGCTAAGGGTTAGGTAGGCTTTCTTTTTGTTAAAATAACATAGATTTTTGTTTTGTTACGGACCAACTTTTTTTCGGTTCACTGCTGTCCTGTTTTTTCAACACCTACTACTTTCTTCTTCAACTTTGATCTTGTTTCTTGAACTTCTGTCTCATCTTACTGTTTCTGTGCCCTTTCTGCATAGATTCCACGTTCCCTTAACTCCATACTAAATGGTGCCTTCTTCCTTCCTCTCTTTACATCTCATTTGTTGAGGATAGGGAGGCTTAAACTAACTAATAAACTAAGGGAAACATATTTTAACCTTACACATGGTTCAATTTTGCTTGATAGAAGATACACTGCTAAAATATTATTTATATGTTTCTGGAGAGAATAGTCACTTTTTGGTCAATAGAAGCGGTTATTTGTGACAAAATTTCATCTCAGAAGAATAGTATTTTTCCTCTTTTGCTTCTTGGTCCCATCCGACGCATCTATACGAAGCGCAGACCACCCGCCCGGTGCCTAGGCTGATAGTTGTCCAGTGAATGCGAGGTGGCACTGCACCGTGTGCGGCACCGTCTTATTGCACTTTCTGTTCAGGGTGGAACCTCACTGTTGGGCTCATCATCTTATTTTGGAGTGGGTTTTCAAATAGTGATTTATGTTTATTTTTTGGCTAATTGGAAATCGTGACCCATGAACTCTCTCGATCCAGGAAAAATTACTTAAAAAAATGGTGACGAGATTTTGGATGGACGAATACCGTAGATATTTTGCCTTTGTAACATTCAGTTACATTAAAAGTTCTTGGTTTAGATTAGGCTCCACGAGACAATTTGAAAGTTTTTTTTTGTGGCATCTAATCTTAGTGCCAATTGAAAGAAAACCGAGAACGTGTGTAGTAGCAGTTGATTTCAAGGGGTCCAGTAAACCATACTTCCTCGAGTTTATCGAAAGTTTAATTTTGTTGCCTGTATCGGAGTGCATTGGCTGCACCGCGAACACGGAGAAAGCTGCTTGGGCTCGCTCTGTCTCTGCCTCTTCAGCACGTCCGTATTCCTCGAGAGCCTCGCTGATTGTGGGTCAACTCATAACAGGTTTGGGGCGAGCCTTAGCTTCGCCAGTCTTGTGGCTCATATTTCCTTTAATTGAGTCGTTATTGATAGCTAGTTGCAATGAGGGCATTCCAGTAGATTTTAAGGGCTGGTCTCTTTTCTGTTCCACGAATGATAATATAAATATGGGCAACTCAAGTTCAAGTCCTGTGTTCTGTTGGTTTGTCCATACGGCTCCTTGACTTTTTTTTGTTTTTTAGTTGTGATTCCTGAAGTGCCGTGCCTCTTAGGACTGAAAGCATTCCCGTTTCTCTGGAGCTCGATTACAATGAGTAAAATTGTGCTTACAGTCCATATCTCCATTTGTCCTCTCATATTGTGAGTTTCGTTCGATACATTCGAGTGAAAGATGCGAGTGCGGTCGTTTTTTCTTCTCGTTCAGCGTTTTAGGTTATATATTCCTATTATTTTGTGTAGATCTCAATTTTGCACAGTAGATCATACAATAAATTCTAACTTGTTAAAATAAGTTATTTATTATTGATCGCATTTATAATTTTTTGTTCAAAATAAAGATGACAATCGTAGCAGAATTCCTATTGGGAAAGGCTACCCTGCCTGGATTTAAATGACGAGAACTGTATCCATCGTTTATGATCTGAGTTAACGTCTTCTGAATTTTGAGACTCAAAGTAACTCATTTAGTAAGAAACGTATAGAAATATCACTACGCTTGTAATACACCATTAAATGAACGTATTCCGGCCAGGCTCTGCGCTGTAGATATCCGCTCTGAACTCCGAAGGACAGTAGTCGTGTTTGCACAAACATGTCTTTGAATTTTAGGAGAAATCTATTCATGCTAGAAATTACCTGCTGTGAACACCATTATCTGTCATTTGAGTCGCATCAGTATTAGAACATATTTTTTATGATTTGGACTGTAATGATTTTTTAGTATCAGTGATTGAAATATTTCGAAATATGTTGCAGCACATGCGAGTAATCCATAGAATATCGCGCTATTGTCCGTATTGGGATCGAACAAAAATTGGATACCGATGGCTCGCCTTCAATTTCACACCTACTCCGCTCGTGCCGGCCGCTGTACAGCGTCGATATCGCGTGCGGAGATGTGCCCTCTGTGAGCAGGTAGCGTGCGCCGGGGTGCTCCTGTGGCATTTCCGGGCACCTCATCAACGCCGGCGGATACTTCAGAAATGCTTCACGTGCTGCGAGAATACTTTTCCTCTCGATTCATTGATCGCATTTGTTGAAATAATCCATTTAGCGACTGGTGCAAAAACATGAAGCCAAAAGAATTAGTTGAAACCGTCATGACGTTCAAAGACTGGCTTTATCGAGTAAAGCCAAGTTTTACGTGAACGAAATACGGTAGGTAAAAAGTTCTGTGGTATGAGACGTGTTGAAGATTGTGAGAATGTGCGCCAGAGCCTGAAATAGAGAATGCTAGTTGAGCAAGAGCTCACATGCACACGAATAGCGCGGTCCGGACTCGCTCATGGTTTTCTCTAAATTGAAGTGTCTGGATAGAGGAAGAGTGGAGCCGTTATTGCGATGCGACGAAAGTAAACGGCTGGTACTGAGCCATTGTGTTATTTTCGCCTGACTGGGATGCCGCTCCAATGTTTGTGCCTGTGACGAAAATAACTCCTTGAAGCAGTTCAGGTCGATTGAAATGCACCGCTGAAGTCGTGTTCCTTTTTGAGAATTTTTTTTGCCGCACCTTGAGCGAATGCAGTTGATGTTGGGAATGTCCTGGGCGGGCGACTGCATGTCTTCCGCACTGCTGCGTTATGGGGGTCAATTTTTATCGATGCATCAATAAATCATTCAATGCCAATATTGCGTATTTTACATCTTCACTTGCACCCTTTGATGCTTTAAATTTCTAAATCATAACTCATTACGTTGTACAATGCTTGAAGTGCTAAATTTTGCGCACTTCTCTGTAATAACTTTATTTTGTAGATACTTTTCACTTACATAAAGAACGTCATAAAGATTGGAAGAAATGTTTTTTTTGCAAATGTTTCAACGAGAACATAAATTATGTTGGTAAATTATAGGTATCTCTAGTACTAACCCTATACCTTCTAGCTCGTTCTTCATGTGCCATGAATTCTCGTTTATTTACTTATAAGAGAATCCTCATTTTTTTTAGTGACTTACTAAAGACTTGGTCTAAATAACAAATGTATGATAGTTGCATTTTGAAACCCGTACGTGAGGCTAATAAGCTAATCAATATAACCAGCGTATGAGCGTACTGCAACACCTCTGCGAAATTGAACTTTGCCTGTTGACTGTGACCGTACGGAGATACTGAACTTCTCTAGTTGACTGTAACCGTACGGAGATGTTGAACTTCTCTAGTTGACTGTGACCGTACGGAGATGTTGAACTTCTCTAGTTGACTGTGACCGTACGGAGATATTGAACTTCTCTAGTTGACTGTGACCGTACGGAGATATTGAACTTCTCTAGTTGACTGTGACCGTACGGAGAATGTATCACGCGTGGGAGCGTGATCACGTGGCATGAGAGCATCCGTCTCCTGTGCGTGGAGATCTTTATTTTGCGCGCGCTTGGCGAAGCGTTAGCTGTTCTATGGCGTGCGAGTTTTCTCTTTTGTTTACCTCGCCGACTCTGCAACTGCGTCCACCGTTGAGTAATTTTCCCCCGTAGTTCTCTGTGTGCGTCGGTGCATATCGTTATCTCCGTCACCGCAGCTTGGAACTGTGCTATTGTTATACCTGCTCGTGTTTGTTTCAGCCACATTTGCAGAATGTCGTGTTTTACAATAATTGTCAGTAAGGACGAAGTTGATTTATAGTATATTATGAAAAAAATGAAATTAACAGTTGTGATCGTATAAAACTTTGGCTGGCGATTTAAATTAAAATTGTCAGATTTACAAAAAAAAGCATCAGTTTGCCTTGTCTAGCCTTGGGACTGTTAAATCATTATAAAATCTACTTTTCCGGGAGTAACGCTAGCAGAAAAATGTTTAGTACCTATTCAGAAGATGGTCTTTCATCACACAGTGTGCTCACGTTTAAACTCATATGTCTTGAATATTAAGCACTTATTCAGAAGGTGATGTTTCATCAGATTAAGTTAGTTGGCGTTTAAACTCTGATGTCTTCACGAGAGTTGAAACGAGTAAGTTTAAACTCTTATGTAAACTCTCAGACGAGAGGTTGGCCTAATGACAGTCCTGGTGTGCAGACTTCTCGCACAACCGGCTGTGCGAGGTGCCATGCGAGGTCTGCTCCTACCACTGGCTGGAGAAGCTCTTCCTGCACCACAACGCCATCAAACTCTTGCCGCCCGCGCTCGCTTCTCTCTCCCAACTCACGCTGCTCGATGTCAGGTAAGGCCGCTTGGATGCTGGTCATTGTCTTCTTTTTGGCTTCAATCTCTACTGCCTTACTCGTGTTGTTCTGTGCATGGATGAATCAAGGAAATGGTTATGTTGGAGCTTCAGCTGTTACCATTTAGTTTAAACGTACGTGGTTCTGGCTAAGTATATGTGACGTAAAATAAAGCACATGTGGGTACACAAAATGAGGCTGGCGGTTTCTCTCATTTGTTCTTGCACGTAACGTAGCCAAGTTTGCGTAGATTTCCTTAGGCCCCTGCTGTGCTGCTACGAACAAGTAAATCGTTTAAAAATCCGGCTCTGATACGCTTTGGAAAACCCGGATTTTGGGCAGCTGAGCTCGGCATCTGTGCGCCGCTGTCACGACGTGCGATTTTTGCCTTCCTCATGACGGAATCAAGCCCGTGCTTCCCTGTGTGGATTGGTGATGTGAATGTTTGTTGGAATGTTCGTGTATCCGGGAGGCCTTGCAAGTGTGTGTGTGGCCATTTTACTTGTGCGTTGGTTTTTATATTTCATTGTATTGTAAAGGGATTTGGTACTCTTTGTAGAAAGTTTGACTTGAGTGATTCATTGACGAGCCTGCTTCATTTTTGCCTTAAGGACGTTGTTAATGCAGATGAAGGACTTACATTTTTTCCAATAGTCGTTAATCGTTTTAATGAAATGTGCCAATTGTCTCTTGTCTAAAAAATCAATAAGTTAAAAATTTCCGTTCATACTTCGAGTGTTGGAGTTCACACATCGTAAAACATTTCAATAATTTTCGTTTCGTAAGCATAAAGGTCGCCAATTTAGTTTTAAATGGATAGGACAATGGCGATAAACGTTTTTGTTTATTATTCGTCTGACGACGTGCATATTTTACGCTGACGGTTATACAAAATGCGACTTTAGGCTGCCACCCCCTGTGCTGATGTACCAGTAGCGACAAAGTTTGTTCCTATGACAGTAAATTTAATTCACACTTTTTTCATAATCAAGAAATGATTTTAGAAGTGTCTACGTTTTATTCTGTCGTCGATATATATATAATCGCATTAAATTTCAATGGAATGTTTTACTTTGGTCATGCCTAATCTTACACGTGTAGCTTGTTCTTTCGGACTCGTGGACCGTTCCTCTAACTTTATTTTCTTCCAAAGTGCTCCAACACCAAGTAATGAAGGCGATACCGACGTGAGTCGTAAAACTTTTCGTAAAAAAACGCGTCTGTTACCCCAGATGTAACTGAGCTCGATTTCTTCCCTCATTTTAGCCATTCCAGTTCAAGTTTGTTCATGAGAATTCATTCCGTGCAGCCGCAACCAGTTGTCGGACATTCCCAGCTGCATCAACCAGCTCATAAACTTACGCATCCTCAACGTTTCTGACAACCGGCTCGCAACCCTGCCTTCTAACCTGGGTTGCGGGTTGCCGCACCTCACCCAGCTGGATGCCTCCCACAACCAGCTGTCCAACCTCCCTGCCTCGCTCGGGCACCTGCACCACCTGCGCAGCCTCCACCTGCGGCGCAACAAACTCCAGACGTTGCCACCTGGTCTGTTGTGTCTGCTGCCACTTCACAGGGGGACAACGTTGTAGTAATGGGACTTAGCGCTCCCAGGGGAAAATGCGAGGTCCCGAGCTAAGTTTTAGGCAGGCTTTTTGTTGAAATAGAATGGGTTTTTGTTTAATTATGGACTATCTTTGCTTTTGTTTACTGCTGACTTTTTGCAGGGCTTGAGACTTTCTTTTTCACATTTATCTCGTTTAAAAAACGTTTTTCTCTACTTACTGTTTCTATGCACCTTTTGTATGGGTTCGGCGTTCTCTCAAATCCTTGCTAAATAGCGCTTTTCACTTTCCTCTCTTTGGAACGCCATTGTTGCGGTTAAAGAGGCATAACCTAGCTTGTGTAATCTATGTCTGCTGCCTCAGGCTCACTTACCTTTCGTTCATTTATCTCCTTCCTCTCTTGATGTTTCAAATGGGATACGCTGCAAATAATTACATCTGAAGACAATCCATTCTTGTTGGTCATTCGATGTTTTTCATGTACTATGTTTATTGTATAAGTTCCTGATTACCGCTTGTGAATATTACATCAAACGCTTGTCATTGAAATATGTGCCAATTCTCTCTTATCTTCCAAACTTCCGACAAATGGAAGAAAGTGCATCAGCAACATTTACATTTAGTTACTCAAAACTAGTGTCTGATAGCTTGTGCTGCCGTAGCGATGATGCTAACAAGCAGACTAGTGTAGCAGCCTCTCATTGGGACTCTACTACACGCTTATTGGCCGAATTTTGATTTAGTTGCTCATAACTAGTGTCTTTCGACGTGTCCTGTACCGTAGAAATATCGCTAACAACAAAGCTTATGTAGCAGCCTCTCATTGGGACTCTACTACACACTCAATGTTGCTGGGGCAGACTAATGATCCACACCTGACACCTTGTGTGCACCGAGCAGAGGTGTGCTACCTGCGGCTGTCGGTGCTGGACCTGAGCAGCAACATGATCACTGCGCTGCCCAGCGACCTCCGCTTCATGCTCTCCCTCACCACCCTCCTGCTGGCAGACAACCCGCTCCTCTGCCCTCCCACTCAGGTGGGTCTTGCTGCGAGCTATTTATCCCATTCAGGTGTGTCTTGCTGCGGGCTACTTATTCCTCTCAGGTGTGTCTTGCTGCGTGTTATATACCCCTCCCCCCACTCAGGTGTGTCTTGCTGCGTGCTATTTCCCCCCCTCTAGAAAATGCGTTGACGCGCTGTTATATGAGTGTGTTACTCCTGCGGCCATATTTTATATTTCTGTTGCAACTGTTGGTTAAAAGTAGCGTCCGAGTAGGAATTTCTTCTTTATTCCTGTGGATATAACGTCTGTTCTCTCAATCTCTGCTTCACTTAGCTCATCCACATTTTGCTGGACCGTACATAATATGGTAATCGAGCGCGTTTCATGGCGATTTATTGGGATATAATTCCAAACGAAATGTACTCTGAGTAAAACGGAAAATGTGTCGCAGGTGTGTTGCCGCGGTCGCGTGCACATCTTCAAATGGCTGGAGCTGTCGGCCGGCAAGGAAGGCAGGAGGGGCGGCGTGCAAGACATAGAGCAGCGCAGGAACAGGAAGCTTCTGCAGCAACAACAGCAGCAACAACTTCTGCAGCAGCAACAGCAGCAGCTGCAACAGCAACACCTGCAGCAGCTCCAGCATCCTGACATCAGGTCTCTTGTTCTAGTAGCTACTTGGCTATTACTTGTTTTATTCTATTTTATCACTATGTGGCTACTGGTTCTACGTAATGTTCTCTACGAAACATGTAGAAGATTAATTGCAAATGACTGTTACATTAAAACGGTGCTGTTATTTTTGTGTAGTTTTTATAACACATTAAATGTAAGGAAGGCTTTGACGGATAATAATGAACTCTAGGTTTTATCGAGGAATAAATTCTAAACAATTGAACAATTGTTCAATTGTATCTAATAAACAATTTTTTATGAAACTCTCCTACAGATTGGAGTAACAACGGAGCTAAAATATTTTATTGTAATTGCGTTTTTATCAAGCATCTCTTATATCTCAGCTTACGTTCAGCTTTTTATTTATCCATTTCTTATGAACATTAAGTAATGGGTTGTGAAAGTGGAGTATTTCACAGGAAGTTTAAGCATTACTTTACAGATGTTCAGCTTGTTATCTTCCTATCGTCAACCATCGAGCCAACTACTGCACTGCTTCACTAGTAGTGTATCTACTGAAGTTTAGCGCGGCAATTGATGGTCTCTGAACTTCATGGACAGTCTCCCATAGCTATATTCATGACCCACTGCAGAGTTACTGAGAAACTGGGTGCGCTTTAGGAGTCTCTTGAACTGCGTAATGTGTAATTTAACGTCACTTTTCTGGTGGCTATCGCTCCCAGGGGGAAAGTGTGAGGGCCTGACCTAAGAGTTAGGTAGGCCTTCTTTTTGTTTAAATAAAACGTTTTTATGTCAAGGACCACATTTTTTTCGGTTCTCTGCTGTCCCGTTTTTCAGCACCTACTACTTTCTTCTTCAACTTTGATCTTGTTTCATATTCTTCTTTCACAACTGAATTTTTCTATGCCTATTCTGCATAGATTCCGCGTTCCCTTAGTTCCATACTAAATGGTGCGTTCCTTCTTCCTCTCCTTGGATCGCATTTGTTGCAGATAGGGAGGCTTAAACTTACTAATAATCTAATCTAATCTTCTGGTGGCTATTATTTTGGTTGTGTATAGAGACATGCTAAATCCGTTCCATTTTTAAACGTTTCGTAGAAAAAACGCTTGGTGAACACGTCAGCACTATTGATTATTCGATATGTTAATCTCTTGCTTCTTTCATCACTCATGCACAAAGCGATATTGTCTGCGCTAGCCATTGTTTTACCTTATTCCATTTAATAAAAAATGCATTGAGCTTCTTCCCTATGTCTCCGGATGCTTCTGCGTAACGATCCGGTATTCAAAGAGCGTAAATCGCGTCAGTCGTGCAATCATTATAATCGAATTGCTGTCATGCCCACCTCAACGATCACCAGATCTCTGTGTAGTGATGGTGCGAGCTTCCCTATTTCTCCGGGTGCTTCTGCGCGAGGATCCGGTATTCAATAATCATAAATTAACATAAATCGGTATTCAATAAGCATAATTGCCGGGTGCTTCTGCGTATAGATCGGGTATTCAATAATCATAAATCGCCGTAATTGCTGTCGCACACACCTCAATGATCACCCAATCACCGTGTAGTGATGAATGTTTTTGTGGCGTTGCAGTCGTGTGCTGGGTGACGCAGTGGCTGGTCAG
>JACJUY010000536.1:46464-186852 GCA_014220935.1 Platorchestia sp. MABIK | reverse complement strand
TCGCAACGAATTAGTGAGAGTATCTGTGCCGTCTGGCGCTTATTTTAGCTTCGAACTAGCGACTGCACCTGGCAACGAATTAGCGGGAGTATCTATGCCGTCTGGTGCTTATTTTGGCATCGAACTCATGACTTCATCCGAGGCCTCATTAGGCAGCAAATTAGCGAGAATATTAAGTACCTCATTTAGCAGTAAATTGGCAGTTTCTGACTCCTCAATTGACTGCAAATAAACAGGATCGGACGCCTCATTTGACAGCCAATTAGGGAGAGTATCTAGCACCTCGTTTCACAGTAAACTGACTGTACCTCATTCCTCATTTGCCTGTAAATTAACGCCTTGACAGCAAATTTACAAGATTTGACGCCTCATTTATCAACAATTTTTGTCTTGACATTTACCCGGGTCTGTCAGATCTGTACCTGTTGTTTCTTACGGATGTTTTGTGATGACTTGTTTTCTTCGCGTTACTCACATTTCTTTGTGGAGTTGTGATAGCTCAGGAGTATTTCATCTAAAATCATTCAAATATGGTGTGTTAATCCACACTAACAGTTTGCAGTTGAATTTTCGAAACTGTAAATTATTAATTGCTTCATTCGAATCTTTATAGGGATACAACTATTGTATCTTAGGAAATAACCACTCTCATGGGTATTATGTGAGGTCACAAGCTAAAGGGTAAGTGGGTCTTCCTCTTGTTGAAGTAGAATGAGCTTTTTTTTGTTACCGATTTTTTTTTTCGGTTCACTGCTGTCCTGTTTCTCAGCACCTACTACTGTCTTTTTTGAACTTTTACCTTGTTTCATGAACTTATGTCAATTTACTGTTCCTAAACAACTTGTGCGGTGATTCCGCGTTCTCTCAAGTCCATTCTAAATGATTTTCTCCTTTCTCTCTTAGGAACGCCTTCGTTGCGATTAGGAAGGCTTAAACTAACTTCTATTCAAACTTAATCTAGTCTAATTTGCTTAATTTTCACCAAAAATAGGCTTGAACTGTTGTGCTATGTTCCGTTTAAACTGAACACTAGTGATCGCATCGACGACCGTTACTTTTGCTCAATAAATTGTCAATAGGTCACCATACTTAACATTCGTCGATATGTAAAAATGTCAACGTTCAGATGACGCTTCTGATCGTGACTTGGCCAACCTACTGTGGCTGCAGAGGGCGAAGCAAAAAAATGTCAACGTTTAGAAATAAGTTCGATGACATTCCTGATCATGATATGGGTGCACAGGGCGAAGCAGCGTCCAGCAACGGTGACGGTCGGGCGAGTTTGCAAAGCTTGTCGGGCAGTTCAACACCCAGCACACTCAGCCCTACGGATGCCGGTCTCAGTCTCGAGGACGAGTTCCACAAGGTCGGCCTCTCTCTTGATCTGATCGATTAACCCTGATTGCAGTTATCTGGTGCTGGTGCTTTTGAATTTGAGTGGTACAGTATTGGTCAAACTGAATGCTATACTCCGTCTTGAAGGTGGGACGTTTTGTTTGCGCGTACAGTGTTAACCCTTCACCGTCAAAGTGGATTTCAAAATCCACTTTCATAAACAGCTCAAAGATTTTTATTCCTCGTGAAATTTGTGCCCTAATGTCTTCTTTGAAGTTTATTGTCGAGTGGCAGTCACTTCCTCGTTGTGATGTCGGTGACTACGAGATACCGGTGATAATGATGGTGATTATGATAAAAAGGAGTATGAGTACAAAAATCCTGACGTTAAAGGGTTAATTGAAGGTTCTCGTAAGATTTCTTCGTTGTATGTGAAAATTGCTAACTGCCTTTAACGCTGTTCCCATTGAATGTTAACTACTTTTTAAAGCCTGCTATTTTGAGGTCTGATTATCCCTACGCTATTGCGACTGAAAGTTTTTAGCTCAGGAGGCGTAGCACGGTATTTTCGTGTTCGGTTGAAGATCAGTGTGTTAATTATAATTTCTAATCGTCGCATATGTTTTAATTTTCTATACAACGTGTTTCAGAGAGATACAACTTCATATGTATCAATGGGAATGAGTGTTCCCAGTGGGAAAATGTAAGGTCTCTAGCGTTAGGCCTTCTATTTGTTGAAACTGAACAAGTTCTCTGTTTCGTTACGAACCATCTTTTTTCAGTTCATTGCAGTCATGTTTGTTAGCGTTTACTGCTTTCTTGTTCAACTTTCATCTTGTTTCATGAACTTCATTGAATCTTACCGTTTCTCAATGAAGGATTTGGGGTTGCACCTTTGCGTAGATTCCCTGTATCCTTAATTTTATTCTATTGTGGTCTCCCACTCTGGGAATCGTCTTTGGTGAGGTTAGGGAAGCTCAAACTAACTTATCTAATTTTCATCTAAGAGAATACGGAAGTAAATTCAGAGTCGTTCATGGATAAAATTATAGTACATGCAGTTTGTGAAATGACACACGGCCTGGATAGTGATTTCACTTCTCTGCGCGCAGTTAAAAAAATGAATTTAGGAGCGTTATTAAGTGTGTGGTGCAGCGTTCATTACCAGCGTGTTGCCTCATTTAGCAGTGTGGTGCAGCGTTCACTACCAGCGTGTTGCCTCATTTAGCAGTGTGGTGCAGCGGTCACTACCAACGTGTTGCCCCATTTAGCAGTGTGGCGCAGCGGTCACTACCAACGTGTTGCCCCATGTAGCAGTGTGGCGCAGCGTTCATTATCAGCGTGTTGCCTCATTTAGCAGTGTGGTGTGCAGGCCATGAAGCAACGGCTGGAATTCGACCTCGTATACGGCAACTCAGCACCTGACTCCACCACCTCCACCGCCTCAGCAGCTGCCGACAATAACAACCCTGCTACCAGGTGCGTGTTCTTCTTTGTCTCACAGGTGTAAATCGCCGTACTGCTTTGGTGCTAGACTTGGTGGTTTGGTCGTGAGCTTAGTGTCGTAGATTAAACGTCGTTTCTAGTAATTATGGGATCTAATTCTCATTGATACACATTGCAGCAATTGAAGAGATACTCTTACGTCAGTTCCAAAAACCTGCTTCTTTCCTATTTTGATGTATCCATATTCGTCTCCTGCCTTAGATGTTTCTATGAAGTTAGGCTTCGTTCCTTGTGTTGTGTCCATAGATCTTCGATGTCTAGTGTGTTTTCATTGCCTCTCAAATGCCCTTGGTGTGCGCTTGCTTTTATTTTCAATGATGAAGCAAATACTGGGCTGTTGTATTAAGAGAAAAAGAACCATATAGGCGCGCGTGGACAGAAAAATTCCACGGGGTCGCGCCATCGCTCTATTCATATCAATAAGCTGTTATTCTCCCATTCATTGTTCATAGTAAATCGTACTATTATTTAGGAGTATCTCATTCTTTTAAATCAGTTTCTCTATGTAGTATTTTTCTCTATTTCGTTTTCGGTTGAAATGTATGAGGAATACTTGGTTGAATTTACAAAGTCGAACGAGTGTTCCGTTTCTCAGCTGTGTCATACCTCTTTATTTTTTCCTGATTTAATAGTCGGCTTGATATCCTTTGTTGGGAAATGTTATTTTAGAATAACTAACATTTTTAAATAATTTATTTACGTAGTTGTGTTCGCTTTCATGTGGCACCTCGACATTTCCGTGAAGAAGTTTAAAAGTAGCGTAAACTGAGATAGCTCCTAGTGAAAGTTGCTGCAGTCGGCGTGGTAATATTAGCTTTGTGTGGATGAGCCAACAAAGAATCCTTTAATAAGACAAATTTAGACACAAAACAGTTGGTACTGGCTTGCCTCGACTCTAGTGATGCGCGTTGGTAGGCTGTCATCGTAGGAGAGCTATTAATTCATAAATTTTTTAGAATATGTCTGAATTTGATTGAGTAGGGAAATTTTTGATAACTACTTTAAATTCCCTACTTGATCAGTAATGGATTATCGTTTCATTTCATTTTTTTTGCAGCTGGCTCCTTTTGATTTTAGTGCTCTTATTCTTGCGACTCTTTTGCTGAGCCTGTACTTCTTTTTGCCCCTCATTTTCCATGTGTTTCAACTCGGAATAATTGAAATTCCTGATGCTGCAATAAACCCCCCACCAAACGACTAATATTCTCGAAGTAACCTCGCATTATCTTCGCCAATTTTGTATCTATGCTACCAATTTTTTGAGTTTATGAGCCTCTCTAACATCTCTAATTTCCCTGGAAGTGTGATGAAGTATTCATGCGCACCACAAGCGTCAATGTGCCCTCGTGTTAACTCTGAGCGGCGTCAGAAGTTACTTCGGTCGAACGTCCATGCATTCTAAATTTCTGACTTCTATGAACACTTAATGTGTTTCCTAAATCGTGTAGTAGTTATTAATTAAAGAAAATAGCATGTGTATATTTTTATAAAAGCATCAGCTTTTGCTGCTGAAAGAGTCATGCGCTGATGAAAAGCTTCTTGAGATGAATAGGCGTTAAGTGTGAAATTGCAAGTGATTCTTATGTGTTGAAATTAAATGCAGTTTCTCTACTCCGTGAATTTAAATTTTCACTCGAATGATATGCTGGTGGTATGTTTTCCAAAAATGAATTTGTAATAAGAATAATAAATTATAATTCAAAGCATCTATTGAGCAATTAACGCTTTCGAGTCTATCCTTCACGCGCTGTTTATAAAATAACAGCCGATCGTGTGGGATCACCTTTGGGTTATCAGTGGAGGCACTTCTTTCATCTCTCTCGATGTAGATGGAGAGTAGCGGGTTGCGTTTTGGTTCGCGCTTGTTTGACCTTGCGAACAGCGTGTAACTGGCTTCAGTTCAGTTCTATGTCTAGCTGAGGGCCGGTGTTTGATGCGAGCCATGATCAGGTGTGCGACAGCACTCCTGTAACGGCCACTTGTATAAAACAAGCTAGGTAGTAATGTTCGTATAGTTTCTGAACTTCACTTAGAAGAAAAATCGACGTGTCAGAGGTTTTGATCAGTTTTACCATCGCAGAAGTTCAGACGTTGTGTCTGCAGTCGACACACACGCTCGAGTCTTTGTAAATTTTGGTAGAGCTGGTGAAATACCTCGACCTGTTTTATCATTACCTCCCGGTAGTGCAGAGTGAGGGAGACTTCCTCGCATCTTTAGTAGCAAATGCCCATACACGCTTCAATTTCGGGTGTGTGAGTAGTTGTTACTGCGCTGATCTGCGTCTAATTGATATTTTGCTACGAGTTTTCTCTTAACTTTAGCTATTATGATGAAAGAACAGAACTTGAGTTCGGGGAAAGTAAGAGGGCTTTGATAACGCTTCTGTCTCACTGCTCAGGAAAGCATGCAGCTGGTGTGATAAGTAGTTGTTAAAAAGTCAATCTTAGTTGCATACTTTGTTTCATTTAAATTTTTTACGACATTTTATGTTTATTTTTTACTTCAAACAGTCCATTTGATGGGTCTCAAATACCTGGAAGTTATTTCTTTCGGTATGGCTCTGAACATGTGAACATTGTTGACCGTGCTCTGTGCAAACATTGACTGTGCTTTTCGTTAGTGAGCTGAAAACAGCCTCGTGTTAAGCGCGTAGTAGCCTGACTTCTGCTGTTCCTGCAAGAGAACGCCTGAGCTGCTCAGGCAGACGCCACGGCGTGTCTCGCTAGCGTTAAGTCGCGAGTGTTGAGCAATGTTGTTGGCAACAGTGTACTTCGTACGTGTTCCTCCGTATGTACGTGCGTGGTCATGTGCCTGGTCTCACGTCCATCTTTTATTTGTGCATGTTCCTCCTCCGCTGCCTCTCCAACTGCCTCTCGTATGAGGCCTGCCTCTGCCACCACTTCATACGCCACACCTACTCCACTCACTCTAATTTTCTTTCCATACTACACGTGTTTCTCATCTTCACTCTAATTTCGCTTCCATACTACACATGTTTCTCATCCTCACTTGGTTTTCTTGTAACATCCATACTTTTGTTTCCCATCCTCACTTGGTTTTCTCGTAACATCCATACTTTTGTTTCCCATCCTCTCGGTAACATCCATACTTTTGTTTCCCATCCTCACTTGGTTTTCTTGTAACATCCATACTTTTGTTTCCCATCCTCACTTGGTTTTCTTGTAACATCCATACTTTTGTTTCCCATCCTCACTTGGTTTTCTCGTAACGTGTATACTCCAATTGCTCATTTTTCCCCCTCGCTGATTTTTCGTTTGTCGTGACCACTCGTTTTTTGTTCTTTCCTGGACTTTATCTTCCACAACTGTGTATTTTTTCTGAATTTTCATACATTATGCAAACCAATGCTCCGTCATGTTCGAAACTCATCTGTTGTGTTTCGGTTCATGTTTTCTCTGGTTTATAACCTCAAATTATTTCTTTTGTTTTTCCTCTGCTCTGTAACCTCATTACATTTCAACCACCGTGCTAATCACACAATCATCCAAATGTCCATTATTTTTCATGTATTAATTTCGAATGTTTTCTTCACTACCTCCCCATCTTCCGTCTTCGATATCCAACCCTCCCTGACCCTCTGCATGAACTTACTGTGGTCATTTCTAATTATTGCCTGCTTGGATTACGCATGACTTTGATGCTAATCGTATGTCTTATGACCTTAATTTTCGTATGTTCTTGTTATAATACGATATTCTGTCACCTGTACCTTTCCGTCCATGGTGCGTAAATTGCGATGAGATGCTGGAATCTACATAAAAAACTTCGCGCCTTGCCGTCAACTCCGTACCTGTGAAAAACGAAAACTTTTCGAGTTTATCTTGTTCATAAAATTCATCATCTCACGCTGCCAATTTTTTCGCTGTCTCGCTCCTGACGAACTTACCTTCTCAATTGATTGCTTTTTCGTCGCACAACTCGGCGATTTACTTCTTCCTTTTTTGGAACCCTTCTGATAAGGATACGCGGTACTCCGTTTCTTGGCTGCACTTCTCATTCCACGCAATCTGTTCCCCACCATTCTTCGACGCTGTATTTTACCTCTCCCCTCCCACGGGATCATTTCTGGTTTCCTCAATTACACGACATCACCGCCCGTCTCTTGTTTCGTCAACGTGACACGCTGGTATTTCAATCTTGATATTCCATCACTGTTGATGTGCACTACTTAATTATCCCTCGGTTCTGCATTGATCTCTCCTCTACTGCATCAAAATGTCCTCACGCTTACACTCACGATGTACAACATCTCGCTCCTTTTATTGTTGTGGGCAATGCGATACTCGACTTCATCACCGTACACAATGCCGATGTGCATCACTTGTACGTCTACTTTGTGACATGCTCTTCCGCTCCATCGTGTGACGATCTCATTTGGTTCTGAAACACTCGATTCTTTCATAATCTTCGGTGCTACATTTCTTCCTTTCCATTCACCTAACGAACAACGCTTCCTTTTGACGGACGTTGTGTATTGATGAAACGATCACTAGCTGCTCTCTTGCATATCTTTCTCCCCTCGCTCTTGTCGTCCGTTGCACACCATTCTCCTCTCACTCGCTACTCTCCCCTCACTATTGCCCTCTATTGTACAATACTCGCCCCCACTCTTACCCTCTATCGTACTACAATTTCCCCTCACTCTTGCATTCTATTTTACAACATTCTCCCCTACTTTTGACCTCTGTTGTACAACACCCGCCATCCACTGTACCACGGTCCCCACCGGTACGCTAGTAGGGGGAGGAGCTGCACTGTAGAGGAGGGGCCCCCGTACTCTCCGCACCCCTCCAACACCATCCCTCCCCACCACACAGTGACGGCCGCCGCCCCGGCCTCTCCCTCCACTGTGCCTACCTACAAGTAAGTCTTCTCTCACCCTCCTAGCGCCCACAGATGTCCTCCCGCGTCCTCAACGTGAAGATGCTCCACAGGTTTCTCTTTGGTTGCATGTTATGTTACGAGTTTTAAATGCGATACCATTAACTGGGTTCCTAGTTATTCGGGGCCTTGTAAGTTTGTTCTATGTTTGTGGGTTCAAAACACTCAGTAGGGCCGCTCCTCTTATGTTTTTCGGGTGAATCTATTTGTTTATAGAAGGTGGTGGCGTTAAGAGTTGATTGATTCTAGCGAACGAGACTTAGCTTGTGCTACACGTGTGCGGTGTGGTCTTGTTATTTGAGCTGTATAGTCTTGCGATTTATGTTCGGATCTGATGATTTTCGCCCACGGGAAGATCTTAATTACTCTCGGCGTGCGTTCTGGCTTGCCGAGTTGTCTAATTTTAGTCTCACTAATGTCATTTTCCAAGGCTGATCTGAGTAATTGAGCTTTACTGGGCCTGTGGAGCATCTAGTGTGTGGGATTACTTATTGAGCTGAGGTTGCACCTCGTAATACTCCTAGATGAACAAAGAATGTTTCGACTCCCGATACTGTATGTTGAAGATATTTCATTTATCTGATTGGCATGCAGAGGTAATGTCGCTGCCTTTTTGTACGTATCGCCATTAGTAACATTGCATTACGGAAAAATTCAAATTGGCGTGTCTGTGGTTTTAAATATCCTGGATCCACGAGAGATCAGTCCCTGTGCAAGTGTATGAAGTTTTGCTTTGTTGGGATGGCGAAGCTGCTCTTCGCCTTTCAATTGATTTAACTTAACTTATTTTTCAGCTTGTTCATTATTGTAACCCCCAAAGCTCTTCATATTTTACGATCGTCATTTATTTCGACTGTGAACCAGGCGCCTGTTTCAGTGTAGCTTGGAGGTAGCTTCTGAGTAAACGTGTTTACTTTTGCAGGAATGTTTAAGCATTATTGAGCGCCGGAGATTTGTTTGAAAATTAATTCCTTGTTTGTTTCGTTTAAATATCGTCTCCTACCAAAGAAACTAACTACTATAACATTTTTAAATAACGCACTAAAGTTATTCAAACCTGGAGCGAAGTAGATTCATCTGCGGTAAAATGCCGTAAGTTTTCTCTTAGACGGATTTGCAGGTGCCATTTAACAAGTGAGTATTTTATTATTCTATTGCACTTGACCATGTAATTGCATTCTATGTTATTGTTTCTGTCTTTCGCGCCATGCTTTCGTCACTCGTCTTAGCGTCATTTACCCTAACTTAACGTAGTCAACCGTTACTCTCCAACATATTTATGCAGGTCAGTGGAAGTTTATGCGGATTCTTTCTTCCTCAATGCCATGCTTGAATGTGGTTATTTATTGCATTTATTGAGACTTTTTGCTCGTGTCGTGAGATCTGATAGTCATGTCCTGGTTCAGAGATATTAGTTTGAAGGCATTTCAGGGCATGTCTTCAATAAATGTGTACGTTGCCAATTGTCTTTTCAGCAGTTGTAGTTACTACTGCCGTTTTATTATTTTTAATTGAGAAGCAATTAAACTTAAGGCCAAATTGATCGTTAATAAACGAAGCAGTTAATAGAATAAATGATCTATTCTAATTCATCGAGCTTAATCTGTTGTCGCTGTAAATCATTATGGACTTAAGCTTTACATTCAGATAGGCTATATTTTTCCCTCTCCAATTTTTCCTCTCCAATTTTTCCTCATTGGACGGGCGTTCTCAGGGCGTGCAATTTTCTGTATCTGTGGGGGCATTAGCGCTCCAAAACGTAAAATGCACGAGCTATAAAGGTCAGGTCAGGTGGGCCTTTTATTGGACATCGTTTTCGGTTAACTGCTGTTTTCAACACCTATTCTTTCTTGTTTGGTTTTGATGTTTTTTCAAAAGAACTACTTTCAATTTTGCCTTTTCTATGGAGTCTGTATGGTACCTGCTTAGATTCCCAATTCCCTAATTTCATACCAAATAGTACTTTGTTTCTTTCTCTTGTGAACACTTTACTTGAGGTTGAGGTTTCAACTAGTAATCTACTTAAATTTCATTTGTCAGGTCAGCGCGCATTCATTCTGTTCAAGGATTCTTCGATTTTTCTAAGTTAAATATCTTAATGGTCCTCATTATGACTGCGGTAGTTTTCATTCAAGTGGTTCGGATGCACTCAATTGAATTATGCTCCAAATTCTGTTCTTCCTTTCCTGTGTGTCACATAATATCGATTGCTTGAGGCTGAAAGGACTACACCCATGGGTCAGTGATAGCTACGGTTGTTGTGTCCACGGCTGTGTTACCACTCGTCCTGGGGTATTTGACTCATTTTTTTCCACTGTGTTGGAATGGCGGTTTTCAGACAACTGATTACCCTGCCTACACTACTGTCATGGATTGGAAGAAATATATTTTTTGCTTTTCAACAATGATTTTAGGTTCAATCTCTTAAAAATTCCTTGATCCCTTCTTAATTTAGTTCGAGGGGAGTCAGCTCACGGTGAAGCTGATACGTATTATTGATCTTTGTAGGTACTCGTTGTCTTGCAAACATTAGCCCTTGTTGCGATCTGGTTAGATTTGCATTTTATAGGGTCTATTTCATCTAATTTTTTACCGTCTTCGGTTTCTGTGATGTGGACTACAAATCCTTCGATGGCCGTTAAGATATGTTCGTGCCTCTCGTAGTTAACATTGAGGCAGGGTTTACTAGTAAGAAATATTAGTGTCTCTTGTAGGTAACATTGAGGCAGGGTTTACTAGTAAGAAATATTAGTGTCTCTCGTAGGTAACATTGAGGCAGGGTTTACTAGTAAGAAATATTAGTGTCTCTCGTAGGTAACATTGAGGCAGGGTCAAGAGGTGCCGTGTGTAAGGTGTGGCGTTTGTGTGTCCCACAGAGACTATCTGGAAGCGAAGCGCCAGCAGCGAGCCATGGAGGCGGGCCGTGTGTACAGGAGTGCGCCTGCAGACGCCGCAGCGCCGCCCTGCCGACCTGACTCCCTCACCTCGCCCACCGCCGCCGCTGCTGCCCCCTCTCCTAGTACCTTGCACAACGGGGTCTGTCCTCTTTCTTGCCCAATTTTTGCACTAGTCAGTCGTCTCACCTCTTTGTTACATTACGTTTTTTTTGCGTTATTTTTAGTCAGTCGTCTTGCCTGTTCGTTACATGACATTATTTTTGCATTACTTTTAGTCAGTCATGTTACCTCTTCGTTGCTATGTTTTTTACATTATTTGTTAATTCCTCCTTTGCCTTGCCCAATGAAATACAGGGAAAATAAAAATTGGACTGTTAACATGATTTACAGTCGCATAGACTAACTCTTATACACGCTGTAAGTTCTACAATTCTGTGCTTGATGATATGTGCGAGACCCAAACCTATACAGCGTTCAAAATGAAGCTAGAATTTTATATATTTTCATTTTGTTAGATAAAAACGAATTAGATGAAAAATTTTTTATCGCGTGGGTTGATGTGCTTGCTCATGGTATACAAACCATTGCAATCGTTGACACTTCTTGGAAAATAACTAAATAAACATGCGCAGAACTGGACGTCCTGTGAGGCAGACAGAGCTCATGTCAAGAATATACAGAAGGAGGCCGTCCTCTCTTATGTTAAGGTGAGTTTTTTGTGCGTGGGTACAACCTGAGATAGGTTTTCTTCTCTAATCCAAATTGCCACCGTAATAGGGGCAGGCCGCTGCCAATTAGCACGTCATTCACGTAGCTGGCAGCGGCCGCGCTAAATTTTCCTCTTCGGCGCCAATGTCCTGCGTGAAACGGCGCAGCTACACGGCAGTCTTGGCCTTCATATAAAATACTGCGGTGATTTGCCGTCACGCAAGCATTGCAACAAATAAGCACTGTAGTTGATTGTTTCATTTCCTCTTTGGTTAATATTTATTTCCTTTGAAAATTGACACGCATGGAGAGTTCGCCGCCTAGGTATCTGAACTCTTTATGAAAGCATTTAGTTTAAAATTTTTTCATGAACATGACTGTTCCTTATTAGGGGGAAACTTCTTCTATCATTCTGTTACCAATATTACCATTATTTGTTGTATTTGGAAGGGATTTTTTCGTGTGAGCACAAATTTTCAACAGTTTATTGCATCCATAGTGTTTAAGTCTCACGACAGTTTCGTAACTTGTGTTTTGCCTTTGAGCAGTCGCGTGTAAGTCCCACCAAAGAATCTCAGCCCGGATCCCTGAACGCCAGCTTCGACTCAGGAGGTGTGCCTGAATCGTCATTATCACCAGTTCCTCCTGCCGCTAACGGGCACTCCTATCCGTCTCCTGTTCCGTCCTATCTCCACTCGCACGGGTCTGCTGTCTCGCCCTTCCCTCTCCATGGCTCGATAGACCAAGCGTCGTATCCCTCTAATGGATCCACAGAGCTTACACAGCCTGTGAGTGGGGGCGTTGAATCCCATAAGAGTTACGCTACCCAGGAATCCGTGGATGCGCCTCCAGCTCTTCACCCACGATTAGATCCTTCCAATTCAATATCCAATGGTGGCCGGCCCACCTCTCTTAGTCACTCAAGGCCTAATAATAAAGTAAATAACGGTAATAATAACAACAACGCAAGTCGCTCCAACGGGGGCGCTAGTTGTATCCCCACGCTGAGGGGGAGCAGTAACACTCCGTCTCCTACGTCCCCTCTATCTCCATCCCTTTCAAAAACCATAACCAATAACACGCGACCTACGTCATCATCGTCTTCTAATAGCGTAAGGACCGCTGGTTCGAGCACCCGATCAACAGCCCCTAGCAAGAGTGTCAACGGCAAGCTGAGCAACGGGAGTGCAGGCAACAGGATGGCGAGTGGCAACTCTAGGACAGCAGCACCTGGTGCTGTCGGTGGTGGTGCCGGGCGCGGTGCTAATGGAGTTGGAGCTGGTAAAGCGCCGCTCATCGCCCAGCACAGGCGTAGAGGCAGTGGAGCAGGTCCGTGGTTAGCTTGTGCTGAAAACTAGTTTCAGTTCTAGTGTACGTATGTACTTGTTGTTCTTGGATGTTGTTTAAATGCTGAATCTAAGAGCGTCTGTCCCATCATGTTGTTGTTCAACTGCTAAACCCAAAAGCGTCTGTCCCATCATGTTATTTTAATGCTAAACCCGAAAACGTCTGTCAAAAAAAAACGTACAGATCTCGTTAGAGACCCTTCGAAGTTAGTTGTAGTCTTGGAGCAGAGGACAGGTGCTGCTTCCCGACTAGCGTCGGTTATTGTTACTTTCGTTCTGTATCCTGTAGTTCATGATTATAGTCTGACAGTAGAACTTCGAACTAGAAATAAAGAACTTGAAGCTTACCTAAGAATTGCAAATCAAGTAGAATCTGGTTACCACATCACACGAAATGCGTGATTCCTTTACTCCTAAACGAGGTGGATTATTAAGTGCGTAAAATGTGTGGACAGGCGTGAGCGGCATCCCAGGGAGCATGAATGGCGTCAGAGACATCAATGGAGGAGGAGGCGGCTACGATGCTGAGCCTGGGCTCTCCAAGATGGGCTTCACGTACAGGCGGGAAATGGAGAAGCAGCAGCACGAGAAGCAACTTCTCGATAACCTCAGAAATGTAAGTCTACACAACTATTTTCTTTTGTCTTAGGTAACCAAGGCTTTTGATTACAATGCGCCCTAAACAGATGATTGCTTGGTCGACAATATCATCCAGCCTCTTTTTGCCTCGAGGAAGGAACCGGTTTCTGAGTTGCTTATACGAGTAACAATGTTACACTACGAACCTATCTTAGATACAGACCTGCTTCTTTGTTCACGTACTATTAAAGCCGCCAACATAGCATTCTTACATGCTCTGTTACTGTGACATGTATTTATATATATAATTATATATGTTGTATATTTTGTGAGTAATACGAACCAAAATGTTTTGAGAATGGCTCCTGTACGTTCTGCTCGATTGTTTAAGAAGAGAAATGAAAGTGTATGAGAACGCCGCTTTGCTAGTTATGAGTACTCAGCACATTCACGAAATATGAGCGGGTGTTGGTTGCCGTTTGGAAACGGTATAATGACTCCTATGTACGTAACCTGATGTGTTCTTTGGATACGCACTTCGTTATGAATTTGGGGTTGTATGTTGGATTGTAGTACGTATAAAAAAAGTCCTAAGTATTGCAACAGTTCAATTCAAATAGTTTATTGTATTTTTATTCCTTAGTGAACTTTATTGCAAGTTTGATTTGAACTAAGGACTATATCTACAATGGCACCATCAACGTTCTACTGCGTTGGTCTTAGTTTGTCTGCCTTTGCGTTTAACAATTCCAAAGCTGAATTTATTGGTGACCTTTTAATTTTCTATTTCTGAGGCGCTAGAGTACTTGGGACAGGCCAGCATTGAGTTGACTGCTCTGCCTTCAAAATTGATTTCTCAGTATAATATATTATATGAGAACATTATGTATATTCTCAGTATTATATTATATAATTGATTTCTCAGTAACACTTAACGTTAGAGTGCTGGCATAAAAGGCTAATCTTAGCGTATGACGTTTTACGGAGCATTTGACTCCTGGCATTTGACTCCTGGATCAGCTTATATTACAGAGCTTGTTGTGGCAGGCGCACTCGATTGTCCATGTCTAAATTTCAAGATGTGGGGCGCACTCTATTGTCCATGTCTGCATTTCAAGATATGGGGCGCACTCTATTGTCCATGTCTGCATTTCAAGATATGGGGCGCACTCTATTGTCCATGTCTGCATTTCAAGATAATGGGGCGCACTCTATTGTCCATGTCTACATTTTAAGATAATGGGGCGCACTCTATTGTCCATGTCTGCATTTCAAGATATGGGGCGCACTCGATTGTCCATGTCTACATTCCATGACAATGGGGCCGGCATGTGTTGCAGATCATAGAGAGCCGGCTGAAGGTGACGTTACCGAGCAACCTGGGGTCTGCGCTCATAGACGGCGTGGTGTTGTGCCACCTCGTGAACCACGTGCGGCCTCGCGCTGTGCCCAGCATACATGTTCCGTCTCCTGCTGTTGTGAGTTCTCTAAATTACGAGACTACCGGAATGAACATTTTGGTTGGTCGATTTCTTCTGTCTAGGTTGCGGAAACAAACAACGCTCTCACATCAGGACAGTTGTTAGTGTTGGACTCAAGTGATGATTAATCGACAGAGATGGATTTACCAGCTTATCTCTACAGAAGGATGCAACTCCTGTATGAGAAGTATGAGATCTCGAGCTTAAGGTTACGTAAGCATTTCTTCAGCTGAAAGATGAAAAGTTTTTATATTCCTACGGTCTATCTTTTTTCGGTTCACTGCGATATTTTCCACCTCATCTGACTTTTTCCTTCAACTTTCATCTTTTGTTCATAAACTTCTTTCTTAACTTGCTGTTTCTGTGCGTTAGGGGTCTTGTATAAGAATGCACCTTGTGCATAGATAATTCGTTCACTAAACCCTGTCCTAAGTGGCACTTTCCTCCTTCCTCTCCTTGGAACACCTTTTTCATGATTAGGCAGACCTAAACAAACTTATCTAATCCAATCCAATCTGACATGCTGATTGAAAAGAAATTTAGCTCATTTGAAACGTGTTGTTTACGATTTTGTAGAAAGTCTTTTATCGTTTTGAGTGTGTGCATTAGTTTCTTAATGGGGCTGACATGACGCAACAATGCTAAGACTGGTGTGCAAACAAATTTCTTGTTAAATTAATTCGTATTCAATTCGTGAATGGAATTCTTTAAGGTGATCGAATTCTTTAAGGTTTGATCACATGCCAAACTTCACAACAGCACAGACGTACTTTGCCTTATTCGAGAGTGCAGTGAACTTCTTAACTGCTACTCAAGCCGTGCTGTTTTGAAGTTTGGCCTGTGATCAATCCTTGAAGAATTCAATTCTACATTCAATATCCTGGGCTATTAAGTATTTGAAATGGTAGTCAGACGAGCGGCCGATCCTTATCAGCGCTTAGAAAAAAATACTAGGCAGACGTTAGCGGCTTTTCATAATTGTTTCCTTTCGTGAAATTTCTCTATTTGAGAATATTATTGATGCTGTGTTTTATTCAATGACTGAGCTGCGCATCCATTTCTGTTAATGTAACCTCTTTTAGTCATACATAAATTAGTGCGCTGTTCTGTCTCATTTCCTCAACTTTAGCCAGAAATAGCAGTACTGATTCTCCCTATTTCTACCGACATTCTGAAATTTGCCGTCTAATTTATTTCATTGGTATTGCAAAGTCAGATTTACATCTGTCAATATGTTGTTGCAGCCAAAATTGACCGTCGCCAAATGCCGCCTGAACGTCGAGAGCTTCTTGGAGGCGTGCAAGAGAATCGGTGTGGAGGAGGTAAGGGTCAATTTTATCCTGGTCTAATTAATTAATTTGCTTCAAGTGATTCGTTCTATGTCCACAGTTTGTCTTATTGGCTTTATTTTGTCATGATTCAATAATTTAATTTATAAAGAGCATCATTTCATTTTGCCTATCGTAATTGTTTTCGTAACTCATTCATGTTCATCATTTGCCTGATTCTATTTCATCTTTAGGAACTTTAATATCTTATAAGTTTAATTTTTATTATTCCTTATCATGACTGTTTGGTATCCGCGTTTACTTAAACATAAATGATTGACCAGTCGATAGTATCCCTTAGTTTTCTAGAACAGCGATGCTTTTGCTGTTTTCTCATCTATTTATGAGGAAACGCTTTCGGCAGTTTGGGGCGCTCTTATGTGCTTTTTGTAACAGCTCCAATCAATGAAATGATTCTCTTGTAAGTCATTGTTGTGTTTCAATTGAACTTCGCAAAACTTTTTCTTGGTCGAAAGCGTTTCATGCGATCCTTCAAGTTCAATTATTCTAACTCTCTGCAAACATCTTCAGCTACTGATTGCATAGCTGTAAAAGTGCTCTGATGTTTAGCTAGCCTTTCAATTTGATCACTCGAATGCTTATGATTTACTCTGGTAGTTGTATGTGCACGATTAACATTTTGAAACAAGATTTGGTTGCATTATTGCACATGTGAAAGCAACAGCTTATGCCACTCAGTTTTTTGGAGTTTGGGTTGATGTTCTTATTTTCACTTTGCATTTAATTTGTTTTAAGCTTTTTTCTTACAACGTACTACGTGGCCAGTTTTTTCTGAGCAATCTGCCATTGCAAATTTTCCTGAGTGTATTCAGATAAGATATCTTAACACTCATTGTCGGAAATAAAAACCTTTGTGTCGGATGATTCAATTCAAATCCTTTCATTTCGAAATTTTGACCCCACAATAATAGCTTTACTAGATGCAAAGCTTCGTTGACCTAAAAATGTATCTTCTGACGCTTGTGAAGTTCTCACTGCAGGCATTTGCAGCCGGATGGTGGTTTTCAAATCCAGTATCAAAATACGTGGTTCAATTATTCATTAGATTGATTGTGTTGGGGCATTATCTATTGCCTTGCTCCTTGTAGGTATTCTATTTCAACTCAAACGTTTAAAAGTTGAACACGTTTCTGTTTGCAATTCAGTTCTCAAAATGAAAAACGTGGATTATTGTTGTTCTCGCATCGCGAAAAAGTACTTCATTGAAGAGTGTTACAATTGTACCTCGAAGGTATCCATTGAAAGTAGTACCAGTAGAGGAAGATATTATTGCAGGTATGAAGCCTGGGTCCTCTTTATTGCGCCCTAGCAAGACAGATATTACTAGATAACTGTGAGATATCTCATTTACGGTAGAATTTTTGCAGGTTATAACATTGACAACAAAACCAATTTTCCCTAGATGCTCAATGAATTTCATCCTCCACCATCACCTCAGTTCGTACGCAGCTTTGCTCACACTGTGTCCGTCTTTACATTTCTGGGCATCGTAAAGTCGCTTTCCTGATTTTTGTTCTTTCTTCTTATCTCATGTATTTTTCAAGTGTAAATAATTTTCTGCCATTTTTCTCTGTGCCTGTTAACTTTCAAAAACATTAACTTCTATGTATGTCAAATGAATTCAATCTGACATTTTCGTCTCTTGTTCATAATGCTTTTTATTACATCGTTGTTTTAATGGACGTTAATTATGGTAGATCTAACTTATGTTAATTATATCCATTAGCTCAGTGGAAAACTTTCCGTCTCTCCTTTGCTTCACCTGTAATTACCTATCATTAAGCTCGGGCATTTCCCCCTTCTAAACCATGCTGTTTATTTTAATTGTATGAACCGCCAAAGAATGTGTCGTTCCTTTACCTATTTTTAAAAAATCCCGGCAAATTTTTGATGCGAGGGACTGACATTGTGCACACCGTATTTTGTGAAGCACGATAGCATTAGTCACCCAGTACTCCTTGGCCCAGCTCAGCGTCTTCTGTCAGCCTCACAAGAGCAAGAGGTAAGTTTTGTGGTTCGCTAGCGCTTTAACATCATTCTGCTCTTCAAAGTCTGCCTTGTTTTCTTGGTGGCCGTTCGCCTCTGCTTGGGTGCGGTGTGGTGGGACGCATCAAGTTCAGTCGTCACCGCTTCATTTTAAAGGAGTTTATCCGAATTTTCGGTAGTGTGTGCGTCGAATCAAGTCATACGTTGTTGATCTCGCGTTGACATCATCTTTTTCAAGGTGTTTTTACATTCAACGTTACGTCTGATCTGAAAGTCATTCCTTCATGTAGGGTTAAAGTGATTTCAGTTCGTGAAGCGCGGTTTTTGCGTAGAAAAAGTTGCAGGTGCCGTTGCGCTTTTAATTTTTTGTGTTGACGGTTCGACTGCTTTTTTTCTGAGGTTAGTGAATTGTTGTGATACTAGTGGTCTCGGTCAAAGGTGGGTTATTTTCAAAACAAGCTGTACATGCGCTTTTGATAGCTTACAGTTACTTCTAAAATTATTTGCTTTAAACAAGACTGATCTTGGACGTCAGGCTCCGGCGTTGTCCTTTTCTCTAAAATTTTATTAATGTACTTTTTAGCGTTTTCGCCCAACTATATAACCTGGTTCGAATCAGAAATTTTTATCTATGCAAGCCACAGTAAGAACGTCGTGTCGCTGTAGTAGTAAAATACTGAAATAGTTCCAGCTTTTCGCCATTTTTTTTCATATTTTATACGGAAAAAGTTAGCCGCTCAATAGGGTGCTTCTCCTGTTGTGTTTCGTCCCAACGGCTCAGTTGGCAACGCATTCGTTTGTAATAGTTTTAAGTTACTAAAACTTGATTAGTGTTTTCGAGTTCCAAATGCGTTTCTGGATTTATTCTAATGCATAACTGACCTAAATTTTGTTCAGTCAGTTTGTTTGTTCAGGGAGGCTTCTACATAGTGCTTTTCTGTGAGGGAGTTTGAAGAAGGGACACGTAGCACTTCTGAGCGTAAAGATTTAAACGATTTAAAAATCTTGTAATCTATTGGAAGTGATGTGCTTTGTGTTGTACAATTGTTTTTGAATGAGATGGATAATGGTGCATCAGAGATTTCGTTTATCAATTTATTTGTTGTACGATGTTTCCGAGCTGCTTTCGTAGTTCTGATGCGGTGTTATAGCTCGCTAAACGAGTGTTCGAAAGCTGCCATTTAGAGCAGTATAAACTTGTCTCTGTCTTCTTAAACTTAAGGCAATTTGTTTTCCAATCTAGATGCTTAGAGTGCTTAGAGGAATACACGCTCTTGTGCTTTTTCTAATTGCCTAAAGAACTATTTCAGACCTAATTGTATTACCCGAGCACTCGTCAGGACGAGATGTGCTCGTGTATACGTGCTAAAAACACTCGTGTCATCCGTAACAACAAGTATCCGAACCTCGCTTTAAATTTTAAGCTGTACATGCTGTACTTCGAATGTGTTACGTTTGTTATAATTATGTTTTGTTATAATTGTTACGTACGCTTGTGCTAGGAAGTTGTAAAGCGTAGCTTTAGTGCATTTCATCATCATTGTGTATTAGTTATTACCATTGGCATTACAAAAAGTCGGATGAATAACGATCTCATTCATTACACAACAACCTATAATATGACATCGTGTAGCGCTTATGATGTCAGCTTAGCAATTTGAGTTCTGGGAACAAGTTAAAATAATGGCTTGAGGATTATGCTTATTATTAACTTGAAATTTTGAATACGATATGCATTTTTAGTTCTGTATTGTGCACCACGTTTTGGCGAAAATCGTTCAGTGGAGAAGTTTGTCGAGGTTTGGGCTCATTTTTGAAAGTAGCATGTTTAGGAAGTTGTGTTTTTTTCGATGTTATTGCTTTTGTCTTACTTTAAAAAATCCGCTCTTTAAAGTAATGCATTTATAGGCCTATAAATTCTTACGCTGGCCAACTTGGCTTTCATGTGCCACTGCTCTAGGTTTAGAAGATATCTTGACGGACGTCGTTTCATTTACGTTCTACGGGAATTTATGATTTTGTTTGTACTCTTAAGTAAGCAAATCTGCAATAAGTCGAATATTGAATTTACTTGCATGTATTGATCCAAAGATTTCTTCGATCAATGTTCATTTTATCTTCGTTGTGTGTTCAAAAAGAAAAATAATGAATACCGCCTTGATTTTCTGTACCTAGAATTTCCTCCATTCCATGTCACTGAAACATCACTGATGTTCTCTAGATGATATCGAACTCAGTACTTGATTTATTTATTTTACGGGAAATTTATTCAGTGTTCTGATTACTGATTAGTCACTCTTCCGAGTCAGCCTTTGTGCGTTGTATTTTTCCTCAGGATGCATAGGAGTTGAATCCAGTTTTTTTAACGAATTTAATCGACCTGTTTTGAATACCTTCAGCTAATGACAGCTTTTCTTGACGGTGAAAATTAATACAAAACTGATCAAGTTTGTTACGCTTTCCGAGCATCAAAAGCCAATGTCTTATTAAAAAAGGCATAAGTGTGGATTTCACAAGAAGAAACAATTCTGTTTCTAACACTTCCAAAATTCGATGTATTTCAAAGTATTTGTAATTTGACGGCTAAAGGAATCGAATTTTTGTTCCAGTTCTATGTCCACCGTTAGAAGCAGCAATGTTTGCCTGTACACTGACAAATCGTCAGCATGCTCGAATACTGTTAATTCAGTGATGATTGAATTATACCAAGTGGTAGATTCTGGTACATATTAGTGGTAGATTCTGGTACATTCCAGCAGATATTGTTATCGGAAGTATCACTCTGATTGTACTCTTTATTTTGTTATAATTTTTTTTCTAATATAGTAATTGTATAGTTAAAAATATAGACATTTAGGCCAATTTTTTTCTAATAGAGAAATGATGTAATTATTAAATGCTTTTTTCCCGCTTTAGGTATTTTTAGCTTCTGCTAATTTCTTCTGACGATTTCGTTCGACAAAATATTCATGTTGCTCAAAAATTCATTCGTAGTTGAATTAGTGCTACATTAATCTAAAATATAATTGTGTTTCATAAGCTTATTGTATCAACAAAATATGTATTGAACGCTAGGTTAATTTGATTTAGCTTTCTAATACAGTAATTAAATTTCATTCTCTTAGCGTTGGTGAGAATCGTGCATTAAGGCCTTCCAGAGACTTGGCCCTGTCAACAGTTTTTTGGCTTCTTCCTGAGTTGCGTCGAATGTTGTTTCACGTTGTGCCGGATGTGATGTGTTGCATTTAGTATGCTTGTTTCTTGTTGAATTGCACCTTAGTGTAAGCAGCACATAATTGGAGAGTCTCTAATGCCAGGTTTGAATATTCAGACAAATGTTTCACTTTTGATGTTGACTTCAATGTGCAGCGCACACTTGTCTAGGTTCAGAAGCTGGGGCGTATATCAGGGCGTAGTAGTACTTGCTCCTCTCCATATTGCGGTATTAGAATTGTACGTTCCACTTTTGTACAAGATTATCACTATTTCTTATCTTGTTCTTTTCGTAAATTTATCGAATACTTGGGTATGGGCGTCATTTGTTGTCACGCACTCTTAGAAGTTTTATCTTGAAAAGCGCATTTTGTTATTTTCATATCGTTAGAGTAGTGTAATAGGAAATCCGTTCACATCTTCTGTGTAAAGTGTTCGTTGTTTAGAAAAAATTAAGCTCCTGGCACCTCACTTTTGAATAAACTTTACTGAAGTAAAGACAGAACAGATGAAATTTGGATCACTATTTGTCGAAGCATTTGAGCAAGTCTGCTTCAGGGAGTTCTCATTTCAACGTCGTATTGTTGGGCATAATGAATTACTTGCTGGTCGTCAAGGTATGCAACATTAATTCATTTACAACCCCAGTGTTCAAATCTGGCTGTACCAGTTGCAGTTTAAGCAGATTATTTTTACATCTACCCTCAAGAGGAGCGCTAACGTAATGGTAGCAGATATCATTCGACGAATGGTTGCAGCTATCTCCTGCTTCTACCCATGAGGTGTGCTGATGATATTGGTCCCACGGTCACTCCCACATAGTTTGTGTAAAGAACTTAGAGTTTTACATTAGAATAATCAGCTCTGGAATTGATTATCGGCGGTGGTTATTGCTGATAGGCAGATACGAATGTTTTTTTCATGGTGGATTTCGTAGCTTCGATGAAGCTGTACGCTCTGCACTCGTGCTGAAGCACGGAATGAATGCTCAGTGCCTAGACGGATCTGCAAACCATATTGTTCATAAAATTTAGAAATTTCTAGCTCTAGTTTAGGGAATAAAGAGCATAGGTATTTGAGAGAATATACGAGTATATTCAAAAGAATATTTAGACAGAACAGAATTTCTTTACTACAAGACAATCTATTAATTAAAGAAAGATTTCACAAATGAGTATTTGAGCGAAATTGAAATCATGTTAAGTCATTATTTTATTGCACAATTCTATCTTTGTTTAAACACTTGTTAGAAAGTTTTCTGAGACTTTCAGAAGTGCATTTAATCAAAACAAAGAACCGTTGGCATAATCATCATCTCACCAGATTTTGCAAAAGATGTATACTCAATGAATGCATCGCCGAAGGTAAAACAATAACTGAAGCTATTCTAGAGCAAATAGTTGAACTTCGTAGTAAAGGATTAACCTATAGGGAAATTGCTGAACGTGTAATGGTTCTATGCGCGACTGTCTGTGCAAAAGTTCGGAAGTATCGAGAGTGGTGCTTTGAGTCGGAGCTCTTCGCTCGATCACTGGCCACATATCCTGCGAAAGGTGACGAATGAGGCGATGGCAACCCGTACATACTTACAGAATTGGAATTACAAGAATTTCACGTGAGTCGAAAAACTGTTAATAGAAAATTACATCAAAGAAATCTACGTACCTCTTCGTACAACAAAACGTGTAAACAATCTTGTAACGTATTCTATTTGCCATCTAAACAAAAAGACTGAGTTTTGGGAACAAGTAGTATGGTCAGGTGAGAGAGAAATCGATTTTTTAGGCTGAAACGAGGCTCGTCAAGCTTGAAGGAAAATAGGAACTGCCTGTAGCCCCAAGAATGCCTTTCCTATCATTAAGCATAGAGAAGATAGCATCATTGTGTGGGCTGTAGAAAGACTACACATTGATGTATAAGTGAATAGTTCCATGTAAAGACAGATACATAGGCGGAAGCTGTTTTCTAGCGCAAGAAAGTTCTACGTCCGGCACAATTGGGCGGGCCATTTAGCATGACGAAGATCCTAAACATATGGTGAAGTTAGCAAAAGATTGGTTCGTGAGTGACTTGATAAGTGTCAAACCGTGGCCTAGTCAATCGTCTGACCTTAATCCCGTTGATAATTTGTGACTAACATTTAAAACTCGTATGCGCAAAAGAGTCCAAAAAAACTTTGCTGATTACAGAATCATCTGCATGCAGGAATGGCTCGCGAGGCCTCAAATGAAGTGCCAGAAGTTATTCTCCAGTGACAGCAATCGCCTCTATGCTGTTGTCACTAAATACTGAAGCCAGCCAAATACTTTGTCTCATACGTTTCTTTGTTTAGTAGAATTTCTGGTTCTGTTTAAATAATCTGGAAAGCATAGGTTCCCTAAATTACATATACTCGAACGCAAATCGCTGTTCGAATTCTAAAGTTAACGCCAAGAAAAAAGTAGTACAAATACTTGCATCCAAGTACTACACAAAAGTAGTGCTGTGGAGTATTGTTCTAGTGTACTGACATCATCCTAAATACGTGTAGTTCTACTATAGAGCGTGTGGAGAGGAGCTGACAGATAGGAACTGGTAATCATACCCTTTGGTCGAATTTTCACGAAACGTTGTTGCTCTTGTAATTCAAATGGACAAATAACAGGCTTATGTTACCTGTGAGAGGTAGCTGAAGTGCCATCTAATTAAACTTCTTTGTAGCACATTCGCTTCTTCTTTTTATTTTGCGTCTAAATTTTTTTTTCAGTGTGATAGAGTTCCATTGCCCAATCTCCTTTTATCGTGATAAGTGTGCGACAAATATATTTGTTGTGTTAAACTTGGTTCTTGTTTCGCAAAATATTCCGACACATCAGATATTAATTCAAGTTCAAAATAACATCGTGAGTTTAACGCTTTAATAATTATATTTGACTTTGAATAATGACGATGCTTGAAATGTAGATGTATTTTTTGGTGAATAATGTTAGGTATTCTACGACTTGCGTATCATCAGTTTTTATTTTTGTGTGATGAATGGAAAATAGATCCCAGAGGGTTAAAACTTGTAAATTCTCGCGTTTATTTGCATTTTTTCATAATTATTAGTCCTTTTCATCCCTCCGATATGTTTTATTTCCTGTCGAGTTCTGTGATGTTAGAATTCAGTCGCTCAGCAGACTTCCCGGCTATTGTCAGCTAAGTTCACTAATTTTACTTGCGCATTATCGTTCAATTCGTTGCTGCTTCTTACGATCACTGTGCTCTTCGATCAATGTATGGCTTTTAGTGATTCACATGTTTGTAGTCTTGCCCTAAACTGTTACCATCTTCCAATACCTGTCTAAATTTTTTGTTCATGTTAGTTTTTGGTTCCCTAACTTACTTGCCTGACCGCTAGTCGTTATGTCACTCGTGTCTCGTCCCAATCAATGTTCGTTGTGTAGTTTCGTCGTCTTGCGTTTAATTTTCGTCTCCAGTTTTGTGTAGCTACCTTCTTGCATAAAAACAAAACTTGACATTGTTGTTGCAAATCAATTGCTTGAAATAATGGCTGTCTAATTAATGTAGAAGTGCGCTGTCTTCTTGTGTATGTGTTTTTTTCGTTCGACTTTTCCTTCGAGGTTCATTTTACGTTTGCGATGTGCGGGATTTCGTCTTAAGGTCTGCCATGCAGTGCTGTACAAACCCTTTTGAGTTATTTCTTCTTGCTTTTTTTCTGAGTTGCTCCGTGGAAATTGTGTGTTTCTCAGCACTGATGGCTTGGAATTTTGTGTTTTTAGAGCAGGTTTTATTTTACACAGTCAATGCACTAAATTAATTTGCACTGGGAATAAGTTCTGGTGTGCACTAATGTGCAGAATTTTCCAGCAGTCTTGACTTTAACTAATCGCAAAATTTTAATGAGCCGCACCCCTAGCACTTTGTGTATACGTTATACCGCAATGTTTGGATTTTTTGTTCATATTCCACCATATTATTGATTTCTTCATTTGCACTTTATGCACATAAATTGGATAGCAAAGAAGTTATTATTTCAAGGTGTTATACTTGGTTAAATGAATATTGTCGTTAAGATTGGCTCATTAAAATTGTCATTTTATAGGTCAACTTTGAAATGTAATTCAAGTTCAGAAAGTTATCATGCATCACTTTCTTAGGCCGTGCTGAAGTGTTTAGCATTACTTGTGGGTAAAATATCCGTACGTGCAGTCTGAAAGTTTCATACTTGTAGTTAAAATCATGTGTTTAGGTAATTAATCGAGTGATTAGTGTTCTAATTCAAATGCATGCTCGGAGTTGGTTTGAGCTAATGAAACTTACCCTCCAGAGTTGTTGGTCACTTGATTACATCAAAATTGTTAGTTGTCGTCAAATTTGATATCTACGTTCAAGAATTGCTGAAAGATCATTGTATGAAAGTTTGCTGATAATCTAGTATTTAAGAGTAACGGTTCATTGTAACTTTTTGTACCGAATGCACTCGAACTTTAACTGGTAAGCCACCTCATTTTAATCGTTTTGAAAATTTACATAAAATTTAAAAAGTATGGATCGTTTATCTCATGCGACGAACTAAATTTTCAGTAGTATACCAATGGTACGAATGAAATATACCAATGATTTCAGTAGTTTAGTCGTGTGGTATTCGTGAGCGTAGATATGACAGGAGGCGGAAGCGAGTCAGAGCTGAGAGCGCGAGTGTGCCTGTGTGTTGCAGGAGTTGCTGCCTCCTAGCAGCAGCATCGTCGAGCCCCCGTTCGATGCCGAGCTTATGTTGGCAACGGTGCTCAGGATGTTGGACCCAGACCTGCCTCTGCCTGACCACCTGCTGCATCTTCTGCCTCCTGGTCAGCAAGACCCGGTCCAAGCTGAGGACTGTGTTCCGCAAGACTCCTCCCAAAATGATGGGTCTTCCAGCGGTGAAAATAAAGATTTTCAGACTGACTCTTCACGGAATGAGGATATTTCAGCTCATAATGAGGAAGACTCATTCCTAGTTGGAAAAGTTGATGGTCTGACTGTGAAGGAAGAAACATCTGAGTGCACGCACGAGAAAGAAAAAGAGGCTAACGTAGAAAATGAAGAAGATATTCCTGCAGGCGGGAAAGTACTTTCAACTCGCTTTAATATGTGCGAGAATGATAGTAGTATCTCTGCAGAAAGAGATATTGTCATCTCACTCAAAAATTCTAATGTATCACATTCGATGGAGAATGTCCAGTTCAGTCCTTCCTGCGGTGACGGCATAAAAGACTTAGACATAACAAACCCGCAACTGATCAATGCCGGCAACTCAGTCCTTGAACGGCGTGGCAAGAATGTGAACAACTTGGTTGCTGCTTTTGAAAATCAAATTAGTGTAGAAGATATGGTACCTGCCATCCGACAGAGCGAATGTTGTAAGAGCCACAAATATGGGCTTAACTCCCCTAAAAAACAATCCACTGCTGCCCTCTCTCAGGGTATGAAAACTGAGGTACGCTCTTCAACAGATCTCGCTCAACGTTTGGAGGACTATGAAGAACCCGGTTCAGCAAATGTTGATGTGCTGAATACGAGACGGCTAGTCTCTGGCGGGAGTTTGGACTTGAGCGTACCCGACCTTGTGACTTCAACCAATGGCTGTAGCAAAACAGTGCCTTCTGAGGGCGCCTCTCCCGTTGAGGCTTCGTCGACTTTTTCTACTGATAAGATGGTAGTTAGTGATGACGTATTGCATACCTCCACAAGTTCCAACTGTGATTTTCCTGATCACGCGAATCAAATATCCCACGTCCATGAACAAAATCCTTTAACGTGTGATAAAAAATCCTCAGCTTTAGATCAAGCATCACTGCATCGTCATGGGTCTTCTGGGGAGATAGTGAAAGTTCAGGCTGTTGAGGAGTCGAAAGCTAGCGAAGAAATACCCGCTTGTGATGAAGTGCCTTCCTTGACGCTAGATGGTATTCCAAAACATGTGCCTAATGGCGGAAATTGTCCGCCTGATGTTAGGGATGACCGGTATCTTTCTTTGTGCTTGATAATATTTTTTATACTGAGCGTTGCAATTCTTATTGCTTTCCCCATTGGAGAATAATTTGCATCGTTATGTTATTGAGTTACACCAATATAGCCGGGTTATAATTATTTTGCTGTCACTAATGATCATGTCCTGTTACTACTATTTCCGACTAGCTGTTTAATTCGAATGTATCCAGCCATATTTTCAACTGGAGAGGCTAAGGGACTTTTCACGTTACTTTAAGTTTGTAAGGTAATGAACCAAAGTGATCCTGCATCGATGTATAGTTGCAGGAGCGCTAGGTAGTTTCAACTATTTCATTAATTGAATTTGCATTGGTCAATATCTCATTTTGATTACTCACCTACCTTTTCAGTGCCTCTGAGGCGGTGCGCAAAAGACTACTTCACCCAGATGTACATCATGAAAAACTAGTCATTCTTTGTGGAAAAGTGTAATTATTTTGGTACTATCGAGAGAATTTTCTGTCTGTGTGTGAGCGAGGTCCCTAGCTGAGTTAGGTAGGCTTTCTTTTTGTTGAAGTAGAATGTTTGTTTTTTTAACCCCTTAGGGGGATACAATAATTGTATCTATGGGAATTAGCGCTCCCAGGGGGAAAATATGAGGGCCCGAGCTCAGAGTTAGGTAGGCCTTCTTTTTGTTCAAATAAAATGTTTATGTTGTCCTGTTGTCGGTTCTCTGCTGTCCTGTTTTTCCAGTACCTTCTACTGTCTTCTTCAACTTTGATCTTGTTTCATGAACTTCTTTCCAAACTTACTGTTTCTATGCCCTTTCTGCATAGATTCCGTGTTCCTTAACTCCATACTAAATGGTGTCTTCCTTCTTCCTCTCTTTGGATCGCATTTGTTGTGGATAGGGAGGCTTAAACTGACTAATAATCTAATCTTTGTTTTTTAACGATTATCTTTTTTCGGTCCACTGATGTCCTGCTTTTCAGCCTCAAATAGACAAATGCGCGAGCCAGGTTTGGTTGTGTGGTAATGCTTTCGATTTTTCTCTTGTGCACGTCAATTGCGGTTGGTTGAACTGAAGTTCAATATTTAACGCAACATTACTCTCATTTTCAATTTTGTAATGAACGAGAATTCAATTCGAATGTACTATCTCTTAATTTTCATTTGGTACATGTAAAAATTATATTTGTGACCGTCGGGGAGTCCCTCGCATTATAGATTATCCTCGGTGACCAAAGGTGGATCATAGAAACGTCGACGTGTCGTTGTCCCTCTCGTTGGAGTGCTTAGTGTGTTTAGTCTACCTCAAGCTCTTTTTTGGTTAGTTTTTTGATGAAAAATTTGTCTCCTTGCGACAGTTTTCGAAAATAACAACTCAATTCCTGACACGTCATGGCCAGATAGTGGCACATGGGTAGAATTTCTGTTGAATATCTTTTTTATGATCGACATAAATACAGAAGTCGAGAATGAGACTGTTTTGAAACGTTATTTTTCAGCACACTTCATAAAGGACTTGGGCTACGTAAAATCAACTCCTCCGTATTTTATTGCAGTTCTGAGTGGCACATTCTTTTCAATAGTATTTTAACATCATTTTCATTGTATTTCGTTTATCGTTCTGCCCTCTATGATTGTCAGCTCATTTAGCGACGGACCTCTTGAATTCTATCTGTAATTTAGGGTCTATGATTTTACACCTCCTGGAGATACAGTCTTCATACAGCTTCAGCAGGCCACCTCTGTATTTGAGCGGGCAACGGAAGCTATTCTTGATCATCATTGCGGTCTTCATTTGTGCTTTGCATCATTTATGATGATACTCGGAATATAGGCTGCAATTCATGCTTAGTTCAGAGTTTTCGGGAGATGTGGCGACGAATTTTTGTAGTCAGTAATCATTTTCTGCTAATTTTACTCTCAATTGCGAGTTGATCTTGCATCTCCATCCCCTCAGGGGGATGCAACCATTGTATCTATGGGAATTAGCACCCCAGGGGGGAAATGTGAGGGTCCGAGCTGAGAGGTAGGTAGGCCTTCTTTTTGTTGAAATAAATTTTTTTTTTATTTTGTTATGTTAAGGAACACCTTTTTTCGGTTCACTTTTGTCACGTCTTCCAGCACCTCTGACTTTCTTCTTCAACTTTTATCTTATTTCATGAACTTCTTTCTCAACTCACTGTTTCTATGCCCCTTCTGTATAGATTCCTCATTCTCCATACTAAATGCTTCCTTCCTCTCTTCGAAACGCTTTTTTTTTTGTGGCGGTTAGGGAGGCTTAATCTAATCTTGGATATCCATTATATTGCTTAGTATTGTCAGTGTTCAATCTCGTTTGTATTGCTTCCTTAAAACGTCGAGCGCTATGTGCGCCATAATTGTAGTTAGAGACCTTTGTCTGCAGGGATTTTAGCGCTCCTAGGGAATTAATGCAAGGTGTAGAATGCAAGAATAGAATTAGTTTTTGTTTTATTACGGACCATCTTTCACGATTCACTGTTGTCCTTTTTTTTATTACTCTCGTCTTCAACTTTTTCATGTTTCATTGACTTTCTTCTCAATTTATTGTTTCAACGAGCAAGGGAACTTGTGTGAACGCACCTTAGACAATGATTCCCCGTTCCCTTAATTGCACACTAAATGGTGCTTTCCTTCTTCCTCATTTTGGAACACGTTCTCGAAGTGTCATCTTACCTGGATATTATTTTCTGTGATGTAATTATGTTTCGTCTGCGCTATACTCCCGTTGTGTCCATGTCTATTTAGCGCGAACTGTTTCACTCTAGACTAAGCAGCACGCTGCTGCCGTTAATTGCTGGGGCTGTCTCTGTCATCTTCTGATATGACTCACTTCTCTAGTGCCATAAGTAAGGTACCTACCCTTCCTTTACCAAACTTAATGATCTATGCATTCATTTATGCTTCTTCTTCTTCTTTATACATTCTTGGTGTTCACGGAGATCAATATTGAATTTGAACGGAAGTGTAGCAGCGAACGTGAATATAATGTTAGGTGTGACTTCTCTGTTTTCTTTTTCTCTTCCTCACGACGACTGTCGTGTCCTCCCGAAACATTGGACTGCGTACACGTTTTTAAAAATGAAGTCTCTATACTTCATTACGGTGATATCAGGAGCTCACGTGTAATTGTTTAAAATTGTCTTGATATAATACAATGGTAAAGCTGATTAATTTAGGACCTGGTCTCTTAATATTATTTCTAAGAGGGTGTCTTCACAGACGTAATTAATTTTAATCAATTTGGTGAGGTACCGCTCTTGACTGTCTGCTCTTCCAGTTTAAACGTATGTGAAATATGCTGCGTCATTTTATGTGAAAGTGAATTTGGTTTTATAAGATTTAATTCTAAGCTGACATCATGTTCGTGTGATGTACAATAGACCTGACGACGATATGTCACCTGGAGACCGGGCGGTATTTTTATCTACGTGTGTTAGGTAACTAGCTGGTGAATACAGATCTGATTCATCTAAATCTCCATTACAGTTTGAATAATTTTAATTGCATAATAGAAATGGATTACTATGATTTTATGAAATTTTGAATGGTTGGGAATCTAGCTGACTGCACGTGTTCGTACATACATCACTTGCATCCTGAGTTCATAAAATTGGTAAGTTCTTTTTGGCTATGACCCTAACGAGGAAAATTTTCATTCATATTTATGATTGAGATTTTCTTTAAGCTTGCATCTTTCGGGTCATATGTAGGTAACTTGTCTAGGTGACTTTCTGATCTATGATTGCTTTCGTTTTGTGTTCTTTATTCACATTTATCTGTGTAACTAACTACTCGCTTCTCTTTTTCACGATGTTCTCGATACTTATGAATTTGACTCGGTAACAGAGTATACCAATTAAAACTCCTGAAGTCATGATTTCTTGCAGTGTGTGTTATTTCAAACATGTAGATGTGTGCCGAGTGGATTTCATATTAAGCCGACGTGAATGTTGATTTTTTTTTTGAGTGGTCGTTTGTTTCGTTAAAAAAGTATCTTCTGCATCATTTATGAATGTTGTGTCATTTATGAAGTATTTTCATGGGAAATTAATTATAAAAAATAATTTTATTTCTGTTCTTGAGTTGAAAATGCTGCCGAGTCGATTACTTTTTGCAAATAGGTTCTATTTTATGTTTCAGACGCACACAATTTCAAACTTTACCTGATGTTTCGCTATATAGATATGTCGTGTAAGTGACGCCTCTCACTTCTCGTATCCACATTTTATCATAGTTGACTGTCAACTGCCCTTCTAATATGACACTCCGTGAACTGAAGTTAAAAAACTCCAACATTTTTTCTTTTTATGGTTCGCTTTGCTGATCGTTCGGGTTATAGGACTTTTCAATGTTCGTTGTTGAAAACTTCGAAAATATCTCTAATTTTCCTTGGGCCATCAATTCATGTAACGGAAGTATATACTGTTTTGAATCAATGTCCTTTTCAATCAACAATGAATCAAATTCAATATAGCTCCAGAAAAGTGTTCTGACTAGACCATAGGTTCAGTGTGACTATTTATTCGTGTGCAGTACAATAGTGTGCACTCAAATACGTTCATCTGGAAGAATGCCAGTGTCCATTTACACTCCTTGACTAACTTTGAGCTTGTCTCCGATAAGCACTGCTACATACTGTAATATTTAAAAGTATTCTCAGCATTACTCTTTCATCGTTGTCTGAGCAGATCTAGGGCGAGTTTTTCAAACATTTCACTTTCTCTTAAAGCTACAGCTGGCAATTAAAGTTCACATGTAGACTTGTCTCCCCGACGTGCTGTTATTTCTGGTCGAAATTCTCAAGTTTAAGCGTTTTTCATTAAGAATTTGTGTACACAGCATCTAACGACCGCGCAAGGCTGACACACGTTGTGTGTTCAGAAAAAAATTAAGGATGTAGGTACAGGAAGTCGACAAAATAACTTTTAATGGCTGTTGTAGCGCTACGACAACGTGAAATGTTTGGAAATTTGGCTCTTGCTCGGTTACTTCCTATATAATCTTTACTTATGAACGCCCGATTATCCTCGCGAATTTTAATTACCGTCTCTATCCGTATTTTCACCCACGGATAACTGTATCGTCAAATATTTAATGGATCATTATTCCTTTTGGTCATGGTGAAATATTTGGGGGGAACGTGATGGTACCTCAGTAGCTCGGCCTATTTACGAGTACTTGTATGCTAATGTACTACATGCTTATTCTAAATATCGTTGTATTTTTTCACAAAAATGGCCTTCAAACGAGAACTAGAGGCAATGTTAGTTCAATTTAATATTGGCGCTCGTCACGTATAAAATTTCCTGTCGCTTCTTTTCACGAAAGAGCAGCTGTTTTTCCTGTTCTAGAGTGTTTTTTTTTACATCAGCTTATTGCTCTCTTACAAATCATATCAATTTCAAAGTAATAGAGTGGATTTTACTAGGCCAAGTTTGATATTCGCGTTTCATATCTGTGGTCAGTGTATGGAGCTGTGAACGTATTTTTTTACATTGAATAGATCGTTTTGAATGCTAAGTGAAGAGCAAGGAATAGGAACAAGATACGAGTAGAGTTATCCATGGGGCACTTTTCGTGGTATTTTTGTAGCAACATCGGGAACAACCCTTACAGGTTGGTGAGTCGTTGATCAAAATGAAGTTTAAATATTGGCACTTAGCTAAGGTACTTACAGGTGTATCCCTATGCTTCACTTCTTGTAAGCTTCCGTTAGGGTAGTGATTTAAATTTAAGTAGTATGGCGCTATGCAATTTATCGCTAGTCTTCGTAAGCATATTACTTTTAGAGCAGAAATGAAATTAAAATGAACGTTTTATTTTCATTGACAAATCTCTGATAGCTTTCGTCAAGTTCTACAGATGTGTAGCTACGATCTTCCATCGTAACTTCTTGAGGTGGCTAATTTCTCCGAATTCGATGCTTGGCTAATGCAGAATGGCAACATAGTTCTCATTGCTTCGAGAAAAAAAGAAACCTAATGTAAGAACACCTGTAATAGAAACGGTAGGTATTTCGATTTCGATTTGCGTCTCGGTTGAATATTTTTGTTTTGATCGGGTATTTGATAATTCTGCCCTCTGATGATCTCATTTCAGCTGGCACGTAAAATGAACGCTCGTAAATTAGAGCGTAATGCTATACTCTGCAGTCGAAATTGCACATTTCTACCTATTTTTATTCAACCAAGTTGCTCTAGGTCAGGTGTATTAGGCATGAATTGTTTATCTTCGAAGTATAGGAGCTGTTTGCTAATTTAAAGTACCTGTTTTGTGTTTCCAGTTATGGATAGAAGGGCACTAGATTTCGTAGGAGTTGACACAATGAGGCACACTGTCCTCAAACTGATTCGAGGTTGTGTTTATGCTTGAAGCCTTTGGTGCTACGTATGTTGGATACGAACGTCTGGTGGGCGTCAGCATCAATGTTATCTCTTTAAGTGCTTAAGTCATACTATTTACTCTAAGGTTCCGAATACCCCAAAAAATTAACGTTTAATGTTGATATTCTTAAGGGTAGCTTACAATTATTTTAGCTAGTATACGCCTGTGATTTACGCTGCTGATGCTCTTCCAAATTCTCGTGGAAACGCAATTTCAGCTATAAACTGTAACTTTAAGAATTCTATTTTTCTCGGAAATTTGAAAGTTTATAGCTGGTTTACTAGGCATGTGTGCAATTTTTTTAATTTACAATTCAAAGTCACTCATGTGACATCTATCTTTTTTTCCGCTGCCAGTATGTAATGTAGCCGAGTTGTGTTAATTCTTTGGGTATTGGTAGTATTGAGCAACAATTCATTAAGGACTATGGTAAGAATTCCATTTTATTCTTCATACGATAGTTAAAATTGGAATAGCGATAAGTTAGATATAGAATATAGCTCCTATTCTGTCATGCCTGAGGTAATAAGCTAGAAGCGGTGAATATCTCAACTCATAACAATTGAGCTAGCCTGTTCAACTTCTGGAATGCATAAGCGGTATTATATTGAAGGTATAGGAAAATTTATTTTTATATAGCTAACCGTTGATTTCTTTCGTTTAAAGTAACACTTCAGATGGTCAGACGTGCACCATTTGCCATTCCTTTTTTTCAGTACTCTGTTATGTTTCACCTAATACACGTGTGAAAATGGATCCTATTTTCGACGATGTTTACAATGCCTCATTAGAATCAATATCATACACGTGTTTATAGATATTATTTTTGACGATGCTTTCGATGCCTCAATAGAATTATACATAAAATTTTCCCCTCCAATGTTCGATTTAATATTTTTGCTTTGAGAAGCTATGAGATTGTGTTAAGACTTCGTTTTCTCTTTGTAGCTGGAATTGGTCTCTTTGCGAGGAATTACTGGTCTATCCGTTCCTAGGAGTATATTTTGACTATTTTTTTTCCTCGATCATGTTCAATTTCCTTATATCTAAAGAAAATAATCAGCATTTGAGTAATTGTTTGTATGAGAAAGAATTGCCGAGAATGACTCTGAACAATGGGTTTTGAAGTGAATTTAACTTTTCTAAATTCTAATTATCTGAGAATTTTCTTCCTTACATGGAATCCTCATTTCGTTATCGTTTTTCTTTGAGAATAAATCGTAATAATTATTTTAAAATAAGCCATGCCAGAAACCGATTTCTTGCGTCTGATTCTGTCTCATAACGTGTTCCAATCACATAAAATTCTGTATATTTTCTTACGATGCTCTTGATGTTCATAAGTCTTATTGTGTAGTGATAAGCATTCGATGCCTGGACTCGCGAACTTTATCTCTAGACTTGCTGAGGTTCTCCACATTCCTAATAAATCTCTTAGTGTTCTCAATAAGTTTCTTTCGCCTCTGATGATCAGTTTCTTTTTTCCAACTTATTTCATAGTTTTATGGTGTCTGAATTTTTTAAACTCTTTGGGAGACTCTTTATGTGAGCTCATGATGGAAATAGTATTTTCATTTTACGCATCACATGACGTTCGCGAAAGCTAATTGAGAAATTTTTGATGGTCAACATCTCAAGGTTAACTTCAAACATGAACTGTTGTAGGGGCTGCTCTTCAGCTCACCGAAATAGAGGTTTGTATTCGATTATTAATGAGGGTGTAAGAGCCTCCCTCTTAAGGTCTGTCTCTACTGAACTGCTGCCGCTTTGGAGCGTGTAATGGTTCTGAACTGGAGCCATGCATACAGGTGAGAGTATTGGTGTTTTCCATTCATGTTCTAGGATTTAATTTCCTCGCAAATTTTACTGTGAGATTTGAGATGGGTTTTAATTATTTCTTGTTGTATAATTTCTGTTTTTTTATGTTCATGTATCAGTTGAACAACAACCGTATAATCTCCCGAAGTTCGTATCCAACTGATATCGAATTATTTTCAAGGTAAATTTAAAGAAAATATTGTCAATGTAGCAATTTGCTGTGAATGTATGATACAGTAGAATAAAATTTTCTTCGAGTTATTTCTCCAATAAAAGTATCCAATGTTTCCCCATGCGAGCATTGTTAGAAAAACAATTGGAGAAAATTTTGCTATAATGCGTATTATATATGCATAGCAAATTGTAATAATGATGCTTTTTACCTTGAAAGTGGCTTTATTTCAATGAGCAAAAAGTTTGACGAAAAATTAAAAAGATGGAATGAGTTTTATAAACGTCAAATAATGTCGGAACACTGACGTTCGAAATTCAACTTAATGAATGTACACTTAAATTACGCAACCTTATTGTTCAAATACTACCGGTAGTACTAGAAGTCCCGCGGGTTTTCAAAAATCGTTTCCTGATGATTAACAGTTCGGTAATGTAGCTCCTAAACTGTACTTCACCGTCCAATTTCGTCCCTATTCAATTTTTTATCCAATTGGACAGCTTGTGCTTTATCCCGTTACTAAATATAAATTATTTATTCATTTTTCGAAAATTCAATTGAACAGTACTTATTTTATAGCAGTTTTTCGTCATTGTCATGTGCTGTGAACTTTTTATTGCGATGATTTCTTTGATTGTTGTGTCATTTGTCATCCATGAATTATGTCTTTTCCAAACCTTTAGCAAAGGTGTTAAATTTTTTTTTTAGAAAAGAGAGTTATTCCGAGCGTGGCGGCATTGCTCCCACATTGGACAAGACGTGCAGATCTGAATAAATATAGCGGATGTCTCGATAAATTTTTCAACTTTACGCACAAGCTGTAGCAGTTGTGAAGTTGTGTTATCAACCTTAAAATTGCCTCGCCTTGATTGTACGTTTAGTATCATAATCAATCTTCCCAATGGTGATGTTGATGCTACTTATATGTCTCTGTATTAGGCCGCCGTCACACGGACACCAAATGGTAAGGGTTCATCATGATCATCTACAATCAGCGGCACTAGTCTATCTGTCCAAGGCCACGAAACAATCAGATATCAGCCTTAGTTTGACCAAACTGGTCCCAAACTAAGGCTGAAATCTGACGGTTTCGTGGCGCTAGACAGACCGAGTAGTGCCGCTGACTGTAGATGATTATGACGAAACGTAACCATTTGGTCTCCGTGTGACGCGGCCTTGGAAAGGCAAGAAAGGCAAAATTTCAAGTTGACAATGTTGCCTCGGAAAGTATTTTCTTCGGAGCCTGTGCAGTTGTTTCCTTACCAAAAACTTATGTGTAGTTGTGAGCTTCACAAAGGTTGACTCTCAAATTACTGAGCAGCCGTACCTGTGCTCGGCGGCGGACGTGTTGGAGGAGCGCGGGAGCGTGCGCGTGGCCATCACAGTGGAGCGGCTGCTATCCTTCCCGCGGCACGGTGCGTCCGGACGCACGCCCTCTTCGTCCGCCGCTCAAACTCCGGTGTAGCTCTGCGGTTCTCAGGTCATGGAAGAATTGAAGAGATCAGTGCTCATCATTTTTTCCTTTGATTTTCACTTAATTCTTGTGTTTCGTTAATTTTGACTAGTTAGCAGAAATCAAAGTGTCATAAATTAATGTATATACTTGAGCTATCGGCCATTTTTTCGTGCAAATCTGGAAGTATGTTATATTTCCCAAAAATGTGCGAGGGTTGTTCCTTCTACTTTTCTCTATAAGAATTCACCGTTAAAGAAATGTTATAACAAATTTCAGGAGCTTCTTTCACATTTATCTTACTCAAGCTAATGATACTATTCCTTTAAGGGCTGAAAGTACTTAAACTTGAAAATTAAAATTTTCCTTAGTTCCAGAGAGCATTGAATAGTCTTGAACAAATTTCAGAGCCTTGCTCTCAGATTAAGCACGATATTTCAGATCATGAACTATAATTTCTCATTTACTTGTTCTGGTAATCGATTCATTTTAGGTACTTGACTCATGCCATTGACACTGTAGCGTGTGATCGTTGGCCAATGGATCTCAACCTGTTAGATTTCGGGCTTGCCACTTCCTAGATCCCTTGGTAGTAAGTTTTGAATCTTCATTAGAAAAAACTTAGTACAGTAGCACTGATCGTAATGGTACACTTGGCCTCTTCATCCCCAGCTTATACTTTTTACTCATACATAATTAAGACTACTTAAATAATACTCACACGGCCATACGTACGTTAATGTTTTCCCGCTTAATGAAATGAATGTAAATTTCATTGGACAAATGAAGAATTTGAGATTTTGTTTTGTAAAACTTTCTATCCCATTTTTGATTGGTAGTTATTTTTGAGAATTAATTCTGATCTTTTAATTGCTTCATTAATTGCCAGTATCGCGCGTTCATTAAGGTTATCCGTATCGTCTTTTATTTGCTCTTTTTCTGTATCAAAGACGAGAATGATTTATTTTAATTCGTACTCCAATAATCCGGTTTTCATACCATGCCGTGGTCTCGTTCCACATCGAAGGGCTTGAAGAGTTAACTGTTACAATTTGAATGTTACTGTCCAAGTTGAGCGTTCCTATCAATACATTGGTAGTGTAGTCTTAAGTTAAATGGATCTTTTTCATTGAATGGATTTGAATTCATATCTTGTTAGGAATTAATGAGTTTATATTGCGCTTAAAAAATCCTTGACGTGCCAAGGCACGCTAGAAAAGCTTGTGGTAACGTTGAAATTAAGATGCATGTGTACTGTCAAAAAGTGTGATGTTCTAGTGATTTTACAGAGAATTTGTACGTTTTTTACTAATGCCGATCATAATTGTTCCTAGTTGAAAAGAATGTAGACGCGTACGTTTTTAACCTGACAATCTTTCTAGACTCCGCAATTTATTTTAAATTTCTTCATTGAACTTCCTAAATTTGATTTTTCGAAACTCCGTTGGTAAACTCGTTCCTCTGATTTGTTACTCATAGATTAATTTACACCTTTGTTGAATTTGTTTCTTGCAGAAATTTGAGAAAGCTTAGCAGCATAATTCTTCTTTTATTCTGTTCATACTCGAATGTATGAATTCGGTCTCATACTTATAAAATTGTGTACAAATGTATAAATGTTAGAAGGTACTTGTGAATGTAAGAAAAGCTTTTTAGGTATTTTTAAGCTCCTCCGACGTTTTTGTTGATTTTCTCTTTCAAGCAATTCTTTTTTCTATACGAGAAAAAGCAATAGTATTGGCGATTTGTTCATACGTTTTGATATCACAACGAAAACGTGATAATTTTAGCGCCCTGATCAAACCAGCTCATTATTTTGAAGCTCCTTCAGCATCCCGAGTAACAATTACGTTTTAACGAGCAACTTTTTTCTTTCTAATTGCGAGAATGCGTGCTGACGCAAATTTTATTGCAGGGTGCTTGTATAGGATTTTAACCTCTAAATTGCTTGCTCTAGAATCGGATAGATTTTATGTCGCAAAGTAACTTGTGATGTATTCAACTACGTTTATTCAATCATTTTTAATTTGGCGTAAAGTAACGTGACCTTACAGACTCGTATTCTGAGCCCGCTTAACTAGTCGATTTTCTTCCCTTGTTAATTAATTCAATACTTAGCAGTTTCAGATACTTCGTTTGGAAATAAACTCGTGTAAACGTCCTCTGACAATAAGCTTAGCATTTTCATGGAATACAGCATCTGTATTTTCTCTTACAAATATATTTCATGTATCTGAATTAGATTAGGGCTTCTTGGTCAGCACAATTCGTAACATCAGATGCAGATTTCTTATGAAACTAATAATTCCATCCCACCGTTGTTTCCAGAAACTAATTTTTAGTGATCATTAGTATTTCCTATTGTTTGTCTTTTGTCTCGTATACATGACGCTATGATTCTCGAATGTTTGATATTTGTTCAAAAACATCCAAAGGTAAACTACGATATGTTCTATTTTTCTTTGATTATTTTTGTATGTGCATACCGTAACGAGGGAGTGGGTCTCCCTTTTTAGTGTTTTGTGTCGTTGCCTACGAATCCATAAAAAAGTACGCCAGTCTTTGAAAACTTTTTCATTTTTCTGATTTAACCTTTATCTATAAACACATGAGACTTCGAATTATTTCAAGCGTTGTGGAGGCATGTAAAAATTACAGCTACAAAAAATTATCGCAGTGTAAATTGAACGTTGTGTAAACAATGTAATAAGAGAGCATCATATCCGAGTCGGACGACATTCATGACACCAATCAAGTACTGACGCAATTTCTCAAGTACAAAGGTTAAATTGCTACTTGGTGGCATTTAACAGGAAATTATCACCTCAGAAAACAGCTGTTTAAACCAACAAAACATTTGTGAAAAATGCATAGGGGTGAATTAAACTATATTTCATGTAGTTCAGTATTCCGACCTGTCACTAATCACCCTTAAAAATATTTCTCGAACATCTCGCAAAAACATGAGTAATTAAAGTGAAAAGAATCACTCTACAATTGCTATAAATGAACATGAAAACATTATCTCGGACCGTCATGCGAGGTGTCTTCTTCGTCTGAATGCAGAAAAAGGTCCACCGAGCACTGAGTGATGTCCACGTCATGGCGTTCCAGTTCCGTTTTCAAGATCTTTACGTCTTCCTTGTTTCGTCGTACCAGACGGCGGGCGTGAAGAACGCGGTGCGCCAGCATTAAGTTTTCCTGTGAATGTACACCCGTGAAAACGATCAATGACAATTTTCATTTTAAATTTGAAAGACTAAAATATTAACAAACGCAATGCATGGGCTAATTTTTCAATGCGTACACGTATTCTCAGTTCAAACATTGTTCTCGATACAAACCTCTTATGCAGGGTGATCAAACATGAGTGACAATTTCGAATAGTTCAAAATCTGATGAACTTTACTAAAAAAACTAACATCACCAACGTTTTTCCAGCTCTCCACATAAGTTTTATCATTTCTACGGAATAATATAACCTGCCTATGTGGAGAGCTGGCAAGGCGTTGGTGATGTTAGTCTTTTAGTTTAGTTCACCAGATTTGGTACTATTTGAAATTGTCACTCATGTACGATCACCCATTACCTTTGAAAGACTCCAGGCGTACGTAACACTTACCTTTTCTATGGCGCTACATCTTTTCTCCAGGACGTGGCACAATTTTGCTCGTTTTCCTTGATCCATATCTAAATAGATTATAACTTGGATGCGAACAGGATACTTCACTTTATAAAACAGTAATGACACAGATGCGCAGGGTTGGAAACCACCTTGAGAAATGGGAACATTTTTAAAACTCGTTAACAAAATGGGACGAAGAAGGACAGGTGAGAATTATATTACTTATAGCTTCCATAGCAAAAGCGATCGCAATAGAGCTAAGAGAAAGAACCACTTGATATGGACTAGATAAAACAGGATATTTATTCAAGAGATACTTTGCGCGTAGAAACAGCAAGTTTAGGAAGAGGAAAAAGAAGGCATGAAAACTGAAAAAAGCAAAGAGGGCACGAAATACGGAAGTAAGCTTAAAACCCTATCTGTGGCTGAGGTAACCTAACATCTCCCATGGGACTGTCCTCATTGCATAGGATAGACTAAACCAAACCTATTGCCTAACTTTTGCTTCCTGAAGGGAAAAGATAGGGAATATCATTTTGAGATTAACAACCCCAAAATTTAAAATACGAACGCATGCAGTTAGAAGATTGGGTGTTAGTTCAAGCTTCCATAACCGCAAGAAAAACGTTCCTAAGAATAGAAAGAGGAAAGCACCATTTACTATCGAATTAAGGAAACACGGAATCTATGCACACTGTGCATAGAAACTTGAAAAAGTTCATTTAATAAGATTTAAGATTAGATTATGTTAGTTCAAGCCTCCCTAACTGCTACAAAAAAGAGCGTATCGAAGGGAGGAATGATGAAGGCACCATTTAGTATGGAGACATGGGTGCGCGGATTCTATGCAGAAAAGGCATGAAAATAGTAAATTGAGAAAGAAGTTCATGAAACAAGATCAAAGTTGAAGAAGAAAGTAGTAGGTGCTGAAAAACAGGACAGCCGTGAACCGAAAAAAAAAAAATTGTCCGTAACACAACCACAAACCTAGTCTATTTCAGCAAGAAGATGGCCTACCTAACCTCTAGCTCGGGACCTCATATTCCCCTGGGAGCGCTAATTCCCATAGATACAATAGTTGTATCCTCCTGAGGGACCCGTGCAGTTAGGAATTTCCGATTCCCTAAAATAAAAAAAATTGGCACCTCAAGAAACAGAAGGTACAGCATTTGAGCAAGAAGTTCATGTCGGTCACATGCCACTTTCTACAGTACGATTTTTACTACACGCCTCAATATTATCCTTAGATAAGCTCTCGCCTTTCTGCGATACTGCTCCACTAGGTACTTCTCACGGCTTTATGCTTCAGAACCTCGTGTAACTCCCTCGCTTCTTATTCTCTCACAGTTCTCCCATCACCAATTTTTCACGTCTTTTTATCATGCTTCCAGCAGAAAGAGACCAGGCATTCCAGTCTCTTCGTCTTCACACAAACTCAGAAAAATTAATTAACCATTCTCTTTCCTTGCCAACACATAATCTACAAATATTCAACATCACCATTTGCTTTAGTTTAGAAGCAAACTATTCTTAGTGCCCGATCCATTCGTCAAATATGCCTCCCGTTAATTGTTTTATGATTCCTTTAAAGGATACCACACATTCATTTTTGAATTTAGTTCGCTTATCTTCAACCTCTCATTGTGACGTATTTACGTGAACGTTAAATTGAAAGATGGAAAACTTCAAATTTCCTCTCTCCATCGCTTCCGCTTCACGTTCACTCGCAATAATTAACACCCACGCTCTTAGTCTCATCAAATCATGTAGCACCTATGTCTATATCGCTACGAAGCTAAACCATCATTTTGGCACCAGACCGCCCATCTTTATATCACCCTTCAAATATACCTCATTCCGCTGCACTACCTTGTTTCTACTTCCCAAAATCTTTGGCTTCACTCAGCTCTATTATCAAATATGCAGCTTATTTCATTGAAACTAAATAATAAGGAATACTTAATTCAGCAAACTCTTCATCTTTTTTTCAGCGTTTTACAAAACAATTGCCTTGGCCGAGTAGGCCTTGCAGTGGCCGAGTGTACAGAGCGCTTGCGTTCTGTGCTTCCTGCACGGGTTCGAGCCCTGTACGCAGCAGTTGGCGTGAAAAACGCTGACGCGGCGGCAAATCAGGGTCGTTGCCTGCAATGTGGTCACTGTTCTCAAGGAATGTTACCTGGGCACTAAACGAGAGGAAAATAAGGCCTTAAAGCTCGGGCGTGACTAGGGGCCTGGGGAACCCCTATCATGTACATTCCCTGTAAGAGTATCATGTCAATGATACTCAGCCACTCTCTACTAAAAGGAGAAAAAGGCTTGGTATATACCATATACAAAACAATCGGAAGAAGCTAATATAGTAGTAACTATTGCATAGTGCAAAGCACATTCATTGCATAAAATCGTTCATTCCACCACGTTTTAAACATCAATCAGAACATGGATCAGTCCGGGGAGTGTACCACATCCCCTTCAATAGACAAATCACTACCTGCGGGCTAGATATAGTAAGCATTAACTACAGGAACAAATAAGTACTAACCTGTTTTGCACAGCCCAGCTCTTCAAAATCTCTGAAGTTGTCCATGCTTCCTTGAAGCTCGTAAATTTTGGAAGCCCACGGACAACACTTCACCAAGTTGTGTATTTATGTCCGGTCAGGGTGGAGGGAGGCTTCCGAAAGCGACAACGCACGGGCAAAAATATTATGAGCAACGCTGGTGTCAAAATTATTCTTGTACGGCGGCGGTCACTACTACTAGAAATTCGTTTTGTGCGTTGACAGACGGAAATGAAGACAACGTGGAGCCGTAAATTCGCTGCGTTTCTCTGTGTTGCACACAAGTACAAGTCTCTATCACTCACGCTGCCCAGGAAGTGATTCCCATTGAAGGTCATGATTTTCCTCGAACTCCTGAACGCACATGAAAGCAACGACTCGCAGAATTGAAATTACAAAAAATTAAAATAAGAGGAGAGAATTAAAGGCATCTACTATTCACTTATCATTTATTTAATGATAAAATAAGTCGATAAAAAATTGATACACATCAGTAGCAGTCTATTCTATGAACAGTCAACAAAACATTAAAAGGATAAATAAACATAATGAAGATCAAACCAAGCGTCAGAAACGCATGGAATTCTGGGCAGAAGTTCGACTCCAGCTAACTAAGACACCGCTGCTTTTCCATTTGTGGAACAGAAATATTAATACCGCTTTACAGCGCGGAAACAAAGCCCAAACAGGAATTCTTTGGAAGAAGAAAGAGCCCAACGAATGAGGACTAAGGAAAACGGAAAGTGAGGTTTTAGCGGCATGTTTAAATTCAAATTTCAAAAAATAAGCGCGGTTTTCATTATGAGACTGAAACAACATGAAGAGGGTAGGAAATAGACATTTTCACGAATTACAAAAGTACCTCCAAATGACGATGGAATTTCCATAACTAAGCTATCTAGTATTATTATTATTAGCAATACTAAAAACAAAAGGTAATAATACGAACAATGGCAATGAAATCCAACGCCACAGAGAATTACTCAATAATGACTAATTACTCGTTAAAAGGAATCAAGTAATATTTAATTGCTGACGATAAAATGTACGCTTCTACGCTTACGTACACATATTGATCAACTTATAACAATTGTAGAGCGAAAGCAACACTTAAAGTGCAGAGACAAACTCTTCGCACCACACAAGAAAAAGAGAGAGAGAGAGAGAGAAGAAATGTACAACAAATAAATAGTACATGATAGGCGGCTTCACCGCACTGTGAGTGAAAGGCTACACTGTTACCAGGCAACATGGAATAATACAAGTTTACATAAACCGTAGAGTGCACGTACCAACGCAGCTCTCTGAGATCGTTGGTAGGAATAACATTGTGTAGAACACGTCTCTAACATAACCGTCGAGTGGTGCACATCTACAAAGAGTCCAAAGCACTCGCACAGTGGCTCCAACTTACCGCACCACTGCTTGGGGGCGTACTCAAGCTTAATAGAATGGTTCATTTATTGTAATATGCACACAACACCATCACTTATGCTTTCAGCCCGTTTTTTCCAATGAATCACTTTTCACCTTGATGTCTGTTGGGCGGGCCTTGGTGAACACCAAAATAGCACAACTCGTGACACCTATAAAGAGTTTATTTATCACATTATCTATGTACAAAATAAATCCTATAATCACATGTTCTTAGATAATACTCATCACCAAATGCTATTATACATATACACACTGATAGAGCAGGGCACATCACAGCACTACTAGTGCGAGTATTGGGGAGAGGGAGGGTCCGGAAAGAGAGCGAGGAGTTACGCCGTGACTGTCTTGAGGAAGTGGCATCAGAACTGCTCAGCTTGCAAGACCAGTTGAAGAATTTTCTGGATATCGCTGTGTACAATATCTGATTTTTTTTCAGTTGATCCTCAAGTCTTCGTTGAATCATAGAATCGTCATTCCCAAACTACTCGTGCTGCTAGATAAATGATGACCTTTGTTGAATATGATTTTAGGAACTGAAAGCTGTGATATAAAAATTCTGTGAGACGTTAGTTAAGTATTAAGTCTTCAAACTACGTATTATGATTTTTGTGGTCGATGTATTGCCAGAGACGAGGGACACAATCATCCATAGTACAAAAACCCGGCTAAAAAAATAGGATATTCAGCTCTATCTAGTCAACGGAGGGAAACGCGCTCTCATCTTGTGTAAATACAAAAGTTGACTACGTGATGGGTGCTACACAAGTACGGTCATCTGCATGTCTAAACGTCAGGCATACTTCGTATTCATTCACACTTGCCAAGCACTAGAACCTCATAATTATAACCAACGGAGGAGATGAATGATGACCACCGTAATAGTGTGCTACGGACAGTGAATATCAGCATTACTGGGAAAGGAAAGGCGCACATACGAAAATAAAAACATAAGGTAATTATGAAATAAAATGGGAAATACTTGGCACCAATGCTTTACAGGAAAGTAAAAGAGAAAAGCGAGGGGAAGTAGCGATCAGAAATTATAATTTTGTCAAATTCGAATTATTACGATGCCTTACCACAGCTTTCATGCGCAGGCAACTCTAAATTTGTCCGCAATATCAGTAAGATAACGGAACACCGATAGTTGCCTGAAGCTGAATTAACTTCGGCATTCCACGTCACCATGAATGTAGTACTCGCACCATAATCACACCCAATCGATTCCATTCCACCCCGACCGTCGATAATTTGGCAGCATAACCTGCTCTGAAGAACAGGTCGAAAAGAGCTCCACCTTCATGATGACCATACTTGACAGTCAGGAATGCCTCAGCAAATAGAACCATTAAAGTTACGAAGCTATACTAATGCAGCTGGTTATACATTACTTGATGAAAATACGTGGATAGCCAATTCTCGACTCCATATTCTATCAGTTGAATCTGTTTATTTAGAATTCTCACAAAAGAAGAACGTTACGATACAAGAGCTAAACCCCGTAATAGCCCGCTACAAACGAGTCGAGCAAGTCTATGAAGCTACCGTATCACAGACAGGAAGCTTCTCAAGTAAGAAATCTTAATATGTCACACACCTGCCGTTGCACTGTGCATGATGTGGTAAGCGCACACCTCTCAAGCAAATGATGCTTAGCAGAAGTATTAAAACGAGCCTAAAAACTAGAATTTTCTCTATTCTGTAATATGAAGAAGTGCAATGTTTTCAACAAAATGAAAGTCATTCCATACTTCGCTTAGTGAAATGCATTTATCTTGTTTTCAACAAGGGTTCACTATCATCGCTTGAGAATGAAACTAACTCCTTGAGGTAAAGTATACCTACAACAGTCGTAATCCCGAAAAAGTGGCAATCAAAACGGTGAAACTTGCATTGCGGTAGTAGATAAGTTATACAATATATCAACCTCTCAAAAGAGAAAATGAAATAGGCATGTACCTAATAATCAAGGCTGTGGATAACTTTAGAAATCGCTTCAATTATTTTCTGAATATTCCATTAAAGAAGGCTAGGTACCCAAATGATGCTGAAAAGAGGTGGTGCTGTTAGCGAACATCCCACAAGGAGTCCCAAAATTCAATCTACACAAGAGCAAAAACAATACAGTCTCCTGCCTATTCATTAAAATTAACTAATCAAAATGAAATTGAAACAAAAAGAATTTCAAAGACAGTATTAACAGTACAACTGCAAAGAAACCTCATTCCTATTGTTCCCATCACATAAAACCAAAGCACTAACAGTATAGACGAAAAAGAGTAAAGCCTGAATTGGTAACGATAACATAGGTGAGTGGGTTAATGAATGGACATGAAGGGTAAACTCCCATAAGAATGAGCAGCGCTACACTTTTTCTTTAGGCAACAAAACAGAAGAAATTGCCGCAAATATGCAACATATTTACGCACAAGAATCACACAATAAAATGAATTTATGGTCGATGAAGCTTATCACAAACATGTCCAATAAGCTAACACACAACAGCATCAAACAAATCAATTTGACAAACAGGGCAAGATCATATCAGCGAAGTTGGTTCGACTGTGAAATAAATAGTTTTAGTATCAGGATCCATAGCGCTGTCAAGAAATTAGATCATTATACTTTCTTCTCAATACGAAGCTATACAAGAACTATAAAGCAATGCTACACAGACACTCGGACGAACCACTGCGTTTGCTTAACGTAGTCGACAAACACACTGCAACGAGCTCTGCGACGGAGACGTCCAAAATAAAAACAGACGAGAAATGGTGCATCATCTATAAAGAGCGTTTCAAAGTTCGTCACTCTTTCAGTATCTCACTGCTCCAGAAGCCATCTAATGATTAAAACCTGAGCAATGGAAAGAGAAACTTCAAAGTGAAAAAATATACATCTCCTCAGGGGCCAGGGACACGTAACCATACATGACGATACGTCCCCTTCGAGCACATGCTCAGATAGTCTTATACAACTGAAAATGGAGCAACAGCTCACGGCGTCATGGAATCAAGTTGAGCACTAATGGCAACGTAGAAAAAAGGACATCCAGAAGCTACGGCAATTCTGGTGCAGTGCCTCCTGATTCCATCATTGACTCTGCTCTCTTATATTCCCAGGAATTCGTTTTCACGCATACAAAAGGTATTGCCCTCATTCTTCACTACCAAGATACTGATAGCGCAGTACTCACACAAATTACCAGTGCTGTCAAGTAATATCTCACAAAATGTCAATAGCGATGAGAGCTCCTCGTTCACTGCAACGCAAATCGCTCCCTCGTGTTTACGTTGAATCAAAACACCGTCACACTTAACTGCTGATATTGTTAGTGGCTTTCTAACACTTACTGCTCTAGCTTCCCAACATTCGGTTAAGCCATCAGTACGCTGATATTTAACGTCCGCTCTTTTGACAACAAGCATTGTAGTAAGAGCGAAGGTCGTTGTTTAAATTCCACAGAGCTGACACATCTCATTGAAATCATCAATTAAATAACATAGTTGATTCATCTTAACCAAGTGGCTTCATGATTCACTGCACAGAGACACGAGAACTATCTCAGCTCTTTTAATTTTCAATTTTTGAATCAGTAATTTAAAATCTTGTATTACGTCTACGCCACAACGTTTGTCGCCAAATGGCTATCGCAAAAGTTTGAAGCCAGCAATCGAAAAGATGCTCATCACTGTCACAGTTCTTCATCACTCGAGTCGTACCGAGCTGGCTTGTCAGAGAAGAAGCACTGGGGTGTAGTAAATTTAGTGAGCAGTGTTGGTAAGACGAGTGTAAGGAGCAGTCGCAAATAACCAGGAACCGTGAGTGAAGTTGAGCAGCGACCAGCATCAAGGACATCAGGAGGACTCAGCAGCAGCAGATGATGGAGGCAGAAGTACAGCGACGGCCTCCCGCTCGCTGGAGCACTGCACCACTGCAGCGAGTCACTTGCCGCCTCTCACTCCCCCTGCCTTCTTCGCGTGGCGCTTGAAGAAGCAGCAGCACCTGCATCCAACACCACTTCTCGTTACTACCAACTCACACGGTAAGCTTCCGCAAAGTTACCCATGTTTTTATGAAGAAGTAATTCTCTGAACTAATTCGTAAAACATATCTCAAATGCATCCCCTTCCACAGATAGAGAACAAAATGTAAGAACAATTTAGAGACACCTTTGTAAATTTACACAAAGGGTGTGGAATAAAATTCTTCTTAGAAAACATAAACCATTCAAACAAAACGTGTTTTCACCCACCATTAAACGATTAAAATCGTGAACTTCTCAACAAAGCAAAAGATGAGTGGAGTAAAACGGTGAAAGCTTTAGGAGAACACTATTTTAGAACTTTTCCAACACCCAATTAGAACAGAACTAAGACGGGACTGACTTGGTCTCGTCAGGAGACTCAGGCTCCTGGTGAACAGTGATGGGAGTGGAGGAGTGGCCTCCTAACGCGTCGTCTGGCCCCAGCTCGCCGTTAGTCGAACTTACAACCTAAAAACAAAGGGAACGTGAAAATAAACCACGAAATGCACACACTTTACGATATCACACCAGTGAAACTACATTGTCGATAAAATAAATGGATCAGCACTCCGTATCGTGGCATTTTCATGGTGAGGTGTTCAGTAAATCACTAAAAACATTTACTACAGGAACGCAATTTTCATCCCTTCAACAAAGGCATTCAAGCCGTCACTGCGGTTTTCTTTCAATTATGCTAGAAAGGCCTACCACACAAGACTATAATCTATTGAAATGAAGCATTTCAATTTTGCCTTCAAATAAGAAATTTTAAGTTAAATTATCCCCATTTCTACGAAATGGCATTAACAAAAGGGCGATGCAACCTAATTTCTATAACGGATCAGGCAACATGTCAACTTTCAGTGAAGCATACGCTGGAGATGAGAACTTTCTTCTTCTAAGACTTTAGCAGAACATGGATGACCATGATTGAGCAAGAAATTAGTTATGTTATTATTTATCATTATCTTATACAGAGCTTAACCAATTCTTACTGCCTCAAGCAATCATTATTGAGAAATCAAAGAAATATTATTGTAAATGGCTTCCGAAGAGAACAAAATTCAGCATCTTATTAGCACAGGCAAAGGAGACTGCTTTAGCATCTCTACAGAACGAAAAGACTGAAAAAATGAAAGGAACAAACGAAAACATTTGATAAACAGGGATGGTGAAGAAAAATTCATGCTAAGACACAACAAGGAAACTATAAACTAGGAACAAGCATTGCTGAATGCACTGTTGAGAAGCTAAGGGTATCATAGAGGATCACTACCTACCTAACGCACACTGAAGGTGACAGCTGTTATGAGCTTACTTCTCTGGACAGAGGTCTCTTAAATTCTCTTAAATAACGTCTCTTAAATTCTCACAGTGGCTCAATTTCCATATTTATGCGACAGAATCCTTTCATCTAGTACAACATCCAAGTATACCATTCTTATGTATTCATGCTGGAGTAAAATAAAATTTTAGACTGAAAACAAAACTATTAAGGCTACCGGAAAGTTCTGTCCTCTTTTCCTTAACTTTTAAACATGTTAATAAGTTCGATCAAACAGCTGTTTTCAATGTCAGATACGATGTTAGCTCTTCAGTTAAACTTCACATTTTATTGAATCCCCTCCAGTTGATATTTTAAACACAAATACTCGTATAGCCCATGGAAACGAAAAGTTTCAAAGTGAATTATATCACACCAGTACCAGTATCACACCATGCATCAATGCATGTTGTATGAATTCCACAAAGCTAGCAATTCAACAACATCAGCGAGAAACAAACGCTGTCTATCCAGAAGGTGTGAATGATAGCAAGTAATATGGCTGAAAATCAACTCTACAAGAGGAAAACAGCATCAAAAGTAGATGAAGCATGGAATATTGCAAGTGAAGCATGCAAGGCCAATTCGGAAAACAACCAACGTAAACAGTAGAAAGGGGGCGCAATAGTCTACTTACGTATTGTACGCGAACGCAATCGCGCTCAATAGGCAGCGAATTTTTTCCAGTTCCACAGAACATACTACGGTATAATACACATTAATGAATTCACGACTCCTAAGCCACAACAGAGGCGATCTCAAATGAAACAAAGAATGGACTACTTGGACTCCAGAAAACAAGGACTCTATGCGCTAAGAGTGTTTTTACACAGGATGCCCTGCGTTTTGAAACAGCAAATTTAGAATGAGAAGCAAAATTGTGAAGAGAGCATGAAAATTCGAAGAAACGAAGTGGGTGAAACAGAAGTCCAGAAGGCCTATCTATTGCTGAGGTAACCTAACAGTAGCCCTTACGGAAGTACCAGTCCACACATCCATTAAACAGGCAAACCTAACTCACCTTGGCTAATATCATTGTCTCTTGGAGGGGCATGCATAAAACTATCTTGTTCCACCAAATTTAACTCCCAAGATTGAAAATCCTTGGCATTTCTTATTGCTCTAATTATAGGAAACTACGAACTTAATAAGTTATCTCCAAGTTTTTCTCATTTTATAATACGAGGCATCTTACAAAAAAGGCACGGTTCGAAACCCACACACTAAATATTAGCGGTTTTATTTCATTGCCTTATTTCAAAATTCGCTATGCTCAAAACACTGATCACGTATATTTTTCACATCATTTACATGGTGATTTTCCCACACGGCAAACATTATCAACAAGTTATGGGTTTTCATTATTTTCTAAATTCCACAAATTTTTCCTACTGATTACTGATTTTTTGACTAATCAATCATTAGAATGCTATATAAGAAGAAAATTCTACAGTAAAGTACATGAGCTAGTTTATCTTAGAATAAAACATTTTTGTTCACTAATGTCATGAATGATCCTAGGGAGAATTCTAAAGTAAGTAATCACATTCAGTTCAACAAGGCTGGCTCTCAATAATCTGGCAGTATTCGTTTTTAAATAGTCTATTATAATTTATCCCACATCTAACATACAATGAGCAACGAAAATTTGCAAGTAATCAAAGATGGCTAAAGTAGCAGCACCAATTCAAGAAAATATTTGCACAAACATTCGAGTCAAACATGCAGGCTACAACAACAACAAAAAAAGCCGTAAAATTAAGGATTAACCACACACGACAAGAAATAACATCACAATATGTGTGCTGCACGTCACAGAACAAGCTCAATCATCAGACGAGAAAGCGGTGCAGCTTGCCCGGGATAAATTGACGACTGTATAATGAAGATCAGGCCATCCATTTTGATAGAGGACCGAAGATATCTTGCCCAAATGTTAAAATAAGCACACTCCTTTCAAACGAGGACTTTGAACCCATTCATTAATCAATTTATCTACTCCGAACCGGTTGTTACACACAGACTGGGCAGAGCAAGGCCCGATGATCGTCGTTAGTATTGTCACATGCATAAGCGGTTGACTCAGAGAGAATAAGCATTCCATATTGATAAAAAGAGCGACACCGTCGATACCTGACCTATGCAAGACTGAACACATGAATCGATGCCACACCTCAATGTTCCTTGAGTCACTTAATATGCTATAGTCCCAGCTGACTACGATTCAACTAACTGAAATAGTCAACATTTTGAAGCTTTGGAAGCATTTCATTCAAATACAATAACTAGCGAGTCCCTAGCCGGCGACACGTGAGAAATCATGAATTACTTGACACGTTCCGTTCCGTTGACAGTAGTGCAATAAACACTCAATTTAGAAATCTTTTCCATTGGTAACAATTAGATATACTCGAGCGTGAACTCGGAAATCTTCATTGAACACGTTCCGCTCAACTGACAGTACTGTAATGAACACTCTCTCATTGCCAACAATTATATCACCTTGAGGGTAAAGGCGGCCTGGAAGATGTCTAGTGACCAGCGCAGTTACCTGTACAGAGCCGTGTCGATCAGCAGGAGTCAGTGCACCCCCGGCCAGCAGCTGGGGAGGCTGTTTAGGAGTGTCTGTCCACGCTGACCCGCCCCCAGCTTTGTTGCCTGCCCCTCCGCCCTGGGTACCATACCATGTTATCCTCCTCGCATTTCTCATCCAAAGCGACTACTACACCAACGAGAACAGCTGCACACAACAGCCCTCCCAACACGTGGCAGTTACTCACCCGTGTGTTCTGTGGCAGCTCTTCGATCAGCGTCATCACTTTCTCGCCTATTCTGGTAGTTCACACAGCCCAGCAAAACTCCACATCACACAATCGTAACCATGCAGTACAACACACATAGATCCACTATCCGAAAACACACGAAACCTCAGACCAGTAAACTTTGATTATACTGTAAATTTAGCCGTAAAAAAAATTCCGTTGTTGTCGTGGGCAAAGACAATGCTAGCTGTTGGAGAGCTGTATCATTTCACTGTCTATAATGGATACTAAATCTGCCCATATTCATGCTATTGATTGTCCTGAGACCAAAATTTAATTTTGCGCTGAGTTCTTCAGAACTCATCGGATATAACAGAACGACTGCACCGGCGCGTTTCACGTTCAAGCTTACTACACTATAGAAATATTTATTTATGAGCATTTTCAAAACTGTCAATCGCGGAAGCTTCAAACAAAAACGAAGAGATTAGATTAGATTATTAGTTAGTTTAAGCCTCCCTATCCGCTACAAAGGCGATCCAAAGAGAGGAAGGAGGAAGGCACCATTTAGTATGGAGTTTAGGGAACGTGGAATCTACGCAGAAAGGGCATAGAAACAGTAAGATGAGAAAGAAGTTTATGAAACAAGATCAAAGTTCAAGAAGAAAGAAGTAGGTGTTGAAATAACAGGACAGCAGTGAACCGAAAAAAGATGGTCCGTAACAGAACAAAAACCTATTCTATTCCAACAAAAAGGAAGCCTACCTAACCCTTAGCTCGGGCCCTCACATAGTCCCCCTGGGAGCGCTAATTCCCATAGATACAACAGTTGTATCCCCCTGAGGGGACTAAAACGAAGAGAATAAAACTTGATTTACAACCTAATTTTTCAACATTTTTTATTTTATCAGTCAGCAATAAACAGAAAGATTAAAAAAAAACAGGTCAAGTCTCATTGTAACTATTACAAACAACTGTATTCGTGTCTTATGCCATTTTCACCCACTTAAGGTGATAACATAAAATTCAGAAATTGGTTTTGTAAGAAACATTTATGAAGTACAAAATTGGTGTTTGTTAGCATGGCCTCTACAAATTCTGAATAAATGTAGTTTGATTTGACTCGCCACCTAGATTGCGAATGCGTGTAACTTTACGTACGAATACACTAACATCCAAAACAAACAACGATAGCACAACGATGTTAATGCAACTGGCCCAAAATCATTATGAACACGGAGATTAGCAACGACGATATTTATACCTCAAGCTTGCGAAAAAAATCTTACCATGTAATTTAATCTACCTCGCAGAAAATTTTTGAAGAGACAAAATTGATCTATAATTCAACGCCGGCAAACATCTATCCAAAGCAATACTAAATGAGAGGTATCAAAAGCACAGCTTGCATTGCGCAACTTCCAAGCCGTCAAATGTCGACCTAGATTCACTGGAATAACTAGCGCAAGATCAACGAGCATTAAAACAGCTTTAGACGGAAGCCGAAACTACTAGAATAATAGGTGGACTTATTAATGTTAACTGAATGAAATTGTACGACCCTCAACCCGACAAGAAAACGAACTCAATAAAATCAACAGCGACCGAAGCGACAACTGAGACAACAAATTCGGATTTCAAAACTCACCTTGCAATAGACGTCATCACATCTCAAGGAGAGTACTGTGGTTACAAAAAATCATTTCAGAGGCCATGCAAATGCCAATCAGCAGTGGGAATAAGTTAACTTGGAGAAATGAAGTAAAAAACGAACAAATCAATCGAAGGTTGCACAAAATTGAACGTGAAGAGCGGCAATTGGCAAACTTAATGCGTGAAACACGACGCTGAACTCCAGACAAAAGCAATGAGTACGCTGATGAAACTACAAGTGCCACGCTGCAAACACAGTGAGTGTTAACAACCTTCACTACTAAACAGTTACGATAAGTAGGTAAATTGCACGCACAGACACACAAAACAACCACTCAGACCACATGAACCAACTTTACTTTACGGCTGTGGTGTTGCAAATCACGGACCACGGTTGTCAAGCTCGAGCGGGTTCGATATGAGAGCCAGAATCAGCAAGTCACAACAGCTGGTTTTCGCTGATTGTACTAAGCGCTATCGATTACGGGCAGCATCCACATGCAGAAGTTTTTGTCATAAAAATGCAAGTCATTCTTTTTGCAGTAAGTTGCAATCAGTCCTGCCACTTAAGCAATGGAAACTATGCAGTTTTTACTTGTGTATCAATACAATATAACACTAATACCAGAGCGCCGATCTTGACAATGAAATTCTACAATTTCCCTTATAAATGTACCAACACAATCCAAATTCAGATTAAGTGATGATGTACAATATTCGAGCAAAAAAAACGCTCGGATGCAACCAGTTCCCGATGATAACCATTTAAACAAAAACGCCCCACAACGAGCTTGATTTGGTTCTCAACCATTATCATTTAATAAACGAAACATTCCAATATGCCACCAGAACATCACCCACAAAATATTTTAGTCCCAGAGTGAAGTTCGCATGAAGAGCAACTGCATCCACCTAACAGGTCACGTGAAACGTTCTACAGCGTAGCTCAGGCTCTAAGCAAGATCGACACATGGAACCTAAACAAACCTTAAGTACTTATCTGCAGCGTGAAAACTTGCTTCAAGACATTAGTTAATCATCAAGTGGAACGAAACGGTGCCCAACACAAAGTGCAAAGTAACTATACACCTAAACCACGAGTGACTACAAATGCAGGCCAACAGATGAATGACGACAACTCAGACAAAACAATCACTGTAATGAGATAAGCTATTGATAAATTCGTGATACATGCCTATACTGGTGTAGGTGAGGTATGAACGCCGCCAAAAAATAAACACCAATGGACGCATCATTCACCGACATAAAAAATTACTGTAGTTAACACAGCAGAGGACGCCGCTTTCGAGTGCACTTACACAAATAAAAAAACAACACATCGTGGTAGAAACACATCACAAAATCAATCACTTTGAAAGCATACTGATAGAGTGCTTTTAAAAAAGTAAACGCAAAGAAAAAGATCAGAGATAGGGAAAATTTTCTTATTGATCTCGAATATTTAGAAGCTACAGGAGTTTTGAGAAATTCACTCATTTTTCCACAAGACTCGATAGACGATACGAATGAGTTAGTCAGTTCCGACTTCAACATCCCGTTGAATTTGTGCGATGAAAATGTAAAATGATCGGTGAGTAGTAAAGTGTTAAAAGGTCATCTAAAGTATGGATTTCTGCAACAGAAAAGCTGGGTTAATTGGCATAGTGCATTGAACTACTACAACTAGTGAGGGAAAGCTGTTCGCGATTGTCTAAAATTACTCTAAATTATAACTAAATAAAAAGACTTTTTTCCTAGTCTAAACAATGAGGTACTCCATTTCTCATCAAGAAGTGCAACCAGAATACGAGAATGCAAGTAGGAATTCAAATGAATCGATTATGGTTCATCGGTACTCGCTGGCGACTCGTGGCAAGGACTCGGCCTAAAATAAAGAGACGTTGGATCTAACCTACGAGTCTTCATCTCTCTTTTATTGAGCCAAGTGCGCTGTCATTGTATTGTAGAGGAGCTGTTGCAGCTCAAGACCGTTGGTGTTGGAATGAACACGGTAACGTGCGGTCACAGAACTGCACCATGTGATTTAATTTGAAGGGCAATGGATTCTCATGAAGTGTCAAAAATCACATTTGATTTACCTCACGAAAACTTTTTTTTTAAATGAAAAAGTAAAAACGATGTAAATTCAGCTCACAACTTGCCGTCCATATGAACCACCCACTAGCTCAGGAGGCATTCGATCAGTTGCACAGACATGAGCACACAATAAAATAATCTTGACTGGTCCATATACCCTCGAGCACAATTTGCAGCCAAACAGCAGTCACCACACAACGCACACACCCTTGCTCCCCTTACGCGTACGGACACACGTCACATGACATACAATTTAGCAGCAAAAATACCAAGAGATATATAAACAAGAAAAAAAAGCACTTGTTAAAAATTCTGTTAATAAGGTTTCAGGATGAGAATTTTAGCCAAATTGCATGGAAGCGTCTGTAGTAGTAGTAATTTGACTGTCAAAAGTTCCGTGAATGCAAGCGATATTTTGCAAGGTTGCAGCAATGCACAAATAGAGTATAAGTTCAATTCGCCTAGCAGGAGATACGGAAAGGATAAATACGAGGTTGTACTCTTACTGGATGCACGAGAACTTAAGCATACTGGTTTCGCAGAAGCTTAGAATATTGTAGAACGCTATGCATATGAACATGGAAGTATTTCCGTGTAACTCAAGTCATTCACAAGCATACAGCAATGACGTAGAATTTAAGCATTAAAGGATGCACTGGACACAAAGCAAGTGATATCAAAATAGTTACACTTGTAAGTTACCACTGAGTAATTATCTAGTGCACAGAATCATGAGAGACAACGTATGTATTGAAATTTACAACGAGAGACCAAAATTATATTTCCTGCAGTGAGCTGAGAAGCCGTTCACCAAAACGACTGCCTCAACAGGCCACAATCAACCGTGCAAAATTTCGTGGTAGTAGTATTGAAGATACACTTTCAAAAGCTGCTTCAAATATATCAATAATAATAATCTTTGCTCAAAGTGAGACACTTTCACAGATCACATGTGAGCCTCTTGGTTAGCAGTTACGATTAACTAGTTAAATTATTCCGATACCTACAAATTTTTTTGAAAAGTGTTAGCTTAAACCATTAAAACTTATCTTGCCAAACGCAAAACACTATGATGATCAAAGAATCAACGGAAAATTTATGAGCACACGAAATTTGAGTCACAAACCTCAGCAGCCAGCCACGCCATGCTCTGTAAATTGAAAAAGAAATACAAAAAAATACACACCATCTAGTATGCAATTTCAGTGAACCACGGCCCGAAAGTTATAGCTCAGGAGTGCGAGATCAGCACTCCATTCTAAATAGAGAAAACGCGCGGACACTCCGGCGGAGGTAGAGCAAGCACACGCTTCATTGTGCTTATTTCTCTTCAAAGTGCGAAAAATTATGTATATCCAATTGTAAGTTGCGAACTGTTACCAAGAAGTAAAAACAAACACTAAGCCTTTAGTCAACGAGTGTGATATCTCGTCCCCAAATCAATGTAGGTGTCACACCAACCCATGAAAATTATCCGAGAGAGAGACGATAGAAGTCCTGTTTTGAAAGCTTTGAATCGCTAATGACACTTACTTGCAGAAAGTTATGCAGTGCAGCTAAAACGAACGTGTCACAGCTCCACCAGTAATTGTTCAAATGAGTTCACTCGCAATTTCATCCCCGTAAAAATACTGGGTCTAAATACACTCAAACCAATAATTAAAGCTCATGGGATACTCGTTCAGAAGCTAGGCGAGTAACCACCGTGTACATCCTCGCACTGATATTTACTTATTGCTAACAAGATATACACCGTTTTTTATATGATCATAAACGGGGTTCACCAACAATGACGCTCCATTCGCGTCTGACCTGAGATAGCTACACCGACCCCGTGATAATGCAGGAACGCCTATGAAAAAATATTACGGTAGTCCAAGAAACTTGCGAACAAAAATATTCACAACGGAGTAGAACTGAACTAACCGAGAAAAGCTTTTACTCAAACATGAAAAACCGAACGATACTAGGGTCACTCTTTGTGAAAAGACTTCGCTTGAGTGTAGAAGTAAGTTTTGCTAAATCCAATTTTGTAGCCTCATAATTAGTGGGAGGCTTTATTAACTGTAAAATATTCTGTGTGCGCCAGTTCAAGTTTTAGAAACCTTAGAAAATAACGGATGAAAGCCAACCCACAAGAAAACCGGAGAGATTCTGGAGCAAGCCAGTGAGAAGTTAAACTGCTCAAAGAGACAACAACTTCGGCGAAACGAAGGGAGTGAAATAGCATAGAATCCAACTGATACCTCCGCTCAACCCCTTCCATCACTTGTGTTATACATTATTCGTTTTTACGAATCCATTAAGAGTCCAATTGAAAGGTCAAATGATCAGGGTCCAACCGAACGCAGCGAGACGCAGACCAGAAAGCCATTAGGACAAATTCATTTCGAAGGCACTTTCGAGAGCCCATTCCAGTCAGGAGCAGACAACCAACAGAGACCTATCACCGCATGATTTAGTGGAGCCGTATTAAGTCAAAAAGAATCATAAAGTTGATTCCAGTGCAGCTAATCTCTACAACCCTAACGACAAACAACCTGAGTTTTGGCTACTGATAAAAACATGCAATATGCATGGTTTTTATCGTGTTCAGAGTTATCTTCTCCGAGTACGGTTGGAAATGTATACCGAACGAAACTACACTACAATCGCTTGTATACTAGCAACGAGACGAACGCAGCACTATGGACGAATCTAGCATTTTTCATCCTCGACAGCGTGAGGCCTGATCAACACGAGTGCAGTGCCATACAACCTGCAGTGAACGGACGCAACCACAACAGAAATAACTTAGTACTACTTGAATGGCTAGAACTATTATTTCACTCCAAACAAACTGAATAGAAAAAAAGTCACGAAAGATAAAACCTTTAAAAATTAGCGGTTGGGTGTGAAGGATGTTTAGAAAGCTCATGCTTTGAACTTTTTAGAAGTGTAAAAGACTCAATAAAACTATAAACTAACTATAAAACAGCTAAAAAATAGTGTCCAATAATGGTGGCAAAATTTTACAATATGGACAAACGAAGCACACAAGAAGAACAAGAATGGAGACGAAACGAACAGAAGGACAAACAATTGGCAGGAGAAGAGGAAAAATAATATTAAAATGTAATGCTGAATTTGAGGCAGAGATCGTCAAGGTAATGAAGAAATGTGAGCGGGGAAAAATCTCATCAATATCGATATGATATGATCAAAAGCTAAACATTGAGGATGGTGGGAAATTGTACATAGTAAATTCCGTCAAAAACATGAAATGGAAACCAAAACACACGATCAGTCAAGGAGTTTAGCGTCGAAACGACAAGACAAAAAAATGAACAGAATGGAGACTGCGGGACAGGGTGTGGCAGGAAGACAACCGTGTTAACAAGACACAAATCATTGTGCGCAAGGACTATGGAAGCCATGAACACCGCCATCTTGGAGACATGGCTAGATGAGTGGGTGCCACGAACGATGTAGCATGTTTACAGCTATTTATTATTCGAGCGATGTGCCACACGGAATTCATTATAGGCAACTGCAGCAAAAACTGACGGGTGCCTCAAGAATCTTCACAGAAATTTATAAAAATAAGGTTGTCCAGAAACGAATTTCCGTGTTAGAGACTGACTGATAAAACACATGGGCACAATTAATTTCCGGACAACCCAAGAGCATGGAGCAATAATGGAGGAAGAGGTGTGCCACAATGACGGAGAGGGGAAGCGTAGACATACGTGTCTGACGACAGGCTGAAAGGTAGGCACGCTCTCGTCAGTTTGTTGAGTGGGTGTCCAGGGTAGTAGCCCCTGGTCCCCATCTTCGATGCCCTTACGAGCACCTCCGTCGCCGCCTCCACCAGGAGTAGCAGCAGCACCGGCGGCTGTGCGAGACGTGTGGCCGCTAGCACTGCGCACTCCGCTCAGCTGAGGGACACAGACCTTAGAGCATCTGCTTCCTACTACCTCTACCATGGACTCCACGCACACCCGAGCACTGACCGACTCTACACAGGTCAGGTCCACGCTTGAAAATCTCGAACTGCCACGAACTTGAGACGCAAACCTGAAAACTGCTTTCGAATTTAATACAAGGCGTGAACTTGAAGGGGAAATTCACTGTCTATGGAACGAATCTGAAAAGAGAAACTTGTGAGCGGAAAACAAACACTGGTGATGCAAGCTGATCACGTCCGAGTAGAGCACTGAAACAGCGCATCAGCATAGTGGTAGGCGTATTCACGATCCTATCAACTGTTACAGGAAAGCCTCAAAAGAGACGACTCATTGTTTTAAGTACTATAGACCCCGGCGACGCAGCTGACACGTGGTTCACTGAACACAGAGAAATAAACTGCAAGGCTGTAGAGAAAAAAGGATTGTTGAGCAGATGGCACAGGCTGACTGCTGGGGAAGTGGCCCGAGACGGTGAGGTGGCGCCACATCTGAGGTACCTTAGCGTTGGGCTGGGGTGTGGCAGCTTGGTTGTGGTGCCGGTCCCTGTTGTCTCTGCTGGGCGACACTATAACTTCGGTGGCGGTCTGCGTGGACCCAACAGGTGTCGACTGCACGGCATGGCTCGCGTTAGTCGTCACACAAGCACAAAGCAAACGCTGTGGTCCTACAACGCACTTCACTGCCAGACTTCTCGTGTTAATTCAAGTACATAATGTTGAACTGGGTTTCTAATCAATTCCCAACTTATAAGCAGAGCAACGTCGAAGATAAAATTTTTAAAAAATGGTTCACAAGCAAACTAGATTAGATTACATTGCAAATGGAAAATTTGTGTGCACAAGATACATACCCACACCCTGCGCATAGAAATAGTTGAACTAATGAAACATTGTGAAACAAGACAAACGTTTCAGAAGAAATAGGGACTAAAATAACGAACAACAATGAAGGGAAACAAGATGGTCCGTAACAAAACATAAAATCTATTTCATTTGAACAAAAAGAAATCCCATCTAACAACTCGGGACCCCACATCCCCCCTCTGAGAGCGCTAATTTCCATAAAACAAAAGTTGTAGCCCTCTTACGGGCCGCAATCGAAACCAATCCACTACATCAGGGCTGTAGGTCAACGATTATTTACGGCCTGTAATCAAGTACATCATTGCAAGACGATTAAATAGCATTGCAATTAAGAATTGGACGTCGTTACCCAACGACTGAAGGAGCGGATCAATGCAAATTAAGCAAGTAAATATACAATTTCTAGCGCCAAAAGTCACCTTCTCCAATCGACATGAATTATTTCTCAACATTACTTAGAAACAAAAGTAAAAGCAGACACAATAAATGGAAAGCTCACCAACTTAATGAAGCAAAGCTAGTTTCCCCAATGAAAGCCCCACTGAGAGCTATACTGCACAAACGAACTTTTGTTCACGAAGGATTGAGTCGGTAATATTATAAAAGTATCTGACCAACTCAAACAAACAACTAAGGCTAAAACAACGCTAAATATGGCTTCAAAAATGATCGATGAATCTATTTGATCTCCGTCAGCAGGATGAAGGTAAACTGTTCAACCCGTCATCCGGAGTAGCGGAACATCGAGGCAGTAAACTATTAAATCTGAAAATTATAAGAACTAGCTGCTACGTCCAGTATATGAGGGAACAAAGCTGGAGCTTGGCGACACCTTATCTGAGCGAGTTTTGATCCTGTCAGAGGGAGCGGCGTTGCGCAGCTGACGCATGTTGCTCATCATATCCTCCGGCTAGAAGATAACGCATCCAAAATATGAAGATATGAAAAGACCGATACCTAATTATTCAAAATATGCAAGTGCTAACATGCTCGTTTAGGGGAAAATTGAAAGAGCTCTCCATGAATGTAACTTGTTTAGGTCCATTATGCAGTATAGAAGAAGCAGCAAAAAAGGATGAGATAGAGAAATCGAACAGGAATAAAACTGGTCTCTCGTGGATTTCCACATTTTAGGTGGCTGTTGATGGAACATCCATACCTGCACTCGTAGCTTACGTGGTTTACTGTAACATTGCAACAAGTCCTTTCACAAAGGCAGCAATATTTAGCCTTTTACCGGCTAATAAGATCAAACTTAGCAAAATATCATTAGAAAAAAGCCCCATTTAAAAATTTTAATTAGGAAAAAATTGGAGCTGTGAACAAAAACCCGGTCTCAACACAAAACTAAGCACGTGAACCAAGGTCCTACCAACACTGGTCTAAGATTTTCAGGCTACGAAAAATATCGTACGTTTGTACCCACCCTTCAAGTTTAAACTAATCTTTGTTCCATACACAATTTAACGATTTAATATTCAAACGCGCACAGCTTGAATAAATATTCTACCCATAACTAAACCAACCCCAGCAACAACGAGCCCTCTATCCCTGCTGAACATGTCACTACCTACTACCGTACAAACAACGCTATTACTCTGCTATATGCTGGAAGCATTTTATGCACAACACTTATCCTCCATGCCACTCCTAATCCCAGGCATCAAAATTCAATGGAATTCTCGCCATTCTGCTAAAAATTTTTATCGTAGAAATATCAGGAACTTCTTTTGCTGGGTTTCCAGAGGATCAACATTGCACTCAAGTATTCCAAATTTGTAATGCTTGCACATGCCAGAGCGATTTTATTCATTTTGCAAGCTCCTGTAGTATCAGAAATTCGAAAATTTTTAGCTTAGCAAAAACGTTTAGATGCAACATTACATAATTCAAACTAAACTGTTCAATCTAAGACGCCGAAAAACTTTACACGACAGCGTTTTGAAAGTCGAGTTCAAGACTGAACCTAAGAATTTCTGCCCCCACTAGCCCATGACACCCGCTAGCAAAGGCCACCTCACCATGGTCTTGCCAGTCCAGTCGAACTCCCCATCGGCGGCGAAGCCCCTCCTTTCGAAGAGGTCCTGGAACAGCTTCCGTAAATAATTGTAGTCGGGCGTCTCGAAGAAGTCCAACCGACGCACGTAGTGTAGATACGTCGCGAACTCCTCTGCAAACAATCTTTGGTCACGAATTGCTTTGGACGAAACTCAACTCGTAACAATACACCCATTTCATCCCAATAACAAATTATATTCAACTATATTCACAAATGACAAAAAAATTTACCACGAAAAATGAGCCTCTCACACTAGAGAAAAGCGGGAAGATATACTTATGTTAAAAAATCACTGCACTAAAACCTTGTCATACCCCTAAGAAAAATTACAAAATCGCAGCTGTGAAATCGTAAAAATATCTCGAGTCACACAGTTTTCAAAACGAAATGAGCACTGTACTTAAAATTCTCAAGAAGAGGACCTAGCCCATAGCCGATACTTGAACACACACCAAAAATTAATAATAAAAAAAAAACGGAGAACTGTAATTAGTACTTTTGGATACAAATCAACGTTACAAGAGGACAATACAGACTAACGACTTGAACACGCATTACATCTAGATGAGACGGAACTAAAACAGCACTGCATTTGAGCTGACCTGGGTAGTTTTCACAGAGGACCTCGACGGGGGTGGCTCTCTTGGTGTCGCCAATTTTCTGGTATCTGTCCTTGAGAGTCTCGGCCTTGAGTCCCTGCCACGGTAAAGAGCCTCGCAAGAAATACATGAACATGTGACCGAAGGCCTCGAGGTCGTCTCTGCGCGATTGCTCGCGTCCCATGTGGGTATTGATCGACATATACCGCGCGGTGCCCGTCAGCGACTTGTGCTCGCGGTACGGGATGTGTTTATTCGTGTTCGGGTCGATGTATTCTTTGGCTAAACCGAAATCTGAAAAACACAACCTCATTTATACACACGTCTATATATGGTGAGTAAATAATATCACATTACTTGAAAGGAATGTTTAGTTAATGAATCTATCTTCGCTAAACCAAAGGAAATCGCCGACATTGGTAACTTCGAGGGCAAATTTCAAGTATAAAAAAATAATTCTGCTGAGATATATAGACATAACCACATATATTGAACAAAGAAACAGAAAGAGAAGTATTCAGTGAATTTTTAATTGAAATGACAACTTTAGAGAACAATCATGGGCCTAAATTAGCTATAGCAGATCAGGAAAAGCATCAAGAACAAACATTAAGTAACACACACTGTATAATTACAACGCTAAATTTATAGCCTCATTTACAGAAAAATAAATGACACCATTAAACACTCACAGTACTTCTTAGTCACAATTTGTTACGGAAAATTTGTATACCCTTGCATTTGTAAATATACTCAGGGGAGTACCATTGTGAATAATTGCTGAGCAAAAAATATAAACGGTAGTTTCACATTGCACACTGAAAGTAAAACTGAAACTATCGGCTCACAATATCACTTGAAGTCACAAGAAAAAAAATAAAACATTCAATACGGGGAAATACAAACTAGCTATAAGATCACTTACCGATTATGTGTATAATTTTGTCTTTTTTAGTAGAACTTCTGCCTATTAGGAAGTTCTCGGGTTTGACGTCTCTGTATATCAATCTCCGGGAATGGACATATTCTATTTTGTGGAGCTGCACAGACAAGATAGAGCGACACGTTAGTCCAGCACAACACTCGCCGGCAATGTTTGTTTGGTCTAACATTGAGTGAAGGTCAGCACATGACGGGAATAATTCAAATGATTCCAAGGAGAGGCACTACCAGCCTAAGAGCTGCGTTTTACGAAGTGAGAGACAACGCGGCACACTGATTTGGATCAGCGTCATTCACGGCGAGGTGGTTCACTAGTATAGCACCATGACTAGAATTTCAACGCGAAGCAACTAGTTACATTAGACAAGACCCGAAGCTAATAAGTAAATTCAACCCCGTCATGGGAAATGTCTTAGAATTACTTTATACGAATCATTAATAAACAAAAATGTTTTCATGACAAACTAAAATATTAACTTAGAGACCTCTACAAGAAAAGAAGAAGGATCAGTCATCTTAGGATTCTAAAACTTAGAAGTTACACTTCCCCAATGAATAAAACATGATTCATGAGACACCACTAGAGGTTTCACCATCACCATCACGCATGTCCACTTTTGTAGGACGGTAGTTTCATTGCATGTGGCATCTAGTCGAAGAGGGGAAACAATGGCCTTCACGAGAGTTGAGCTCAACACAGCTATCACGTGCTTTTCGTAATGCAGACGAATTGATATGCTACACTAGCACACATTGATGGAACAGTTACAGCGAGAGCTCTAGAATATGAAAACGGTGAACTTGCTGACAAACAAAGCAGAATCACTCACTTGACAAGATATTGAGAATTGTACAATCAGAATTTTTTATGCTGTTTTGCCTTTAACCAAATCGTAACAAAATCATTCAGCCAAAACACGTAAATGTATCACGCAGCTGGCCGTATGTTTATCAACTAGTTTAGATATAAATCTGCTGGCATACTGTGAATCAAATTCAAAATAAATGTTTAACAAATGCCAAACAAACTTCTTCAAGTCCAGAGAAATTCCTCCAACCACATGTTCCAACAAATATCACTTCACAGAATATAACCTAATGTTGCGGACTATAAACATCAGTCTCAACGAACTACTATCTTCATCCTGAAATTGAATGACTTCTTGTACGAAGATAATCAACACAATTTACGGTCATGTTGTTAGATAGTAGGTAGCGCTCAATTTTAAGATATTTCTCAAATAAGAAATCGGTTCAGCTGAGGCGAGTAGCATATTTGCTACACTGTACATCCCCAAGGGCCATATTTTCCTGACTTGTCGCATATCTCATCGAAAAAGCGTCATAACATTTACATGAGACGTTGATCCATTTTGCTTTTCTTCGGGTAAGATCCTCTTATTGAGGTGTATCCTGTACTTAAGCAACAACACGCAGTCTCGTCCGCTACATGTAGCAGTTCCACAAAGGAATGAAAGCAGAGAATGAGTTCGTTGTCATAGCATGGGATGCAATCTAAGTCTGACTGTCTCGAAGCTAGTATGACAAGTTCACCATCCTACCGATATGAGGCCTTCAATGGTTCTTCCCGGCAAACAAACAGCAAATCATTTTTTTGAGCACTGGAAAGTGCTTTACGAGTCAATACGTCTTGGTGTCATTTCGGACATATGAAAATTATGCACGAAAAGTGTTGTTCATAGGAACGAGATTAATCATGTTAACTTTGAATACAGATACGAGAGTGTAAAATCGTCCATTTTTTCCAGCAGGTTGTGTTTAATGAGAACGCCATTATAAATAAACTAACGCAAAACAAAGCGAGATGACAAATGTACAAATGTCCCCTGCACAATGAAATGTTCCCTGCACAAATATTCAAGTGCACAAGTATATTCAATTTATTAATTTATCTACGCAAGAGCAAATTCAATGGCGCCTGCTTTCACGTTTGAATTTAATTTAACAAATTATGTTTTCAAGGCAGGAGCCATGCGTTTCGATTTATTCATCCTGATTTGGGGGTTGAGCGATAATTATAACCTGAACTCCCGATTATAACTCAGAAACACATCTTTTCGTATCAATACAAAGAAATCACCAATTCTACTCTCTTCCTGTAAGAGCTTCCGTGAAGAAAATTATCCAGAACAGAGTAAACTATCGTAGGGCACTGAAGACTTGGTCAACATCGGAAGGCCAATTTTTTATACATACATTACTCGTTTGAGTAAACATCCCAAAAACGATCGTATGAGTAGTAAATGTCTCGGTTTTGCCAATGATCACTGAATTACTACCTAAGTAAGTGGACAATTACCAAGTGATATTTAGCATCATTACAATGACGAGCGACTTCCAAAAAAACACCCCTTGCGTGTAAAACATCAGCGAGACAACATGTTATTGGGATGCATCTTTCCCATCTTAGCAACAAACGGTACATTCCTCTCCTAAAAACAGCAGATTATAAACTCTAGGGTTACAAGAGGAGTGCGCCTCACACAAAAGCGCACAACACAGAGTGAACAAGAAGAGAGCACAGGACTCACGAGTTGGGTGGCTATGAGGAGGACAGTCTTGAGGGAGAAGCGTCTGCCGCACATGTCGAAGAGATCCTCCAGGCTGGGGCCCAACAGCTCCATCACAAGCGCATTGTACTTGCCGCACACGCCGAAGTAGTACAGGCGCGGGATCCCCTCCGCTGCACACCATAAAACGTACGGTCACACTCGTGCAAAAACAAACAATTCATGGCATTGACACAATGTTATATATGGGGAAAGAAATTGAGTGATTTTTCTGCAAATGCATGAACTTTTCTGGTTTTAAGGTAATACTTTGAACACTCGAAATCCTATGAATCTTGAATACTATTAGAAATGTCTGAGTAAAGCACACTGAGCTCAAGTTTTATAAAAAAATGGAAGTTATGATCCAGATAAACGTCAAATACATGAAAAAAACATTAGATCAGATGTTATTTTAAGCCTCAATAACCGCAACAAAGGAGCTCCAAAGAGAAGAAGATACAATTTGGTATCTTTGAGTTAACAATGAGTTGAGAAGTTTATGAAACAAGAAAAAAGTTGAAGAAGAAAGTAGTAGATGCTGAAAACCAGGCCAGCAGTGAATCGAAAAAAGATAATTGGTCCGTAACAAAACCAAATAAAAAAAAATATTTCAACGAAAGGATATCCTACCTAACCTTTAGCTCGGGACCTCATATATTCCTCCTGGGAGCGCTAATTCCCACAGATAGAATAGTTGTATCTCCTTGAGCAGGATTATTCAGAACAATTTTTAGCACACTGAAGTGCGCACGAACGCAACCAATGGGGTGCGACTCAGACGAAATACTCCACCAATAATTTTAACATTTCGGTAACTTCTTCTCTCATAAAATCGAAACAAAACGCAAAAATATTAGCTATCAGCACTTATTCGGAACGCAATGCAGACGTCGGACACTCCTAATCGCAATACGCATTCGCCAGTATCACCGAGCGTTCTAACAACAAGCAACTCAAAATATTCTGCCCTTTTCAATCGCGTCTAACACTACAATCGCACCAAATACTTCACTACAAACATCATCAATCGACACTAAAACTTCACTGGAAACAAATTGCCGGCACGACCGTTATATTCGCAGCGAGTCAGCGTGTATTTGAAAAATTTCCCTACAACAACAGCTAGAAAGAACCACTGAGGAGCAATGCCCCAACGTGATATCTATCCTCCAAAGCGAACAGGCTCATTTCCTAGGGAAAAACTCTCACAAGCCTCGCACGTACATCGCAGGTTCCCATAACGAACGCGAGCAGAAAGTTTTAGACCAAGACGGCAGCGAATGAAAGCATGCAGAGATGGAAATTTCAAAGCTCAGTGACGTATTTGTACCGCTGTAATTTTAAACACCTCATCCTGATTTTTTTTTTCGTCTTCAAACGGTTTAAAAAAAATTTTTGCTCTAAAATGAGTCAAATAACACTCACTAACTAGTTAGTGATGACGAACGGAACCGCTTTACAATAGTTTAAAATTGAGCACCAACATCAACAGCAGCAGCAGTGACCTCTGCACAAGCTCCACTTTGTTAGAAGACAGAGTAGGGAAGCCTTGTGACTTGGCCCCTTGGGCTAAAACAACCAACCAAGGGGCTCGAAATATTACTCTGCAGCGTGAAGACTCAATCAGTTGGGCTGCAGCAAAATCATACCAATCATTACCATAACGCTTTACGTCTTTTAGTAGACCTTAAATTTCGATAAATCACAAAAGTCTCCACCTTGATACCTCAAAAATGGAAATTTTGATAAATTGATGACTTCAAAATATAGCGCCTACCGTTGCTATATTCATAATTTTAATGATGCACAAGATGTGCAACTCGCACAGTCTCATTGGAATGATGAGATTGATTGGTAATAAGAAAGTTTTAGCCTCCCTTTACCACGGTAAAGATGTTCGAAGAGGGGAAGGATAAAGGCACTATTTAGTATGGAGTTAAGGGAACGCGGAATCAATGCACAAGGTGCATAGAATCAGTAAGCTAAAAATGAAGTTGATAAAATAAGAAAAAAGTTGAAGTAGTAGGTGCTGAAAAACAGGACAGCAGTGAACCGAAAAAAGATGGTTCGTAACAAAAAAAAATAACCTATTCTATTTCAACAAAACGAAGGCCGACCTAACATTTAGCTCGGTACCTCACATTATCCCCCTGGGAGTGCTAATTTTCCTAGATTCAATAGTTGTATCCCTCTGAGGGGTGAAATTATGAGATACTAGAACAACTTTTTCCGGTTTCATTTAGTTCTTGATAGTAACAAGAACAGCCCAAACTAGCAAAAAATGACTGATAGGAGCAACTAGTGAAGTGATACATCATCCGTAGTCGAATTTCCAAGCGAAATAAAGTTTAGTACACACATCATCATAAGGTAAGGACAGTTATCTAGACTGCACCACGCTAGGACCATGGCTTCAACTTAAGCGAATAAATTACTGAAATTAAAACAGAAATTCCACGGCGATTGCGCATTATACAATTCAGGGGAATTACTTCTAGAAAAAATTGGAACATTTGACGACAAAAAATCATTTCGGAACGAAACAACCAATGAACACAAACGCTCTAAATATTCTTCAACGGAAAAAACAAGAAGTGCCCGGTAATCTGAAACTGTGAGCATCGAAAAACAAAAGAGTTAAACGGTGTACAAAATGAAACAAGGGAAAGGAACAAGACCGTGACGTAGCACACGCAGACACCATGTGCTCGGAAGTCAATAATGGCGACTGCAGCCAAAAGCACTCCGTTGCCGAGGCCGGAGTGCAGGGCAACGATGTCCATATCAAGGCTGGTCGTAAAGCTCGTGTGCACGAAAACCACATTTACCGTCTGCACACAGTTCCTAAGCTCATTCACTTCCGACTCTCACATAGCCGAGTGGGGCCTCAACTTTTCCGACAGAGATCTAATCTACTACACAAGTAAAGAATAGTATTTCTTCCTATCTCAAGAAGGCATACCTCACTCGCAGAGGGTGTGTAAATAACTTCAGATCTATCCAACTATACAAAAAATGAAGACATCAATGCGCCTCCAGTCTATCGAAATTTAGTGCAGAAGCTTCTGACCACCAGAATGCCTCTAATCCCCTTCAGGCACATAGCTGAGTTTTCCATTTAAGGACGAAATTGAAATTTTCATCTATTATAACCCCAACTTGCGTCATAAATACCAGCATGATACGATTTTACAGTTTCTAGATACAGATTAAATAAGAAGTTACGCTGGGCGCCCCTAAGCACAACACTGGTGTTCCCAAGAGAAAGAAAAGGAAGGCACCGTATGGTATGGAATTATAAGGGAAGGGGGAATTGTATGCACGAGGTGTGTCCCCCACACCCAGGGCATAGATTAAAGATTAAAAGAAAAGAAGTACATGAAACATGATAAAAGTTGATGTACGAAGGAATACGTGCTGAAAACAGGACAGCAGTAACCTAAAAAATTGTACGTAACAAAAACTATTTTATTTCAGCAAAAGGAAGACCTACCTAATCTCGAACTCAAAATCTCACACATCTCCCCTCGAGTGTGCTATTTCACAAAGATATACTGGTTGCATCCCCAAAGGAAATTTATAGATTCATAGTTCAAACTTCCAGAACATCTGTTCGTGTAGAGCAAATTGAATGATCCAAGATCTCACCACTTGATCTGCACCCAAGGTTCAAGTCTACACAAACACAGCGAGTAAAATAATTTTCTATTCAGAGACGTTGCCAATGAAAAACTGGATGCTTTTTTTCTTGAGGGTATGCAAGATTGCCATATTCTTCGCAATTTTTTTTCAAGGGAAGTTTTTGAAATACAAAACCGTCGAGATTTACGGTGCGTATTCAATCATTAAAATGTCTGTAGCTGAAGGTTGATTGATTCATAAGAAAGTTTCAGCTTCCCTTTACCACAACAAAGATGTTCAAAGAGAGGAAGGATGAAGGCACCATTTAGTATAGAGCTAAGGGAACGCGGAATCCACGCACAAGATGCATAAAAATGGTGAGCTAAGAAATAAGTTAATGAAACAAGATAAAAGTTCAAGAAGAAAGTAATAGGTGCTGAAAAACAGGACATCAGTGAACCACCGAAAAAAGATGGTCCGTAACAAAACCCATTCTATTTCAACAAAAAGGCCTACCAAACGTTTAGCTCGGGACCTCGCGTAATTCCCTGAAGAGCGCTAATTCCCATAGATACCATAGTTGTATCCCCCTGAGGGGATGTAGGTGATATCATAAAATTGATTTATTAGGTGATAATAAAAACAATCTTAGCGAAACATTACCAACGAAACTCGTTTTCATGAGGAAATCAACAATGACTTTGTCAAATATCGGTAGGGTAAACCCATTCGTGTCTGATTTACCGCTTCTTATACGATAATCGCGTATTGCTCAGGTCTCCATAATTGCGCACAGTATTTTCAAGTGTCAAGAACTAACAAACTGCAGAAACAATGGTAGTATGGACGAAGGCCAAAAAAGGACTGATGTTGTGCCGCCCACGTGAGTTAGCAACAGCGGGTAAGGGAAGCAGTAGACGGACCCGCATTTGTTCCTTCCGTGAAGCTATACGACGACATCATCAAGCGGCCCGTTAATCTCTCTCCCTCTCTCTCCCTCCTCAACATATCACACTAGCATCAGCTGCTGCTGTGCGATAGACTGTGGGTGTTAAATGATATCCGTGGTGTTTTTTTACACCCACTACACCACCATCTTTCAGGGAAACGAAGAAAAAATAAATTCAACAGCACCACAGAAACGCTAAGTCTTCACGACCTCGGTTGATGCCACTTGATACAAACGCAGCCGGTAAAAAGGGAGAATAACCATCACCGTTCAGGAAGTAGAAAATGTAAAGAAAACTGTCTAAGAGAAAGCGTTCTACACTGAAGGCTCCAGTGAGAGATAGAGGGAAAATTATTCATAAATATTAATGCACACAGGGCATGTGAAACAACAAACACCATGTTTTTATGTGATCTGTTTTTGACTCAGTAATGGCTGACTGCCGTATTGATCGCTTAATCCTACGGGTTGCTTAGACGAGTTAAGATGCACTCAAAATGCCTCCCAGAACTCTTAGGAATCCAACTTTTTCCCTTCTTCAAGTCCCTATCAGACTCTACATAAGTTTTGTTTAGGCGTATTTGTTCGTAATGTGTGAAAATCCATGGGAGCATGGCGAACTATAAACACAATTCAAGATGACTTCTATAACAATTTCTACAACGAGTTTTTGACTAGCTCAGTAAACGCAGATGTACACTGCCAGCCAAACCGCGAAGTGAAAGAAGAACAACAGAAAAGACAAGTGGCGGCAGAAGAAGTGCGTACGTGATGGTAGTTAGTGGCAAATGGAGGTGCGGAGGCGACTGAGAAGGAAGGAGAACGCGAGCACGGGAGGGCGCGTGAGAGGGAGAGCACGAGGAAGCATGAAGCTGTCTTGTTCCCACCTGCACGCAACTGTGCCAGCTGATGAGCGTGTGTTCGTCTGGTCATAGGAATGCCGTCTCAGTTAACTGTTTCGCCAAGTTATTACTCGTTATAAACTCAAACGTCCTGTGAAATATAAAAATTGACACATTTTCCTACTAATCGTCAGTGTAAAAGGTGGTAAGAGTCCAAACCTCAGAGAAGATCACATTTTAAGATTTCAATAACAGTTACCATATGCAATCAGCAGTGTTTCACTGATAACCAAACAAAGGCAGGCAGCTTCGTCACTAAGAATGAATAACAAATCAATGTTCTCATGAATAGAAAGACATGCTGTTTATTTATTTCATATTTGAAAACCTTCACGGCTAGCAAAAAATAATTGCAACAAGTTTTACAGAAAATTATCTTTCGCGAAAAAAGAACAATGACTCATAACATAGAAACGCCATGTTAAAGAACTCTAGTGGAAATAAGCACATTGAGAATTAACTTTGTCGTCATCTGACAACACAACCACAAGTGTTTACAAAGTATTCCCGAACAACCAAAACAAAAAGGAATGAGTCTCAAGCACCGTAGAGTACGTTACGCATTCTAGTGAATGATCAATCAAATGACGTTTTTCCGTAACACTAGAAGAAATCGGGGAAAAGCAGGTCCCTAAATTAAATTGAAACAAGATCCAACCAGTGTTCCTCAGACTGCCATAACTCGCAACACCCGGAGAATTAAGGGGAGTCCCAGTCACTAGTCACTGATCGCAAAAAAATTCAGATGTTCTCCAAGTTGGTCTCCAATCCACAACACGTCGTCTGAACATTACGTCTTCATTGCGTCTCTCTTATCAAATGTGGACATTATTTGTGAACTGTCAATTCGGCTTAGTAAACACTGATTGGAAAGGACTGCGAATAATTTCAATATGAGACTATTGAGCATGATAATTTGATTGGCAATACTTCAAATTTCCCTTCCAATCACCGTGGCTAATAAATATTACAAGCTCATAAATAAAGCTTGAAGTTTATAAAGAACGTTGGTTTTTTGCGGACACCATTTCCTCTGGAATTTGACAACGACAAATCAATGCTTCAAGAAGCAAGAACAGCTGTATCTCAAAATCATACAATGAGCAGCAACATCGAAATGCCTGTGTCGTAGCCTTCTTTTCTTTTCAAATCAATTATACAGTTATTTCAACTTCATCAGTCGTTTCAAGGTTGACGTTAAAGTTTACGGTTTATTTCAGCAGGATATATTAAACACAAATCTTAGTACGGCCATACATTTACTGTTTTAACGAAGGGTGAACACACATATGACAAGAGATTGATGAAACTAGCAAATATCGAGGATGATAAAATAATAGACAATCCCAAAGAACTTAACTCGGAGTATGCAGCGATGGTGACGAATTAAAGGTCTAGTAATTACGTTAAATCAGATATGTCGATATGAAGTTACACAGAGATTACATAGACTCTCTCTCAGAGTGCCGGCTGAGTTTTAATTAACAAGTCGAAAGGTGGCACTAACAGACCTTTACAAGAGGAAATCTCGTACTATAAAGAATCCTACCTAACAGTCAACCAATGCTTAAATAGCCGCAGGGACTGCTGCAGCTTCTGGAGATTCGTTGGGATCGGTTGGCAGCGCTCAACCGTCGAAGAGTTCTGAGCACTTTTTCTGTGTCGCCTTCCCAATGCTGAGCTTGCTTTTCTCGTTGACTTATTACCCAGCGATCGGGGCGTAAGGTCCACGAACCGCCGTTCACTCTTTTAGCGGTGGAATTTCACAGTTTGTACCTAAGTACATAACACCTGAAGTATGATCACAAGTAGCAATACGGCTTAGCTCATATAGTGACACAACGCATATCCAACATGTAAAACTGTGCACACGTGCCAGTTGTTAACATTCCTTCGAAGACAGAATACAGTGATTCAATCAAGTCTTTTTTGAACTTCAAGGTTGCCAAGCGCTCTACGCAGAAAAGCGTCAGCGAGAGCAGAGCTTCGGTCCTCCTCCCCCAACATCCATTCATCTCGCATACGAATCGCTATACGCTGGCGCAGGCAAGGAGGTCGCGCAGTTCACCGTGCGCGTCACAATGGCTCCTCTCGTTGCTAATGCGTGAGCGCAAGCCGGAAAAACTTCATTGGTGCCATTGTGCACGCTACTTCTTCTGAATGAGAGATGAAGCTGCAGTCCCAAATTACAGTAGCGGGCTCTCAAAAGCTCATGCGATGGAAATGCAACTCTGACTTACAGCCGATTAGGGGGATATCCTGCGATTTCGCGTAACAATGGGGAGAATTATGACCACAATTTAAAATTCATTTATATGATGTATCAAATACTTAGATTTAGATTCAGAGATACTGCGAAGTTTGAAATAAGATACAAACTAAACCGTGGCCGTCAATGAACAGACCTGACAAGCTCTATTTCCAGCGCCTCGCTTCATTTATTACACTCCTTACACATTGCTGAACCCAGACACTACAACGCACAGTCACGGTCACGAGTCGTCATCGTAAAAAATTACTGGCATAAAAGGTTCACATGACAAAAAAAATCAACTCCCATAATTCGAACTAAATCTAAGTCAGCACTTCAGACCTTGCTGCGCTTCGAGAACATGATATTACAGCACAGATGTAAACGACTGTTTCAAATGACGGCATACAACAAAGTTCATTTAAGCACGTCAACAATTTACTGCGTTTAAGTAAGGACATTTTGAAACAAAAACTGAATTCTGAAATCGATAAAATGCAATGCAAAAACAGAAACTTTCAGTTATCACGTAGTGGTCGGGTGTGACCTTAGAAATAAAATTCGCAATGTCAATTTCAACTTCTTACAGAAACGGGCAGTAGACATACTAACAAATGAAGTCTAAATTTTTACGACGTCACTTATCTATAAGTAAAGAGTGCACCCAGGAAAAATTTCATTTTCAACGTGGACGCTAAATAGAAAAAAAAGACTGAAATTAACACAGGCGAAAGGTTTCCTATAGTTTACTTCCTTCTTGGAAAGGAAAAAATCGCCAAAAATAACTAATGATGCCATTTGGCGGTTTGAAGCGCAATCACACCTATTCAGAATGAGTCCAATGAAGCTAAACGATTCTATGAGGTTGATGCAAAAGTATGTAATGTTCGCTATTTAGAACGGATGTTTAAAATTAGATTCACCAATAACCTTCTGTGATAAGAGTAATATAGTTCGGAGAATTAACAATTTTCTTTTATTTTATCTGTTACGTTCAAATTTTTCATATATTGGCATCCATGCTTGATCACAAAAGAAATGTTCTACTTTACGAGTTTTGTAAATGTGTACAAGTGCAGCAGCAAAATCTATTTGAAACAGTCGCTTACATGGGGATGATGTGAATGAAAGAAGTCGCAGAAGATGGGTGTCTCGTTTTCGAAGTGATTTCACTTTAGAAGATACGCCACAGATAAGTCGCCCAAGAACACTCGATTTCCGTGAATTGAATGCCTTTGTGTCTGAGAATCCTACTGCCACCATTAGGGAAATAGCAAGACAAATAGACGTAGCCCATACAACCTGCTCCTGATTTTCATTTGTTCCGAGGACTAGAGAACCATTCTAGTGGATTTAGGTTAACAACAAGAGAAAAGATTTAAATAAAGATTTGAATTTTTTCATTTTAAACTCACAGAATTTAACAAACGAGGTTTTTATTATAAGCATGCTGAAAAGTCGAAGGAAGTCATTGAAATCAACAGAGTTGAAATGTGATGTCAATGAATAAATACTTCCGTAGTCATAGCTTATTCGCTATTACTCAAGATCTTTAAACCGAACGTTACTTTTGCACGAACCTGATAGATCTGGTCTACTCATCGAGCATGAAATTTAATTATATGGCACAGCCTCACACCACTGTTTTTACGTAAAACAATTTCTTTTTCCTAGAAAATTAATTGTGAAAAATTACAAAGCTAAAAATTAATCTCATCAACTCACGAGTCTACTAATCCACCAACTATTCCTGATATAAAAACCCAGACAATAATTCCTGGCTCCACCAAACCTCCGATATCTACTCTAACCGTCATTTAGAATTCGTTTGACGGTGAAGCGAAAAAAAAACTCGCCACGAGAAAGAAAAACAGAGCTTGAGAGCGTCGCACAGATATGAATGCACGCAGCGAACAGGAGCATCATTGCTGGGAACTTCCTGTACAAGCGCGCGCGCGCATTCGCCGCTGGCAGATCACGCGACACAGCTCTGCTCGTCAGGGTCACTCCAAGGAAGGAAGCTTCCGCCGCCCTCGCCTGCCTCAGCTCTAGCTAACCCGGAGACGGCATGTCTTGTTTACTTGTAACGGTTCCCTTGCGACACACTCGCTTAGTGTGCAATTATTTTCAATTAAGCTCATTCATGATACGAGGCTGAGGTAAAGCTACACGCCATTAAGAGGCAGAGCTTGCGCTCTATACGGAACTGGCTTATCGCCAGCAGAGGAGGATGGTAGAGCAAGCCAGTGCATGTCATTGACGATAAGCTGTAGACAGAACACTAGTTTCTGTCATCCTGTACATACCGCTGATGTCAATGACTAGTATATAAGAATGGTCAGGAAGTTCGTCGATAATAATTTTAGGTACAAAGAAAAACCGCCGGAGTACATTTAAAGCCGAGATATACACTGGAGCAAAATTAATGGCAATACGTTACGATTAGTACGGTATATACTATTACACTGGTTTATTCAAAACTTCTAACCACAACAAAGGCGATCTTGACAGAGAGAGAAGATAATGGGTAGTTTAGAAACAGAGAATTGGGAATCTATGCACAAAGTACGTTCCTAAACAGGGTATCCTGCGCATAGATACCTCAATTTAAGAGGGAAGAAGAAGAAAAAACGAAGAAGAGATAGCAAATAAGACATGAAAAAGGGAAGCGATAAGGTGAGGACGAGAAACGGGAGTTCCAAAGGTAACCTTACACAACCTCTCCGGGGGTGCAAGACCCAATAGCAAAAAATACACTAACCAAACCCAATGCCCATCCCATAGCTCCTGAAGGAGATTAACACTGTAACAAATAGTAGCCCACAGAGCACGAATGACCACCAACACTGCATTCGAGTTCAAAACTTAGTTTGACCAATGCCGATTGATCCCGTTCGTAAGGGATGATCGACATACGTTAAAGCAAATCTCACAAAGGAGTATCCCGCGCAAAAAAATGACGCTTTTCCACAAAATTTGAACATCCAAATACAAGAAAGCAACTTACCAGGAACGAGCAAATAATGCTGTGGAGTAACCAGGTAATAATGGGAAACGAAATCGTACCAATCGGTCACGTTGAGCATGTCGGTAGGCTAACAAGAATATGTCGGACACCGGACTCAAGGCGACAAGCGAAAGGAACGAACAATGCGACTCAAATGACCTCGCTTTTGACGCACTCCTTCGAAGTGTTTCCAGACAAGCCGCTGCTGCGACGTGACTCTGTGTGCGCAGGTACTTGAACCAGGGGAGGCCCCGTACTTTGTTTTAGGTTAGGCCTTTGTTACAGTCGGTTATGCAGCAGCGTTGTGAGCAGCCAGTTAAATGTCATTTCAATAGATATAGGTAAATGGATATACTTGAAAACACTTCTGAACACGGAGTTGCTTCATACAAGTTTTCTCGGTATAATTTAACACGTTTAAAAATTAAAGCTACGATAACATCTTAAAATTATTTGTGATGTGTCAATATTTCAAGGTATACAATTTACGTCGCACATAGTACAATTGAACAGTATTCAAAAACTCGAGCAATGGCGTGAATGCGTGAATACATGGATTACGGGGAGGTGAATGCTAACGAACATGTATATTCTTCAAGATTAGCTACGATGAATGTGTCGATTTGTATGAAATCCGCACTATATTTCAAATGGCGTAAGAAATGTTCAAGCGACGTAATTTTAAATATTTATAATAATTACTCGGTGTAAGGAATAAGAAACATGAACGAAATATGATCATTATGGCATACATACGAGTTTGACACCTCATGACACGGAATACAAACCTTGAAACTCGATTCCGAAAGATATTGTAAAAACAATTGGACTGCACGTGTTTCAAATTAACAACACAGAAAGCTTAATAGAAATTAGCTCATAAAAAACAATAGGATGCCCACAAATGACTTGAGAACGAAGGACAATTTCCTACCAAAAAAAAACCTGTGCTCTTTTGGTAATCCATTGCAGTGAGTTTTTTCAATACTGCTCGAGTACAGCGAAAGTAAATCTGTTGCCGAATTGGCGCAAACTTCTCACACGCCGAGTACTGAAAAGCGAACACTTACCTGCTCCACTGTCTTCGCGCTCTACTTGAAATAAAATTTTGTTCAATAATAGAAAACAATCAAAGTTGAGCGAGAGTAAAATCGGATTCTCAAATGGAAGTTTTTTTCGGTCTCTCAGGAGCAGTTAAGGATGTTTCGTGCATTATTTTATCGTAAGTTCATTTTGAAATATGCAACATAACCATCGAAAAATAGGTTGGCAAATAAGTCCCGTTATTATTCACATGAAGGAGAGTTATTTTCTAAAAAATGCGATCATTTTTCCACTTTTCGAAAAATGCATTATCGAGCAACTTTCTTTTTAGATCAATATTTCCGTCATGAATCCTCGGTAAATTAAATGCTCAGCGCACCGCCTGGCAGAATATTTCCTTTCGTGTGTACAGAAGCAATTCCTCTGCTGCATATAAATTTCCCTCGGAAATTGTCTTCATTACGAGTCAATTGCATCGTTGCCGACAGAGTAAGCGGCGCCGGCAGCGAGAACGCGCGGTCACACGCACTCTCTCTTGGTCTCAACGCGAAGATACTGCATTGAAGGCACAAAATTAGGACATTTCCGCACTGTGCACACCAGCCACAACCATCACTCGGACGCTTGATGCGTGTATAGCTTTTTCACCATTCTAATTCACAAATAGGCGTATTTTTAGTCTTTTACAGCACTGGAGCACTTTTTACTTCCAGTCAGTGCCTAAATATCGTAGTGTCCACTCTTGAAAATATAAAGAATAACGTCGATTTATTATTTAAAAATAAAAGCAACAACAATCGTATCACAACAATTACGTTTGAAATGAGGACGGTATGCGTGCGTTCAAAGATTTTACACAACTTCATACGACTACACATAAAATAAATGTTATATTACACACAAAAAAATTCGCAACATTCATCTAGCTTTTTAAAAAGATATGATGAACCCAGCACGAAAATAAACGATCTACTTCGCTATATTCAGCACTGCATCGACTGTCAGGCAGCATTTGTCGAACAGAACGAACACTTGAGATCAAGACTCACAGAGTCTCGGCGCAGACGACAAAAATAATTCCACAAAGAAAAATAGAGAACGTGGACGGCTCCAGTGGGCGTGACGAAGCCCTTCTGGGAAGAGGACGGAAGGGGCGGGAGGTGGCCGAAGGCACCCCAGCAGCGATGGGAAATAAAGGCGGTATCCGAGCGAGAATGATCACAAAGACGCGAGAAATTCATGGAAAAAGAAATTCAGATGAATTGAAACGATACTGGAAGTGAGAATGCATGTTATATTGGCATTTGAGTGAAGTCTTATCACATATATACCTGCAGCCACACAACCATGTTTGACAACAACCTTGATTTGCGGAGCTTTTTCTTCAACCTCCAATATTCATGGCATGGCCATAAGGGTCATGACAGCTTGATCGGCGGCTCTACATTAAGGAAATCTAGGTTTCAATTACAACCAAAATTCTGATCTTGAAATTTGTTCCATAAACTTGGCCCATAAAAATAATGATAGAACTTTCTAGCCAGTGGTCTCCAGAGGTTTTAAAATTTCGTAAAGCGAAGTCATAACATCAATGGCAGTAGACAAGTAAATATACGTGCAGAATCGATGTCAAGTTAGTTTAACCTTTCCTGACCACAACAAAGGTGCTCCCAGGAGAGGAAGGAGGAATCATTTAGTGTGGAATGTAGTATGGAATGGAAACGTGATTGAATGAAGAATTAAGGGAGCGGGGAATCAATGGACAATGTGTGTCCCACATCCTACGCCTAGAAACAGTAAGACGGGAAAGAAGTTCATAAAATATAACAGTTAAAAGCAGGAGCGCTGAAATAAAGGAGCAGTGAATCGAGCACAGGATCAGTAACAAAACAAATCTGCTTCATTTCAAAAAAGGAAAAGTTGTCTAACCTTTACCTAGAAATCTCATTTCCCTGGGAACGCTAATTCCCATAGCTACAATAGTTGTGTCCCTCTTGAAGTTGAATATCAGCGCATCTCACAAATGTAACACCGATATAGAGGCAAATATCCTGGTGTGATTATAAAAGACATCATGCACAAAACGATGAGTTTTCCTAAAGTGTGTCCCTCCAAGTAAAAAAGCCTGCTAAAGTGGCATTCTTACAAAAAATATCGAATACCCCAAGTCTTGAAACAAGTTTCCACTCAGAGATAAGCGGCTGAGATTTGACGCCGAGCCCAACAAAGCTGCTACACTAGTTATACCCTCGTAGCCTACTTAGCCGCCCCAATGCGATGACAGCTGGTCGAGGCATGGACTGTGACGCTTAACTAGCAACCATCACACAGTTCCAGATAAATTCGTTCTGAACATCGTAGTCTTCGTCCAGTTTTCCTGTAAAATCTGCAATCTGATTTTTTTTAATCCAGTGATTCTTGAATCGTTCCTCACATATCCTTTTTTCTTCTGTGCATGCGAAGTGAACGCTTAAAACAATTCTGTGCAACTCACACAAAATGAAGCTCAGGTTTTACTACTCTAATCTTTTTATTGGCGCTTGATGAAAAGAACGTCATTCTAAACACAATGACTTATTGAGTTAATAATACCTATATCAAAAAGCTATGATTGCAGCTAATTTTTTATTCATCAGAGTAGAAAAGTAACCCCCAACTGATAGGCCGCTTTAACAAAATTTGGTGAAAACAGAAACTAAATCACGAAAGTGAATTAGGAAGTCTAGAATCGCTGTAACAAAATTCGTTTAGTGTGCACCTTCATTTCTTTAATGCTTCACGATTTCGCTGCAGATGCCGTAAAGTGTTCAACAACTGATTCAACCGCCCGTAGTGGAATTGACTTATATAAAGCAGGGCTTCCCAACCTGGGGTGCAAGACGATATGCCAGGGGGTACGAGAAAAATCCAAGTAAATAATAGGATATTGGTTACATGTTGGCAATTTTATTTCAGGAGGTGCGAGCTTCGAATGGAATTTCTTCAAGAGTGCAGAGCGAAAAAAAGGTCGAAACCCCTGGCATAAAGAAACGTTAAAACATCACCAATGCTCTTGTCCAACATCACAAAAGCTTTACAATTATGAGGCAGTTCGAGAGAGCAGGAATTTATTGTCTTAAATGCTGAACCGCTGATTGGTGAAAGCAAATTAACATTTCTCAGTGCGCGCGTAAACATTGGATTGGATTTACACGAACTAAAACATCACCAGTGCCCATCCGTTACGTATGCACAGCTGCTGAACATGACATGCGAAACAAATGCTTACTTTCTATGATATTTTGATTGCTCTACACCTTCAGAGAATTTACAAGCGCTTTACCGCATTTCAACAAGTTCAGCTGATGTTTTATGAACAAAAACTTATACATTTACAAAGGCCACGAGATACTGAAGTGAATATACTGCGTTCGCTCCTGATGAGTCACTTGAGTGACGTCGCATGGAATGCTCACTGCACGCAAGAAGTACATTAGCGATATTAACTATCGCCCCTACCTATACCTTGCTACCTTAACTATACTTGACACGAAACTTGAATAGTACGATCATCATTTGACTTGAATTCATTTCGAGAAACGTTTACAATTGAAGTCCACGCAAGAACAAACACTCATACATAGAGATTTTTCATCCAGTTCGTTACAACTCAACTCCAGACCCAATGTATAATGAATACACAGTTACTCTAATAAAAAGTAGTGAGCGCATCAATACGCTACGCGTTTGAGAACTTTGAGAAAGCTCGCTCGATACTGTTTGAGAAAGCTCGCTCGACAGTATCTTACACTTCCCAGTTTTTCCAACTTCTAAAGATATGCAGTGGTTGACGCTGAAAATCGTGAGCTTAACAGCTCGACAATCCGAAATATGAAACTTGTCATTATGGCAGAGTTGACAAGCTCAGAGCTCAAGAGCATGGAGCATAGATGATAATGAGGCGCGTGTTCACCTGGCCGGGCAGAGGGCGGTGGAAATACCCAGGTACCGCAATAGAAATAAGCGCAGCACCAGCTTTCAGCATTACGGAGGGGAAAGTGCCAGATAAGATCAGCTGCAGCGCAAGCATCACAAGCAGCAGAGCAGACCCCTTCTCAACCCCGATCCGGCACGGAATGAAAGGCAGATGAGGACGGTAACAAAGAGCAAGTGTATCCACATACTCTTATTTTTATCATTTGTGAATTAAATTATAAGTTTGAGTTTCCTTAACTGCAACAAAAATGTTCCAAAGAGTGGAAGGATGCACCTTTTAGTATGGAGTCAAGGGAACGCAAAATTTACGCACAAGATACCTGAATGTTCCCACACAAAACCCCTGCGCATAGAAACAGTAAGTTAGGAAAGAAGATGAAAAAGTGAAGATAGAATAAAGTGCTAAAAAAGAACAGCAGTGAACTGGAAAAATTAGTTCCCTTGATAAGGAAAAAACTATTATACCAGTCATTCAACCAGGGACTTCATATTTTCCCCTCTGGAGCGCTAATTCTTAAAGATCCTGTAGTTTTATCCCCCGAGGAGCGTAAATTTGATTCAAAGATAGTTTTTAGATAATATCGTAAGCTGAACTGGGTAGTTCAAACACTTGCAAAGCTTCATATGATAATTAACAAGGATGACCTTTAAAAACCTAATTACAAAATACACGTCCTAGCAAAGATTTCCAACAATAGAACAAATCCATGACAGCGATGTCATTCCACAACAAAGGAGACGGCCATTTTGACGCTGATGACTGCCTTCAATTGAATAGATTAGATTAGATTATTAGTTAGTTTAAGCCTCCCTATCCGCTACAAAGGCGATCCAAAGAGAGGAAGGAGGAAGGCACCATTTAGTATGGAGTTTAGGGAACGTGGAATCTATGCAGAAAGGGCATAGAAACAGTAAGATGAGAAAGAAGTTTATGAAACAAGATCAAAGTTGAAGAAGAAAGTAGTAGATGTTGAAAAAACAGGACAGCAGTGAACCGAAAAAAGATGGTCCGTAACAGAACAAAAACCTATTTTATTTCAACAAAAAGGAAGCCTACCTAACCCTTAGCTCGGGCCCTCACATAGTCCCCCTGGGAGCGCTAATTCCCATAGATACAACAGTTGTATCCCCCCGAGGGGCTTCAATTGAATATCCCAGAGCGCAAATCCGAGAATGAATCTAGGCTGACAGACCCACACATTTCTCGGCAAAGAAACGAAATCTCGTGCAACGAAATAAAATTCGATGCTCATCATAAAGCGTAGTAAAATAAATTTATACAAAAGCACTGATATAGTAGAGGACTGTAGGATAAAAGAGCAGTAAAATTAATTCATACAAAAGCACTGATCCAGTAGAGGACCGCAGGATAAAATAAAATGCATAGACAAGATTCCCCACTTCCGGCCGAGCCGTGTCCCTGCCCCCAATGACGCGTGGCGCCACCAGTGCTGCTGTCTCCTCAGCGCATCACGAACACAGTAGCGGCTCACACTCAGCTAGCTCTTCACTTTATCTATTTCGTGTCCTGCCAGTAGAACCTATTGTCGTTTGATACAAGCTCCTAGTTTTCTGACGCTGTGTTTGAGTCATGAGAAGAAGCCGACGGTGTCAGTCGCTCCACTTTCAAGTCGTGTTTTCTTGCAATGATCCGTGTGATTTACACTTTAATCGGTGCTCCAAACTCACTTCTGTATTGAAAAAGAACTACAAGAGGGAAAATACTCTAAGGGTATAAATGAAGAATGTAACTTGAAAGCATTAAAAAACAAAGCTTTCTTATATTAGAAAAAAAGTCGCAAGTATACACTCTACACTATGCATTCCCAGCATGCACTTCCCCGAGTACTTTCCCAAGTATGCCCGCGAACCTCTAGAATACTCATGAATCCCTACTACGCCTTGATTTTTCATTACTATTCTTAGCAGCTCTTCATCTAAAAATGAACCAAAACGAAAAATTTTGTTTTGGCTTGAAGAAAAATTTTCACTTTGAGGGAGAATGAAATCATTCACTGTTGAGCAGTGGAACTTGACTGGGCGTATAGAAAACGGGCGTTTCGGCGAATTGAGCAGAGAAGTACCACAGCAACGAGGTGTGTAGACTGCAGCAGCACCCTCGCACGCAGGCGAGGTCATCGCCACCTAATTGAGATCGTTGAGTGACGAGTGCCAGGGCATGCGATGCTCCAGTTCAGCGACCATTTGAGCTGCTCGCCCATTCAATCTACCCAGGCAGCAGGTCGGCACAGCGCAACGTCGTCAGGATGGGAGAACAGGGACACGGGATCAGGATCTTCACAGCATGGAAGCGCACACGCACACTCAAACAGCTACGCTCCAGTTCTTAGTTCTCTCAACTAAATTAGAGCTCTTAAAATTGCACACACGATGAGTTTTTAGGCAACACTTAGAATAAGAGAAGAATCAGCGATAATAAGTATAACAAATCAAATCTACGCCTTCCTTGATATTTTAAAAGTAAAACATGAATGATAAGGTTATGACATTAACACTCTGAAATTGCGTTCACCTCTTGCTAACGCATGAAAAATTAACAATAAAAAGTAGTTGAAAGATTTAAAACATTGACTCGAAGAAGTGAATACATGAACTTCTCTAACGCATGAAATTCACTATGCGTCGTAATCAACGACAAAATTTGATGTCATAGGCTTCAAATGCATACTCAGTCCCTAAGAAGGATTTCGAGTTAGCGCTAGGCTCAAATTAGATATTTTTAAAGCACGTTCATCAAATTATATTTCTAAACGCATCTATCCAAAGCCTCTTTCAGCGCATTGCTCTGAAACATTACCTTGCTCTCTTCCAAAAGCTATATCCCTTTATTGAGTCACACAACGATCATAAAACAACTCTTTTTTGACAATGCTTTCAACGAAGCCAGAGAAATTTTTGAACTCAAGTCACACATAGAAAAATGTGTTCGTGGAAAAAATCTATTATAAAAACTCGCAAACCTAGAAAGATTTAAAAAACCGACCGCCAAACGGTAGCCAGGGAAGCTCCCTTCGGTCGTATTCGCATGGAAGAAATGGATCAGCATTTTCAGTAAATTAAAATCGTTGACCTGCCCAAGGTTTCAGCTCGCTGGGCTCCTAATGCGCGGCGAGAGGATTAGCTGGATTAGCGAGCGAGCCGAGCTTCCGCACGCCACTTCCAAGAGGCCTCAAATGAACATAAAAAGTTCTGGAAGAAATAGATGAAGAGCTCAAAATGAATTTCATAGCCGCACTTCAGAATCTTCTTCGAGTTCAAATGAAGCATCCAAAAATGATAACCAGAATAAATATGACTCCAGCGAATCTCATTTGCATCATTCAGATTCTCAAGGGTCAATAAAAATGACTCAATATTTTATCACGTCCCGGACTACAAAACATGTCAACGACAATGAAGATGTGCTACGGAATACAAAAGCAGCAGTCTTCGAAAAAAATACGGTGGCCTCGCACGCCCCGAAACACTCAAAATTTTGAAAATCGAGTTAGTTGAGGCCTCCCTTTTCACTACAAAGATGTTCCCGAGAAAGGAAGAACGCTATTTAGTATGGATCAAATGAATGGGGAATTTATAAACAAGGCGAGTCTCAACATCCAGTACTCAAAATTCGCGACAACTTCAACATTTGCCCATAGAATTCAGAGGTCTTCAAACTTGTCAGCCTCGGAGCCATACTAATTACTCCAGTAAGTTTCAAGGGCCGAAATCGTTAGTTTCAAGGGCTAAAACTACTTTTAATTTTCCTGTCATTATCTGCAATGTCTGGAGTAGTCGCCGAGTAAGCGCCCTGAGTACGTGCCATTAGTTGTCGCAGATTTTGTCGCGTGCTGGATTTGGCCCGCGGGCCGTAGTTTGGAGACCACTGCAGTAGATAATACAAAACGGAATACATTTCTCAGGACCCCCCCGTTATACCTTGGCGTCCAGGCAGAACAGCGTAAGAAACTATCAGGAAAAAATTGACGACCGCACTATTTCGAACACACAAAACCATCTGCATACTCCCAAAAAATTAACGCAACGATCGTACTACGAGTATGCCTAAACTCATAACATTTGGTTTGGAAGAACTAAAGTCAACTTTGAAAAAAAGAGGATAAAGACAGCGAGACGAGCGTGTGCGCAGAGCGAAACGGGCGCGTGAGTGTGTGCACACAGCGAGACAGCGTGAGGCGAGGCAGGGAAGAGCAGAGGGCTACCTGGAAAAGGAGAGATGGACGGGTGGGTGCAGCAGCAGAGAGCGTGACACCGCCAGTGCAGCGCAGGCACCGCGACCGGAGGCAGCCCTCGCTAGGAGATCACAGAGTGCGTGTCGTGACGCTACTAAAGAACTCGAAATGAAATGCATCCAAAATAAGCTCAGAATAGTAGTTCTGTGCTCCAGCTTGGAAACGTCGATATCGAAAACTGTGTTTATTGGGTCGAACGAAGCAAAATTTTCACCGCGAACTAATCGACTACGTTGTTCTAGAAAAACTGAAATAGCCATTAAAATTAACTGCATTGTTTGCGACAAAGGCTTATCGACTGGTAGCAAAAGGAGAAAGGGGAGTTACTAGTACCTCGGTAGCGAAGTCTATAACGCGCCAAAAGTCTCAGCGTACGCACAATCATTAAAAAGATTTACATAGAAGGAGGTGACAATTCACCGATATTCTATGCGCTCGAAATCCTTGAACTGAAAAGCACCGGTCACCAAATGCATACATCAGCACACATTTCAGAAATAGGAAACGATTGAAGTCATGGTAAGCGCGGAGGAATCTTATTCCTTGAAAAAATCACCCAGGTATATTTCAACCATAAGCAAAATATTTTAGGTCTAAAATAAATATAAGTCTTCTAAAACAGAAAGTGCAGCGTGTACAATTCCAAGGATCAGAGAGCCTACAGATGAGGGTAATAACGAGAACGGATGTTAGAAAAGCTCTGGCACTTAGTTGAAATATGCTGCACTCGCACCAAGCAATCGTCACAAAGAGCCGGGTGGCGTTCCAGTAAATGTCTGCGTGTGAATGGGGTGCCACCATCCTCATTGGACACGATCAAACTTCCACCTGGCGGTTGTGGTGAGCCGAAGAAAACCATGCACGATCGCTGTACTCGACATTGAGAAGCTTATTATCATGGACAATGTCCCACAACCGTTGAGTGTAACTTTAAATGCGGGATGGAGATCCCGCGCAAATATGATACACCAGCATTTGTTGGAACAGCAGCAGATCGCCGCATTTGGCGCTGACTTGTCTGCTCGGTCGTCGGCATGACCAGGCACCCAGCACAGACGAACCTGTTTAGGAGTGCATGCAAGTTGCATGAGTCTGAACGTTATTCCGATAATGATAGAGAGCATAGAATTCCAAGATCTCTATGCTCGAAAAACAGCTCGGGAGTCAGAGAAAACAAGTACCACGATCGCTGCACGAATAGTGATAAGCTACGCGGAATAAAATATGGTCCCATCATATGATACAGCAGCAGCAGTGCCATCTGCGCCAATCGTCTGAGAGCCGTCAGGGTATAGAACAAAAAAGCACACTGGTGATCGCTATGTAAATGAGCCAGAACGAAGTCCCTCGACGGTACAATCAACATATCGCTCATCTTTGATTATTTTGGTCCGAATAGAACATTTCTATCAGGGATTTACCTGTTGGCTTTTTCTTATACAGATTGGTTCGACATTCACGGGTACAAGTGGAGCAAGACTGATCAGTGGCCCACATAGTTCGTAGAAGAAGGAATTTGTTAAAAGAATATTCCAATACCTTGGGCATTCTCGGCAACAGTATTCCAAGCAACAGTGGGTACTTTAGAGCTGATTCGGAGCTTTCTACAAGCAGGCTAGTTACAGGCGAAATCTGAAACTCTCCCGAACAGAACCTTGAAGATGTTACATATGGAATTTCAGTTTGATAAACGATGCAGCCATAGCCAAGCCTGGCTGTAATAACTCGGGAAAACCGTAGCAGAGTCGTCCAACCTGCCTCTCAGTTCAGCTAAGAGACATTTCAAAAGGTTTAATCCTTGGAGCTATTTCTCATTCAAGATGCCGAAATGGTGACATCAAAGTACTTTTACTGCCAAATAGCATCCCCAGAAAACGCAAAACTGGAGGAAAATAAATTGATCTGCCATGAAGAGGTGAACCTGGTATTCGCTCACGTAAGCGGGTAGGTTGCACGCTACGGTCTTCTCGCTCGAAAAAGAAAAACTGTGTACAATGCTCCAATTATTCGATCTCTTTACCGCATCCTGCATTCAACAAACCAAGGCTTCAACTCTAGATGAAGTGTTATCATAGCATCCACGTATAAAGACGATACATTCTGTGGTTGTTCCTCATACAGATATGATTATAAGCTAGTTTGAGCCAAGCTGATCACAGCGCAGATGTTCCTCAAAGAGAGGAAGGAGAAAAGCACCGTCGAGTACGAAATTAAGGGAACAGAGAATCTGTGTACAAGGTGTGCCCCACATCAGGCACATAGAAACCAGTGAACCGAAAAAGATAGTCCGTAACAAAGAGAAAAAAGTTCTATTTCAACAAATGGAAGACATTCCAGTCTTCAATTTTATTTAGGACCTCACATCGACCCCCTAGAACCGCTAGTTCTATCAGATATAAGGGTTGAATTTTCCTGAAGAGGTCTTTACCAATAGATTGACGAGAGTAGGAATGGATCTTGTGTTTTCCGATTTTGTTTCGCTCTCACCTTAGCTTGCATCTCGACATAAGGAGGAAGGCTTCGGTTGCTAGATGGAACCTTTCAAGGTCAGAACCGACATCTCATCTAATGACATTCGCACCGCTCGGAAGTACCCTCGGAGGAGCACTCTGATGTTGCTTTTTAACCTTACTAGAAGTGAGACAGGGTAGTACCAGCAGTTTCGTAAGGCAGCTGCATACGCGAAATAGCGCACTAAATTCACACTTGGCCACCTTCGAAAGAGTTCAGCTACTCGGCGATGATCCACATAGAGGGGGTTTCCGGAGATTTCACATAACAGGGGATTTTCTAGGATGCTCTGGTGAAGCAGGCTCACTTAATGTAGCGAGATCAGAAGCAGTAAATTTACGAAATTTGCGCTACCAGGTGGTAGTTGGCATATTTTTCAAGCGCTATTAACCTTTAGGGAAACAACACGGGATTTACTTTTTACAGCAGGTAACAGTACCTGGATGTTCTTTCTCGGTTAGGGATAATCTTCCTGCTTTCCTTCATCAGTCAAAGCTTCGAACACGAGGTTTAAGTAAAGGTGCTCAACTCCTGCATGCATCAGTGTTCCAGTAACACAGAGGCCAACGCTAACGTGTCTCCATTAGGGTCTTCATTTAATGCCCGTTCAGTAGCCCTCGCAACAGCCAGTTGAGGATTCCTGTTGTCTGGTGCGTCATCGGAGTCGGAGAGCAGTCAATTCATTGGGCCTACGACACTTTAATTAAAGGACTGGACAGTATCTGCAAAGATAATCCCCGTATCAAATGAACTGTCTGAACCGTAGCGCACTCCATCGTAATATCAAATAGTAATTGTTTGTGAAAAATTTACATGCAACTATTCTGATAGAAACTTGTCTAACGAAGAGACAAATTCATTAGATGTGAAGATACTTTTTTGATCAATGGAGTTTGATCACTATCAAAAAATTCGTAATACTTTTCCTAACCACTAAGAAATATTTTCTGAAGTTATCAAGTTCAACGGTAAATAAAACATGAACTTGAGAATGAAAAAAGCTCTAGGTTGTTTTTGTTTCTTCTCGTCTAGCAGTGTGCCCGTTCAGCAGAAATATAAAACGTACTCAAGTAGCAAAGAACTTTTCACTAGTGAACTAAAACATTCGAAAATGTTGAAGCGAGCGAACGAAAATAAAAGTTCAATTTTTCCCGTTACAAACATTTTCTTTGAAAACATTAAAACTCTAAATGCTATCTCGTTTCCTTAGAGTCCAAAATTCAATCATAATAAATACTCAAGAACACAATCCCCATTTAGCCCCGAGGAAGAGAACGGACTGTCAACGCTCTTGTAAATTTGCATTAGCAAAGAGTCACGTAACAAAAGTTATTGTCCATTAGATCTAACAAGAAAATACTTTAATTCGATCCCAGAAGACGCATCCTGAATACAACAGAAGGTGATGCAGAACACGAACGCCACCCACACAATTCTCAGGGCAGCAATTTTTGCAGCTAGAATTTAAAGAGGAGAGTGCCGTCGGGAATCAAATAGAACGCAGAGTTATTTCGATCATCCACCTGAGGTGGCTTACTGAAGGACAAAGAGCAAATAGCCTCTTGGTAGTCGTAATTTTGTGTTCAGTGTAGAATTTTCGCAAAAAGACGACGATCTGGTCGATCGATCGTTGGGCTTAAGACATATTGGGACTCTCCCACACCCTTGTATCAGACTGGTGCAAATGGAATACCTGATTTTTAGAACGGATGTTTAAAATTAGATTCGTCTATTATTTACATCGTTATAAGTAATAGATTTCTGTGACTGAAACGATTTTATTTCAGATTCTCTTCGTTAGATTCATATTTTCAAAATATTGGCAACCATGTTTGTCCCATTTCAAGCTCATATGAGAAATGTTCTACTCTGTGAGTTTCATAAACGTGTTAACGCAAATGATGCAGCAAAATCTAACTCAAAACACTTATGGGGATGTAGTGAATGAAAAAGGCAAGTACACTAATTACAATCAGTTCAATGATCGTGAGTCCGAAACTCGGCTGGGAAATACTGATTCATCCTCCATATTCACCTGACATGGCTGCTTCGGTTTTTCATTTGTTTCGACGACTATAGAACCATCTTTTGGACTTAGCCTAATAGCAAGCAAAGAGATTGACTAAGAATTTTATTTGTATTTTCATTCTAAACCTTCCGCATTCTACAAACGAGGCATTTATAAGCTTGTTGAAAGGGAGAATGAGGTCATTGAAAATGAGGTCATTCATTCATTGTTAGTGAATTAATATTTCCATGGTCATTGCTTATTCATTTTCGCGAGACCTTAAAATCGGACGTAACTATTTCTGGACTTAAATGCATTCGTCCCGGTTAACCTACAGTCCAACCACACGTAAGACCGGTACAAAACACTCATGACGAGATCATAAAGACCTAGTCGTCTCATTTGCAAGAAAACCAAACCATCAAGTAAATTTGAAGCCATAACAGCCAAGCAGTGTCATTTGAGCACATACTACTAAAGCCTGCTGTAAAAGGACCAAAATGGAACCTGAGGAGCGACGCGCATCACAGATGGGAGGGAGCCAAGCAAGCATGCACTAGCGGCACCAGCCAGCAGGCAGGAGCAAGTCATCACGAGGCTACCATTAAAGATGCAGTGCCGCAGCTAGCCGATGTCGCTACAGCACAAGCGGAGCCTCGAGCGTTCCTTCCATCAAGAATGTCAAATGGTCATAAACTCTTACTAAAGTTCCAAGCAGTGATATTACGTACACAAAATGTCTAGCACTCCGTTTGTATTCTACAATATACCTCGTGCTAATCAACACAAGCTACAGAGATTATCAACGTATTAACGATAAAAGTATGTTATCGAACCATTCTTGATCATCCATTCAACTTCGATGAGTGAAATGAACCAATATTTAATACAGAGCATGAATTAAATTGGAAGGAGTAGTAAAACAAGCGAGACATACAACATTCTTGAAACAAAGCGAGCTTGATTGCAGAGCCGCCATAACGTTTGCGTGAATGACCTCACAGAATGACCTCTCGAGAGCTGGGAGGAGGACTTACAAGAACGGTACAGCCACAGAGCGGAGAGCGTCCGAGAAAATGTTACAGGACACGGGATAATCTCCCGTGACACGAATGACAAGCAAGGAACAATCATCTAGAGTAAACTACCCTGGTTCTCAGAATGCAGGACAGATGTAGGAAGAAGCAGACTTGAGAGTAACGATGTACATTTGTCGTCAATATAAATTAATTGAATTAAGCTTCAGAACACGGACGCTGCATGATCCCTACCTTGAACAGATAGGAAGGTTTGCGATTAGATTACTGAGTTTAAATACGTTAAAGGATAGCGATTAGATGGCTTAGAGTAGGTACGTTAGTTTAGGCCTCTCAACCAAAACATAGGTGTTCCGAAGAAAGGTAGAAAGAAGACATCATTTAGGATTCAGTTGAAGGAACGAGGATCTATCTCTACACAGGGGATGTTTCCACAGAATTAAAAGAGTTCAAGATTTTCTAGTCACAACAAAGGCTTCTTTACGAGAACGAAGAGAAGAGACCATTCAAAATGGACAGCATAAAATAGCGAATTAATGCACAAGATGTAATCCCACACAGGATACTCTGCGCACAGGAACAGTAACTTAGGAAGGGAGATGAAAAAAAGACGAGAAAAGACGATATGGTGGAGAAAGCATGAAAACTGAAGGAATTAAAGTTGGAACGAAAAACGATTCTCACAGGCCTATTAAAAGCTGAGTTAATTTAACCGTATTTCTTCAGGAGGCGCCAGTCCCCAAAATATAGTATAGACAAACTTTTTACCCTACACCTACTGTCCATCATACTCCTCCTGGGAAGGAGTAGCTACGCATAACTGCGTGCACAAATGAAAACGAAGAGAGCACAAACCTCACTCAAGAAATCATCCAGTATTCAGAGATCGAAAGAAATATAGAACGTGCAGACCTAGGATCACGTTCAGATGAAAACAACGGACGAGCATTTGAAGGTAAACACGCAGGCATCGCCATATGGCGAAGAACGAGGGGCTGGAAGCGTCATCAATTGATAATGACCTTGTTAATTGCTCAACAGAAACAGTGGGACTTGTTCAGTGCTGCACTACAGCTCAACGCAACGGCGGCGGTAGCGCCAGCAGCCTGGAACGAGACGATTGTCTTAGTCGCACTGTTTGTGTAAACTAAAGGAAATCTAGATTGCCACAATCTATGGAGAAACATTTGGAAAAGCCTTATAAGATACTTCAAGCCAGTAACGCATCTGACAAATGAACCACGACTCGCTTTGAAAAAAGTTGAACGTCTAAATCAATAGAAATGTCCATTCGAGAATGCTAGGACGGAAGCGACTTCTTTTTCCACCTTATGAAGCGATACTAAGACGGTCACCAATAAACAACTTATCCAAAACAAAGATGCAACTCTCGGGTACAAAATGCAACCAGGTACAGAAACCTAATCTAATTCCTATAATGCAGTGTATCCACGAAAAAAAAAGTTAGCTAAGCTTTACAGGCCCATATCAAGGAAGTTACGACCAACAACCCAAGAGCTGAACAGCTCCAAGCCTTCCAAGCAAAAATACAACGCAGCTCTAAGTGCCAAGAAAATTACCGCAGAAAATTTAAAGGTTGGTCATGTGTGGAAGCAGAGAGCGAGTTTCGGGTTCCTACGGAGATACTACGAGTTTAAGTTGCTCTAGATTAGATTAAATTAAGTATTAGTTTAAGCGTTACAAAGCGAAAGGAGGAAGGCACCATTTAGTATGGAGTTAAGGGAACACGGAATCTATGCACAAAGTGCACAGAAACAGTAAGTCGAGAAAGAAGTTTATGAAACAAGATAGAATTTGAAGAAGGAAAAGAACAGTACAGCAGAGAACCGAAAAAGATGGTCCGTAGTAAAACAAAAAAAAACAAAAAGGAAGGACTGCCTAACCTTTAGCTCGGGACACTGCACACAGAAACAATAAAGGCTTCCTAAGGTAAAGACTAAGTAATTCAAAATATTAATTGAAAATCGGCAAGTCCTTATAATGGGCTTAAGAACAAAATCCAGCACACTTCCCTTCAGATCTCGATACAAATGTACGTATTCTACTTAGCCATGCGCAGTTGTCCCAAATTTTCAAGAACAAGCTACTGGAGCAGTGTATGCCCTCACACAAAAAGAACCTCCTTTAGCATATTATGCACATGAATATTTAAAGAATTACTCTTTTCTAACATTATTTCATTAAAATACTGAATACAAAGATGTCGGGCTTAGAATTAGAGGTGAGTTCTGTTTTAAAAGAATAATTTATCGCTCGTAGGTCTCCCTTCGTCCCATTATCTCGTATCGCTCGATCTAAAATAAACGAACGTAATATATGTTGGGTACAGTAATATGGAATTTGAATATTCAAAGCCGCTCACTAAGCTTTCAGATATGGGAATTACACAAATATTCTAAGCTTAGATAACGAAACGGTACTTCAAGGCCACCTAGTCACGTCCAAAAAGCTGCTAAGCCGATTTGGCTCATTACCAAGCGATAAACATCAACGAGTAACTCATTGAAAGAAGCCGAAAAATACAATTATTTAAGGTATGTACGAAGAACGGCAATGCATAACTGTTCAGGACATACTACTTGCTGAGCGTGATAGCATCTGACAACCGTTGTCGCTTCCAATCGGAAAACATTTCCATTAACGAAAACAGTAAATGAATTACGCACTCGCAGCATGCTACTAGGAGGTTTAATTTTATACCAAGATAGCATAAGCCGCTCTAAACACAAGAAGGGTGTCCTCAAGTGTGAAAGAACGACGACACTATTTAGCATGGAATTGAAAAACGGGGAATCTATCCACAAAATGTGTCCCCACACCCTGCGTAAAGAGACCGCAAGACGAAGAAATTTATAAAACAAGATAAAAGTTAGAGATGAAAGTGACAGCTGCTGAAACAAAAGACAACACTATTTTATTTCAATAAAAAGATGGCCTACCTTATCTTGAACTCGACGCCTCGCATTTTCCCCCCGAGAGCGCTAATTCTTTCAATCGTCTCCCCAGAGGGAACAGGATACTTGGTACTCATGTTGTCACACAGAGGTGAGGAAGCGTAAAAATTATGTTCATCTACATTAAAATACACTCTACACAAGCTTGTCTATAAATAGCAATACGGCAAGCCAACACTCATTGATAAGAATGAAGACCACAGGCAACTTCTCGAATGCTAACAGAAAAACATAATAAATCGTTGACCGAGAGGCAACTGACAAATAATTAGTACAATAAATACGAGATGAGCGTTACACAAGCGCTTTGTTTTACAAGACCGCCTCGAGCTCCAATGCTGCTCAATGTAGTAACGGTCTACATCAATATGTAAAGAAAACTATACATACACACGTAAAGCCTTCATGACAAATTCAGCAAGCGGGAGAATTACGAATTCCGTAGGTGCGAAGCAGGCAGCGCTGACCCCCGGCCAATAAATCGGCATAGTAACAGTAACACGAGTATCGACTGGGTATGGGCATTCTGTGAATATTGAATGCAATGGAAGCTCTCCGGGCCCAGTCATACGGCAGGACGTTGTCATGACGATCGTGACGTCAAAAATAACAGCCTTTCTGTGCGTTGAGAGATCCATGCCAAGCCCCAACTCGAGAAATAGTGAGGTACACAAGCGAAACTTGTACAGAAGAGCGTAATTAATTAGGACAGGAAAATAACAAAGCCTCCCACAGTAAGAAAATGCTGACGAATACGAGACTGAGATGAGCGTCAAGAATTAAGAGCATGCTGACACAACTAGCAAGGTGCTCATCCTGGCAGGCCTAACATAATCTGACCGCAAAATTGTCGAAACGCCAAAAAATTCAACTCAAAACAACAGCAGCCTCACCTAAAAAAAATTACTTTTACGACTCCCTAGACTAGACTAAGACTTCCTTGCACCAACAAAAGAGATCTCCAAATTAGATTACGTGTTGGTTTAAGCTTTCCTAACAGCAACAAAAACGTTTCAAAGGTTGCAAGGAGGAAAACACGATTTAGTATGGAGTTTAGGGAACGCGGAATCCATGCACAAGGTGCATAAAAACAGTAAGCTGAGAAAGAAATTCACGAAACAAGATAAAAGTTGAAAAAGAAGTAGGTGCTGAAAACGAAACAGCAGTGAATTAAAAAAAGATGGTCCTTGCCGAAACAAAAACCTATTTTATTTGAAAAAAAGGAAGGCCTACTTAACTTTGGGCCATATTATATATTTCTGAGAATATTTAACTATATTTTTCCTGGGACCGCTAATTTGCATACACTACTTGTACCCTCGTGAGGAAGAGTAACAGTTCAGAAACAAAATGCAAAACGGTAAACTGAATCATCACACGCAGTGAGCTGGTCTCCAAGAAACCACTAGTTGCTCAAGCACATTACATTCAAGCAAAAAAACACAGGCAAAGCGTCACCATTACATTCAATAAAAAAAAAACAGGCAAAGCTTCACCATTACATTCAAGCAAAGAAAAAAAGCATCAGCAAAGCGTCACATGATTTAGACATAACGTTGAACAGTACGAGGATATGACGCATCAACGCGATCGTGCTCAGATAATACGAGTGCGTCACACACCGCGGCAGAGAGATAGCAGCGACCAGACGCTCTGCAGGCCATCGCTACTAAATAAATTCAAAGTAACAACAATCGTACCAATTTAGACAAATAAATTTTATCGTATTCGCCGGTCAAACATGATAACCACAGCGGGACTGTGTTATTCTGAAACCCATTGATAAGTGTCCATGAACACTAAGGTTTTCTAACCGAACTATGTAGCACTGTAATTTTTAAACATTGCATAACTCTCACTCATCGCAAGAGTGAAGGCAAGAAGGAATCGCAATTCGAGATAAATTAGCACAACAATAGAACGGCTCAAGTCTCCGCAGTGTACTTCTGCAGAGCCAGCCGCAAGAAAGACCCGTCTTGCGAAGCTATCAGTGTTGACGTCACAATGCGCTCGTCACGAAAAACAGACACCAGCTTCGAGTTAAGCCAAAAACGTGATGTTGTAGGGAGCTACCGAATCAGCGAGCAGTGTGTCAAAATGCCACTGAACTATAATTGAAATGTGCGAATGAAGGAAAAAGATAAATGCATCATCAACACACTATTTCATCATTCAAGTGATGAAACAGCATTCATAGTTTGGCCTATTTTAGTGAGATTTGAATCGCAGAATTTAACCATTGGCACACACTATTCTTATTTCACAGGAGTACAATTTCTAATACAACTCCTGTATCATTGAGATAGAGCCGGCAAATATTGTTTACCAAAGATTAAATAACATAGGCAGCAACAATGAGAATCGCTCACGGCGTACTATTAATTGTCAGATCAAATAACAAATTAGTTTTTAAGCCACTTTTACTACAATAAAGGGGCTTCCATCAAAGGAAGGCGAATCTCATCACTTAGGACGGAATTAAGGAAACGAAAAATCTACACACAAGGTGCGTTTCCACCCCAACGCATATGGGAACAGCTAGGTTGAAAGAGGTTTTTGAAGCAAGATGAAACTTGAAGAAGAAAGTAATAGGCGTTGAAACAAGGAACAGAAATGAAGCGAAAAAGAAGCTCTGAAAGTAAACGGAAACCTATCTTATTTCCACAAAAAGAAGGCCTTCCTCATTTTCAGCTAGGGACCCAATATTCTGGGTTTCTCATTCATATCGGATATCGGTATAGGCGCTTCACTTAATACCCCACATTGCCTGTAACATGGGCTATATTACCGTAGTACGCATCAGTATCCAAGGCGAGTCTGAAAAATATCGTAGTGGGCATTTTCTAAATCGAAGAATAAAGTGTAGGAGTCATGGCGACCGCAGCCACAACAAATATAAACTGAACACTCAACCACAACCAATGCGGCTCATTCTGTAGAGAGGAGCAGTGTTTACACAAAGAGACCGCTGCTTTCCCAAGTGTATGGACGAGAATAGAAGCTAATTGCATATTACCCTCAAGACAAAAAATAGATGAATGCTGCTCATCATATCCTAAAATTATCTCACAGGTCCACATTCTTAGATACGTGAATTATTCAGCGAGTGTGTTGTAGTTGTACACGTTACGAGTAAAATAGAACCTCCAAATCATGAACCTATGAACAATGATAAGCAAGCTGAAACGCTTATCATAAAACCAAAAAAAGTCTATAAATTCAGTTTCGATTAGACAAATTAGTTAGAGCCTCCTAAACTACAACGGTGTTGGAGAGAGGAAGCAAGGCGCCATTTAGTATGGAATTTAGTGAACAGGAAATAAATGCAAAAGGTGTGTTCCTACACAACATTCTCTGAGCATAGAATAGGCGAGTTAAGAAATAAATTTACGAAATAAAATAAAAGTTCAACGAAATGGAAGGTGTTGTAAAACAAGAAGGTGAACTGAGAAAATTTAGTAACAAAAGAACAATCCTATTTCAATAAAAAGAGCTTTCCCACCATAAGCTCAGGACCTCTAACCATTCCTCTGGGAGTGCTAATTTCCGTAGATGTAATAGTTGTATCCCCAGGGGAGATGCATTCACTGGGTAGTGTTCCCAAACGAGCACCATAATATGCAACCAATCACGTAGCATTGTTATTTCCGAGGACGCGTTTTTTCTAACAATGCGTTTCCCAGTGTAGAAGCATCAATGAGCACTCATAGACAAGATAAGAGGAGATATGCCACCGCAAAAAGGTGAATTTACGAGAACGTGTTTTTCTAACGATGCTTTTCCCAGTGTAGAAGCATCAATGAGCACCCTCAGAGACAAGATCAGGGGAAATGTGCCAGCACAAAAATGCAAATGTTGCCCACAAGCGCGGCCACGACGAGAGGCGTTAGAAGGCACGGCCGTGTCACACGGCTGGAGTGCAGTGCCCGGCCGGCACATCAATACGGATCAATGCAGGGGGCATGTGTGAACCGCCCATGCAGTGCCCCAGCGTGCTTCCTTTCTTTGCATGAGCTCCATCATCACAGGCAGCGTAACACGATTGTGCCGCCACCCTTTCCATCGTCTCGGAAAGCTCTCAGCTTCAGCAATGAATAAACAAGCCATTTCCTTCTGAGCGCAACACGTTTGCGAGTGTTTCACTTCTATCAATCCAAATATAAGAGCACCGATTTTTATCTAATGCATCAGCAATTTGAGAAATTCGCCATAATCGATTCTCATAGATTGAGTTTTCACCTACCTACGGAAAGTGAAGTGCGGAGATGCTGTAACAAATTATAACATACGGAAAGTGAAGTGAGAAGATGCGGTAACAAATTATAATATACGGAAAGGGAAGTGAGGAGATGCAGTAACAAATTATTTTATACGGAAAAAGCCAGTAACCGCGGAAACTCTGCTACGTTTATACGGCGTAGTCTAGCAGCAAGTCCGTGCGTCAGAGCGATTTGTACAACAAAGAAGCGTTTTTCTCTGTTATCGACGTTGCAACGGTAACTCCTCTGCAGATACATGAATTCCCAATCAGCTATCAGGATGCTAGGCTTTCATGGGAAGATACACTTGCTTCATGCAGCGTCATGATAGAGGTTAAAGACCCGAAAAGCATGCGAGTCACAGCAACGACACGCCACAGTTGAACACGGATCACAATTCGACGCCCATTGCACTGTCACTGGTTAGGAGTCAGAAACTTAATGTCAACGAGTGCTCGACAAAGACTGTGCATTGTGACATGTTATATCTAGAGAGTACACGATCGACGTGTCGGTAACTTTCTTCAAAAGGAGTAAAAATTGTCCCCAGCTGAAGACCTAACATTTCACTGAAATATCTACACAGATCCTACAGAGACCGCGGAGTGATCCAGTTAAGAGAAGCAAGTCGCACTTGCTAGTAAACTACACAAAAATTCGATTAGATTAGATTTCAACACTTTGACTGCGACTACTAAATATTAAGTTCAATTCCAAACTCAAGTTTAGAGTCAATTGTGGTAAACTTTCTTGAAAAAAAAAAAAAACATGAACTGGATCGTGCCTTTATTTAGCTTTGATTAAGTATTTATGAAAATTGAATTTGCGACTATTGGTCGGTCAGCAGCATTATGAAAATTACCTCCGTGTACCACCGGTGGTACACATCGCACATCCGTGTACCATCGGTGGTACAAAATGTTAAGTTAGTTTGAGCCTCCTAACAATGTTGTTCTCAAGAGATAGGAGGGTACCACTTAGCATGGAATAAAAAAACGAGGAATTTATGCACTAGGTATGCCCCCTACAACCTGAGCATAGAAATGGCCAGATTGAATGGTATTTTTGAAACAAAATTAAAGTTCAAGAAAAAAAATAATAAGAGCTGAAAAAAGAACGGTGGACTAAAAAAAGATGATCCATAACAAAACGAAATGATTAGATTAAGTCGAGTCTCCTTAAGAGTAATTATTCCAAAGAGAGGAAAGAAGAAACCACCACTTGGTATGGAGTCAAGAGATGGAGGTTATACACGAGGTGTGTTGCCTTTCAAGATCCCCTGTGCAAAGAAACGATAGTTAGGAAGCGAGTTGGTGACAAATTATGAAGTTTAAAGAATGCAGGTGCTGCAGGCCACCAGTGCAGGGCCAGAAAAAAAATGGTCTGTGAGAAAACAAAACAAAAAACATTTCAACATGAAGAAGGCTTTCCGGACTTTTAGCTTCAGACATCTATTTTGCGCATGAGAGTATTAATTCCCTTAGATCAGAAAGTTGTATACCCCTCAGGGGACCAAACGAAGAACCTATTTTATTTCAGTAAAAGGAAGAACTACTACTTCAGCTCAGGACTTCATGTATTCCTCCGGATTGTGCATTCGCGTAGATGAAGCGTGCTAATTCCGATAGATGCAATGGCTGTATCCCCTTGTGGGAGTCAAAAACTAAAATTGGGACCAAATTACCACAGCTAGAGCAGCAAACCTCGATGTGGACAGCGTAGTGAATATCTCAGGGAAATGCTAGCAACGACAGCCCCATCGTAGCAGTTCCTATGTAAGGGTCTCGATAGCCCTACTCCTCTCCCAAAATTGACATGGCTACATCTCAGTCTTTCTGCACTCGCTTGAAAAGCAGGGTGCTTAAAAAACTGCTAACTCCTACAACTAAACTAACTTAGAACGCGCTCTCAAATTATTTGTCGATATTTCTTCAATCCACAACGTAACCGGATTGTAACTACACTGTTACTCGGGTACTGAAGCGTAATCAACTTATGAAAGACAGAGCAGATCCTACTCCAAACAGACTTCCGTAGTGCGAGGCTGTCATAATACATCGTCCGTTGCCAAGGAAGTTATGAACGGAGGATTGTGATTGACTCCTCGCAAAGCCAAATAGCGTTCGTCACTAAGAAGGATTCAATACCTGCTAACGATGACAGACATAGGGCAAATAAACCCGAACGTTAACAGAAAATGAATTTTTTTTTCACGTTCGTGGCCTTGTTATCAAGAGGGTTACGTACGACTATTTAAACAGCATTATCAATCGACGTAGGTGGATGAAAAAATTAAATTTAATAAGAAATACACTCGCACCTTTTGAACGCATCAATGATGAAATGATTTTAACTTCAACTAATTAGGGGATGCGTCAAAAATTATAGCTCACCAAGCTTGAGAATCTGAACCAGAGGACATTTTAGCAAAAGATGCGAGACTAAAACTGCGCGAAGCAAATGAAGTAGCCAGCAAGTCACTCCTACTGAACAATGGCAAGATAATAAAGCATCATGCAGATATGAAGAAGCACAGATAAAAATACTGATAGCAATCTCGTCATAATCTAATGATGAAGCTTACGGCCTTCGAAGATAGTGTAGCAGCGCTGCCGATATTTCAGCGCAATGATTGATGGAAAACAAGTGGAACAAATCGTGAGACGATCTTGGATAATTCAGTAAGAAAATAACACTCCATGTGTCCATTTGACACACTTGAAAACTCTGCGACGAAGAGCACATAAGAGCGCATGTAGAGTGCCAAATCGCTTTCTGAGATTGAGGAGGTGTGTGAATGATCAAGAAGATAATTCGATAATACACTCTTTGTATGCTCTGTGCTCGCTTTGTAACCGACATTCACCTGAAGTTGAGGGAACGAAGTACAGATATCTAGTACGAATTGAATTTTAATTTTAGACAGAAGTCGTCAAATGCAATAGCTCGCAGTGCTGTAATGACCGCACTACACTGGATGACCACACAAACACGGAGATAATTTACAGCGCTATTAGCAGTAATCAGATATCGTTCTTCAGCAAGCAACAGTTTTCAAATCTTTCTTAAATTTTTGACAGTTTTTCATCTCTGAGCTTCGACCCATGTCATCAAATTACATAGAAGCAAACATCAAAGAAGGGATTAATTTTCCCATGAAATAAAGAGGCATTGATTCAACTGTGCCACCAAAAAGTAGAAATTAGTGACCAAAATTACAGCGATTACACAACTTCAAAAATTGCTACGGAATACGTCGTTCCTTCAGTGAAGAGTACAGTAAGTTTGATTAGTTTCAGCCTCCGTGACAACAAATTTTTTCACAAGGAATGAGGGAAAAGTACCATTTAGTATGGAGTTTAGGAAACGGGGAATTTTTGCACAAGATGTGTTCCCAAAAAAAGATCCCCCTGGACAAAAAATAGAGGAAATAAATTATTGAAACAAGAAAACAGCGATGAAGAAAGTAACAGGAGCTGGAAAACAGGACAGCAATGAACCGAAGAAGATCCGTAACAAAACGAAAAAACTATATTATTGCAAAAGGAAATCCTACATAACCTTCAGCTCAGGACCTCATATTTTACCCTTGGGAGCTGTATTCTTCTAATGAGATTGAGTTAGTTTACACCTCCCTAACCACAAATAAGTCGTTTTCAAAAGAAAAAAAAACAATTTACTTTGGGTTTTAGGAAACGGGGAATCTATGCACAAGGAAGTGTCTCTACACCCAGCGCATAGGAACAGCTAGGTTTCAAAAAGTTGATGAAACGTGAAAAAAATAGAAGAAATAAGTTCTGAAAAAATACATCAATGAGCAGAGAAAAATGGTTCATGGCAAATAAACTCGAAATATTTACCTAATCTTCAGCTCGGAAGCTCGTATTTTCTCTGAAATAGAACTAATTCAAACATATATTTCCAGTAGTCGTATCTTTTTGAGAGGGTTTACACCTAGAATAATTGATGTATCTTCGCGACATTTAACGTCACGAGAATACGGAGAGCTGAATGACGATCACTTCGCTCATGATGCAAGTCTCCCTCCGAAACTAGAATCGCTCTAACAGAACAGCGGACTAAGTAAACATGAATAATCAACACGTTAAGGGCGGCGTGATCTACCGATGGCCATTTGAGGAGATTTTCATAATGCTGCTGACCGACCAGCAGTCACTGACTCGATTTTAGTAAGTACTAAATAAAAGCTAAATGAAGGCATGATCCAGTTAATGTCTACCGTTTTCAAAATTTCTCACTACAATTGACTAAATTTGAGCTGAATATCGAACATCAGTTCAACTCGCCGTACCTATCGTGTTAAAACTCATCCAAAGTGCACTAGCAGGCCGAGGCGAGAACACTTTTGACGCATGCAAAACAATGGAGCCGGAAGAGCCGAACGTACAAGTACCATTCGAACTGATAAGTCAGCAGAACGAGATCTCAAAACAGGTTTGTCAGGCACCAACGAGATTCACGCGTGGTTGGATGAGCCTTGATCTTGAGAGGCGTCAAGGCAGACGGTAACGAGCGTTGTAAATGTACTCTTATAGCAGCACTGTCGGAGAGCTAAGATGTAGTGTAGTGGGTTAGACGTTCCCCTTGGCGTTTGAATCAAATTTTTGAAAGTTTGAAATCAAATTTTAGTTAATTTCTTCATTCATTACTGCATTTAAAAAAGAAAACTTTGAGAGGAGTGTATGTAGTCCAGCCACAGCAAGGAAGTGGCGATCAACTTGAGTCCATATATACAGAAGTAAACAAGATACTGTATATGCGGCAAGATCAGAAAATCAAATCAAATGGTGTGCCTCATTAAAACCTGATATTATATTCTACTCAGAGGAGTTCACACTTCACGGTTGCAAACCAATCATGTAAAATTAACAAAGTGGAGCATGCAAGGAATTTACTTAAGAAGAGCAAACAACGATTTACAGATGACAATTACTACTCGTAACGTAACTTGTGTTAATGACGGCATATACTGACCAATAAAATGTCATCACGAAGACAACCCAAAATCTGGTACGCATTACAAGGCTGCCAGATGCGCTAGTGACTTCAAGATATAATTTTGCTTGAAAAAACTGAAAGATTTTGGCCAAAATAAGGCCTGCCTCGGAACCCTGTATGGAGTTCACAGCGCAGTCCGCAGCTGCCCAGAGATCCTTATCTGCATCATTCACCTACCCAGCTCATATTGAGGCCACTGCATGGATAAAAGGAGTTCCTTATCAAGTTGTGTCATTGATCGACCTACACTGAATGAGTTTAATACCTCAAGCAGTTTATAAAGCTAACGTCCCAAATAACAACCCAAAATAGTGACGAGTACATCTAATGTCATCACGCGGGTAAAAAGAAGCCTTCGTTTTAAAACCAAGTCAAGCCATGGCTGGCACACATTGACCTAATAATTAATGCGTTAGCACCAGCATTAATGTTATAGTTCTCGATTAACCACCGTCACTAGTTCATGAATAATCAATCCATACAGCGAGACTCTGTGACACTTCTGCCTTTAATTTTGATTAATTGAGATATCAATAGAAATCAACGTTAACGCATCTATTAGCAAACAATCATCCCCTGCAACCAAACAACAAATCCACACAAGAGAATGCAGCACAACAACATCGTTAGTACACTTATATTTCAATACAACCAATCATACAACTAAAATCAAAAAAGATAGAATCACGAGCCAGCCATACAAATATAATGAAGTATAACCACATTATAAGAACACCTGTGTTTCAATACAGGCTATCATATAACTAACATCCAAAAACGAGGCAGAATCTTAAGCCAGCCATGCAAACGTATCCTCAGTACGAGCGATGAGTGAAACAAGACCATCATAACGAGAACACCAATAGTGTGCAGTGCAGAACACCCCACCCTCGCAGCACAGCGCTTAGGTCACCCCCCATTTCCTGGAACTGATTTCCACCCCTCCTCTCTGTCTGGCCGCCGACACTGCCTCGATACTGCGCGTGTGTGCTTCTCTATCGTCAAGGAACGAGATAAACACTGTGTCGAAGCAGTCGATTTGATAGCGCAGCGCAGCAAATTTTGTCGAGAGGTGTGCTACCAAATGATAAATATCACTAGGCCGAGTCAAAAGGAGGATCTCTGTTTACACAGATTGTTTGTCGCAGAATGGCACTCGCCTATCGACAAACACAGGTATATCTAAGCTCAGAGGCGAGCACAGAGTCAACTATGTGACGCAGCACTAGCGGAGCACAGTGTTGACATGAACTTTGGACGAAAGCCTGTCGCAAAGATCTGAAAACGTCCAGAAGACTACGTGAAGAACCACCGGTTGCACAAATTAACGAAATCAACTTGGCGAGAATGAACAAAGAATGAATAATGAATGAGTATTCAATGGGGCATTCTTTCGTCCTGCGCAGCGATCAAATAAAATACAACCCTGACTGAAGCGCAGTTGAATAAAAGTAAAAAATAAATCATACTTTAATAGGACAAGTTCTCGGTGTTCTCACCTTTAAACCTCAGAGCAAAAAGTACATCAGCTAAGCGTATACGCCTGCCATATTCAAGACGCAATTTATTGCGTTTTGGGCAAAGAAAAGACAAAATCAGAGGTATGCAATAGAGCTCGTGCTTAAAATCATGTACATTGGTTTCGAAAAATGCATTTGACGTTGCGCCGCTATTTCAACGAAAGTAATTAGGAAAATAAAAGACACGATCATATATAAATGAAGTGAATATGATACGTCGGTTATTAACAGGGCAAGAAACGAGAATGGTAACATGCAAAGCTACGCTATGTCCAACGAGTATCCTCATGACGCATTGGTTGCTGGTTCTGAGGCGAGCAAATAAAGTTCTAGGAGTGGAACATTAGTACCCAAGGTGTAGAGCGGCAGACGTGAACAGCAGGCTTAAATCCAGTATTTTCCCACAAATTCCATACTAACAACGCATTTGTAGATCACGTCGAGCTCAGCATGCGCATAACTTAACTCAACTACGCGAAAACACAGCAGATATTCTCCTATGAACTATTGAAGACGAATTCTTGCGCTCAAAAAGCTAGTAAAAATGATTCACATGGTCAATATAAAACTTGATTAGATAATCAAAGTTATATTAAAATGTAATAGCTTTTCTCATATTAATAATTATCGAATTTTTTTTTAGGTCAAGACTCCCTAGCCACAACACAAGCGATCTCGAGAGAGCGAAGAGAAGGAACCAATTAGTACGGACTAAAGAAAAATAGAAATCTATGCACAAGGTGCGTTTCTTCCCAATATCGAAAAGTTTATATTTGCTCTGTTTGAAATTATTTAACAAGCTGGCATAAAGCAGTAAGTTCATTCTCTTACAATATAATCTAAATTGAGAAGGAATAATAAATCCACGAACACAAAGACAACTTGCTAATTCACATCACAAAGAAGCACAAGCCAAGGCAACACCCACAATTGAGAACACTACAAAATAAGAGAGAAGACAAGCAGAAACAGGTCAGGGTGCGGAAAGTGCAGAAGCTCCAGAAAGAGCAGCTGCTGCTGAGAAGAAGCCCTAATAATGACAATAAATGGGGAGATTTGACCGCAGAAGCAGCGAAGCTCTCTCGCTTCCTCCCCCCAGCATGAGGCAACAGGGCTGTTTTCACTGGGCTTCTTATTTTCACAGATCTCAATCTCGATGGGAAGGAACTTCAACCTCCGAAAAAGGCGGGAATGTTCATCCCAAACGGAACATAGCTCATGATTCCTATTTCAATGGCGGGTCGAAGTAAGTAATAACAAACCGTTTGTAATAACAAACCGAACATAGATAGAGGCTAATGCTTTCAATGTACGAATACCATGAGATGAATCAAAATTCAAAATAAGCCAATGACCATAAATTTCCTCTTTACATTATCAGTAAAAATGTGTATTTTTTACTCATTTGAGACGGAGTTGCCAAGGATCTCCCGCTCTTGCGATGTATGTAAGTAAACAATCAAGTACGATATGCACTCGAGCATACGCCGTTCGTACAATACTGTTCGTCGTTCGTACAATAAAAGGGGACATTTGCTTCGATTTCACGTTTTCAAACGCACTCTTTTCGAAAAGAAGGTTCGACTTGCGGTGCTAAGATAGTTATAAATTTAACTTCTGCTAGTAAATTTGTACTTTGTTCAGAAATGTATTTATCCTAAAATACAATGAATCACATAAGGAAAGCATGGACAGACTTATCACTGGAGAAATTGCAATTTCTGTGGAGAAGTGTACCCTCCCATCCTTACTTACGAACTGCACAACAAACATGCGCGCATAAACAAAGACATGACAACGTCACACGGGAGTTTGAACAAGATTTATGGTATTCACAAGTTAGAAGAACAGCACAAAAACAATTCTGATATTTATACGACGATGCGATAAGCACCTATGAAGTCCGTACGCGCTAGGTGCTAATTCTGATGCGCTGATAGGATTGAGCACTGAAAACATCGCACAGTTTGTCAAAAGCAAATCGTAGTATACTTTTGAAGGTACTCGCACAGGTAATTCCCATTGCAATCTTTCCAAAGCACTTCGACTTCACTGTTCAAATTCTAAATAAGACGAGACAATCAGTGACTACGTGTATCGTGGCTCAAAAATTGTCATTTTTTCACACACAACCTGACCAAGCGATCCTGGATAAATACCCAACAGAGACAGTAGAGTAGTAGTTGAAGCCTCCCTAACCACAATTAGCGTTCAAAGAGATGAAGAATGAAAGCCTAAATTAGTATGTAGTTAAAGGGAACGCGGAATCGATGTAAAAGATGGGTTCCAACACAAGACCACCTGCGCACAAAGTCAGTTAGGGAGGAAGTTTATGAAATAGGATAAATGTTGTGAAGTAACAGATACTGAAAAACAGGACAGCAGTGAATAAAAAAATCCACAACAAAACTAAAAACTCTACCTAACCCTCAGTTCGTGACTTCATCTCTTCCCCAAACCCAACAAAGAGAAACAATTTGTTACAGAATGATTATGAAACGATCATAGCGATATTTATCGCTATAAATCAAGAAACCAACCGACGGTACTGTAACCACTGACTATCATTGTCCGGTGGAAGATCAAGCAATGGAATGAATTCCAGAGACCACAAACTCCCAGTCAAAAAGCCGACACGAAAACAACTTGATGACCAGCGAAGCAATCGCTCTACCACCAATATTCCCGTAGAGCGGATGCAGGACCAGCGCATCCGATAACAGCTGAGCCTACACGCAGGTCACATTATTGGCGCACGCTGTTCAACAGGCTACAACGAGCGACAGCTCGGAGTGCGTCTACTCGAATGATCCCAGTGTGTCATGACGCGATACAGAATCAAGCATCTCAGGGTATCGTGTAGTATCCCCGCATTACGAGTCAAACTTGAGATAAATAAGGCCCGCGAATACAAACCCGAAGAGAACAAACCCAAACGGAGATGTAAGCGTGAAATTCGTAGTCGCACAGGAGCTGCCTTCGAGCACTTCACCATGCGCTAATTGTTTAATAAAATTGCACAAACATCTCAAATATTAAACGTGACTTGTGCTCGCTCGCTCATTCGAACCTCGCAAAATTGAGGGGTAAATGCTTCGATGAGCGAATATTTCTCATATCAGGAATGTGATAAGGAGAAAATATTTTCGAGACGGGAAAATAATAGAAAAAACAGTCAAGTTACGGTCACATTTCCTGACGCAAGTAAAAATACGCGTGCTGTCACACGCAATTATGTAGTGAGCAGAAACTGAAGCGAAAGAGAACACGCAAATGAAGTTCAGTTCGAGGAAGTGTTAACAAACACGAAACTATTATGACAAGCCAACAGCAACTGCGGGATTACAACCCGGATCTCATGAGCATGAGAGAGCTTCACGTTGTTGCTAACAGTTCATGCTGTAACAAGCCGAGCGTGAGAGCGCTCAATACACAATAATTTCACTAGTGCTAAACGTTGTCATCAACCTCCCAGTCTGGTTCCGCTAACCAATGGCATGGGCAAAAATATAACTCACGCATAATAACGACCTTCTCTCACAAACACTGTGCAATGCTGGAACAGGACTACGGTCAGGTTGCTCGGTACTCACGTCTCGGCTTATCTCCTTCTGGAAAAGAAGCGTAGAAGAGATTAGAACTGGTCTGGCATAGGACACGGGAACATTGACACAAGATCAGATACGCACACACAGGTCAAGCCAGACAGGCCGCCCTGAACCGGTGTGGTCGGGAACAAGAGGACCAAAAATAAGTTTGACCATTGAACAAACAAACGCTCTGTAACACTGGCCAACTGCCACAAATGTTGGTGTTTCTAGCGAGCCTGGTCAGCAAGGATAGGCCGCTCAGCTCGTCTGGTCGCACGTTAGGTCGAGAAATAAGGGTCAGATGCGACACCAGGGCCGATAGATGCGGCGCCATGGACTTTCTGCCCACAAGAATTCTCCATTCATTTCAACCTCCATTTAGACGCATAACTTTAGCAGACACACTCAGTAACTGTTACTCGATAACATAACCTCGTAAAAATTATTGGGTAACTCGAGAATTTCCAACAGCGAAATCTTCAACATTAAAACATTGGGATAATGAACGAATCACACGTGAAGTATCTTATGATGTATACACCAGCGGATGCGATGAAAGTAGGTTTTATCCGAACACATTTACGACCTTGATACATTCTATCCTTGGTAGCTTCCATTGTAAACACCACAAGTCACAATAGAAATATTTCGCTGCTATCTGCCCGAAATACTACCAGAAACACACTAGCAACAGATCACACGCACGCGCATACGCACTTGGTATACTCACGATATGACACTCAGTGAATACGAATCAATCAAGAAAGTTCATCATTGAATGTTGGCATGGTTACGTACACTATCTGAACTAAACTACCATAAAAAATCCAATCTAATTATCACTCGAGGCAAATTTTCGCAGTGCCTAAATCCAGTAACTATTGTGCATTTAAAAGTATCGTACTCATATGTGCCTAATTCACGGGCATAAACTGCTCGTAGTGAGAGTTCTACTCGTATGATTCTAGTGTGTCTTTACGTGATTCTGATAATTAAAATTCCGAAATAGGAACAATTTTCTACATCCCTGGACATTAATATAAAAATAAATCTAACCTCATTTCAATTTTCTGTGTACTGCTTCAATTGTTCTGCACCTTACTTCAGCAATGACAGATTTATGATCTACTCAATGCTTCAAAATAAGGTAAACTACAGAGAAAATTAGATATAGAATGCCCTAGCGAACACTCACCCCCGACGGCATCGAGCATTCGATAAAATCTGTACTCCAGGTGTAACTGTGGGGCTTTGGCTTTGATGGGTTCCTGCAAAAAGAGAAAAATATGTCTTTTAAAAATTGGCTAATAAAAATTCATTCGATACATTTGTTCATCACTCTGGAGCATCAGTATCAAAGGTAACGAATTTAAAAGAAACACATATTGTTCATGTGAATAAAATTCATCAAAACAATCTGTAAGAATACAAAGTACATCGGTAAAAAGTGAAGTCTACCCTATGTGAGTGAATTCGATGATACGTTGATGCTTGTAACTCAAAATGAAGAAATACCCAACGGTAATAGCAAAGGTAAATTCGAAGTATATCTTCGAAGTTGTGTAATATATAACGCGAACGCCGACTTATAAGGATAAAATCAATCCCAGCCTAAACCAGCCATCTATTTAAATGAATACATGAGGTTAAATTTTGTCTCGTACATGTTGAAAACCATTTCTCTTTTGAGGAATACGCTAACATTGATTTACTTTGGGTTTTATTCATTTTATTCTGAAGAATAGCACAGCTTCAACTCCCCAAAAAAGTGGTGAAACGCTTTATTGAGCAACAAATTATCCAATAATGGACACCCAAAACATTCCCGTCTCACAATCAGCCCGCAGCGCGTTAAGTCTTTAGGATACGACACTGACAGCATAGCCATAATTCATCGAAGGTTCAAGAGCAAACACATTTTCCAATACTCACATTTCATCATAATCAAATCAGTGAACTGACGGTGTTTCAATTCGTTCAATTACCAAATGAAAATAAGCTGACGAGCCAAAACCGCTCTTCATTATATATGAAGCAACAAAAGCACGATGAAGTGCTACGCTACCTACTAAAACTATTAACTACACTGCAAGTAATGTTAGAAGGACTGAAAAATTGAAAAGCTCCTAGTTCCTGAGAAGCCTCGTGGACACGAGCGCGGATACAGCTGAGAGCTGAGCAATTGTGTAGTCTAAATAAGCGGTGCTCTAAGGGTGGCACAAAGACTATTTGTGGGTTGACTAACTGCAAATTTCCAGAAAATAAGCAATAAAGTAACATCAGTAATTTTTAGCCTTATAAAATATAGTGAACAACGTATCAACAGTTCACCGATAAATTTTCAGATACCACATTATTTATTACACAAATAGTTCCCGGTAGACCTAAGTATCACAGAAAAATATCACCGGTCCGTGATAAAAAACAAAGCCGATGCGCGACATGAGATGATTCGAGAAGGAAATTCCCCCTTGCGCCGAATCTCGACACAAGCGCCAAGGTCGCACAAGAAGTACAGGTCAGATACGCTCAAGTAATCAACTAGACATGGACAGCGTGAGAGCCTGACGCCTCTCCCCTTCTGCCCGCAATAGACATCCTCGTTTTATGGCCACTACCTTCACATAGCACAGTGACAAGGCATGTTTGTTATCTAATAAATAATCTATGTTTCAGAACATGAACAAATCTTGATAACACATGAATGCCTTTACCAAAAGTGATGCCATCAAAATAAGGGCCATGCATAAGACCTATCGATGGTCGAAGTTGACTCGCTAATAAATCTGCAACCCACTGGCCAGCATCAATATAGTGAACCCTAACTTATGTGATGGTGCTTATGAAGAATGATACCCAGTTTATGGATGTTTTGAAACAAGAAAATAGTCCTATTCCAACATTATCTAGACCACTGTAGTTCATGAAGGAAATTAGAAATTATAGTCATTCTTACCCTTGGAATAATTGTTTCGTTCAATAGCTCATGCGCTATTGCATACAAGTTCTCTAACTTGTGAATTATTTCAGTCACACAAAATAACTTCCATCTTCAAAAGGTTAATATATGTAAACTTCATTCTTAGAGTAATATCATATTCCATGAAACTTGCAATAACATAAAGACAACATCATTGAATAAAAATTTGTCAGAAAATAAACATGCATCAGTTATGACATAAAAAACAAAAGGACAACCATTACTTACCAATTTGATGGCAACATGTTCATTGGTATAGAGGTTCTTTCCTGCAAAGAAAAATGAAAATACTATTAGTATAACTTCACAAAAATCCAACTGTGACCATTTACTCAAACAGAGAAACCAAGCATTTATAAAAAAACTTGCATTTACATGAGAAACAACAACCAAGACACCAATGTAATTGCAGTTATCAACAAATGCTGTACCTTTATTACCTATGAATGTTCTGATTAAATTTACAGCAGAAGCAACATTACCAATCAAAGAAAACATGAAACATATTTCAACTGTTCATTTCAAACAGCTAAAACTGGTCTAGAAGTTGATACTTCATTGCAAAAGAAAATACATAATCAAGTTCTCTGTAATTATACCTCTAAGAAGAACCTCAGACACACAATCATTCCAAATTACAGGTGTTGTTTTCAATCCATGATTGATGGTATGAAATACTGCTGCATGCTTCTATGTTTATAATTACTTTGTCTGTGGCAATTCAAGAAATGATCTATCTTATAATGTAGACAATGTTCAAATGCAACTCAAATAGTGTCCAAGCATGAACATGCAATACTCTGAAGTAATAAATTGCCGTAGAATGATGAAGAAATTTAACACCTACCTAATTTTTTCCAGTACAATAGAAATTTATTGCATTTCAATTCTGTTATAAGAGTTCTCAATAGAACCATCAGCAAGCAAAGATAATATCAAGCGTCAAGGTATTCGCAACTTCCATTCATTTCAAAGAATATTTTCCTGCATACATTGCACCATTCAACAACATGTTAGACTGCATGCTAACGCTCTGCTACAACTGATGAAGAATAAGAGCAAGCACAAGCTTTCCGGAAATGAGGATGTATAAACTGAAATTAAACTTTGTGATGCCAAAATATAACAAGATTTTATCCAAAATTTGATAGTAAGCATTTAATAGTACAAACTTTTGAAACAAATGTACTATGAAACGTTCAAATATCCTCATTTACAATTGTCATAAAATCTAATTTGTGATCCACACATAAATACATTCAAGAACTGAGTAAAGATAACAACCAGATACCTAGAATTGAGTTTCATTTCCTGCTCTGCTCATTGTAAAATAAAACTAAACTATCCAGTGAAACACTGATCAATCTTCATCAAGTATTCAATGCTATTGCCATTGTAAACTCTGTCATTGCAGCATTTGTATATCCCAAGCACTGTTTACAACATGGGCATTAGAGCTGAAGTTTTACAACCATTTTGAAATTCCACAATCATCAAGCAGACATCCTGAGCCCTCAACCTTATCCATTAATTTGCTCGAGTATAAACATATCAGTACCTCACAAGGTGCAATGAAAATAGAACAATTTAGATTGGCAAAAATTTTGAAAATAATATTAATGATCTTAAGAAATTAGTTTTACTGACCACTATCTACATTAAAAACCAACCATTCTCTCAACAAACTATTACTCATTGAACATAGTGACTAAGAACCCAACAAAGAATACATTACATTAGAGGAATATGAATGAACAGAAAATAATTCCATTACTGAGCATATTTTGATTATTTGGTTAGATAATATTTCAAGGTATAAAAAAGATGTTCCAAAGAGAGAAAAAGAGACACCATTTATTAAGGGCTTAAGAAAATGCAGTATCTATGCATAAGATGCATAGAAATAAATAGAAAGTTGAGAAGAAAGTTTACTGAAAAGCTCAAAGTTGAAGAAGAAAGTAGTAGATGATGAAGAACACTACAGCAGTGAACTAAAAAAGGATGGTCTGTAATCAAACAAAATCCAAGTCTATTTCAACAAAACCTATCTAGCCTTTAGTTTGGGATCTCACATATTCCCATAGATACACTAGTTGTGTCCTGTTGAGATATGATATTCCAAAATATGCATTAAAAAATTCTTTTCATTATTAACACAAGATGAGACCAAGAATAAATTCATCATGTAATTGAACAATTTTAGTACATAAATCCTGTGATGCAAAGCAGTGGCTGCCACCACTAGGCAAATTTGAAGCATAATCTCAGAAGTTAACAATATTACTACTCAATATGTAAAAAAATGAAAACTAAAACAAATTCAAACAGTAAAAACTTATCAGAATAATGGATCAACTATTCAACCTTAAGGTCAAAAAAATAAAATTATTTTCCCAATGTTAAATGACTTGAGTTTCAGATTATCAGACATACATAGTTATGGTAAAAATAGACTGAAATCTTTTAACGAATCTTTTTGAAGGGAACAATTTCACATTGAAAAAAAATATCCTTAACATGTCTAATAAAATTTACCATCCAGCAAAGCATTTTATTGTGACAAAAATGAAATTAAATCTTTGAGGGAAATAGCACCACACTTATCCCATTATATACTACAATCAATGCAAAGAACAAAAAAATGAGACTTTACTTACCTAATCTTAATTCACCAAAGTTACCACAGCCTATTTTCTTGCCCACTCTATAGTTGGGGCCAACAAAAAGTTCTAAGGAATTAGAGGAGGATGAAGTTCTGGACCCAGGCTGCATGCTTGCCCCAGCTCTGTTTCCAGCGCTCGTTCTTGAAACTCGCCGAGAATTGGGATCTTGGTCGTCTTTGTTGCCTGTCCCTCCTCCACCTCTCGGCCGATCACTCTTTTGCATTGTGGTAACAACCAATCCATTCACACCTCAAACCATTCCATCTTCCACTACAGCAACACTACTACAAAGATGTTGCAACATCTTTCACAAAGCACCAAATTATATCATGGCACAGAACACTGTTCCATAAACAACTTCTGTTGGGGAAGAGAATAGGAATGATAAAATGTTTCTCATAAAATGCATATTTTCACATGAATAACTGAATTCACACTAAAATCTTACATGCAAAATAACAGTAGACTGCACTTTGAGGAAACTTGCAATAGCTGTAATAACACCTACAAATTATTATCCTTTTAATTATATTCATTGCTTGACCACAGCAACCAACAACTACAAATATGTAATAAATTCTAATCACATAACATTTCTTAAGAAGCTGTGGAAATTATTGCATAACACCATAGGAACTTATTAATTGACTTTAAAAATTATACATTACAGAGCAACCATTTTGCCAACAATTGTAACTTCTCCATTTCCTAATAATTTCTCTTAGCAACAGGTCTAATCAAGTAAAAAGGAAATTTTTTAAAAGGAAGAAGGAATTTTGTTTCAGAGAGAATTTTTTTTACAAATTTTAAATGTGACACATGTAAATTATAGTACTTTAAACATTCATATTAGCTCCCACTGGAGGTTCATACATGGCTTATATTCAAAGTTTATTTTATAATACTAAAACATTTTCCATTAATGTCACCTTTTGAGATCATTCTAAATATTACAGATATAAAGAAAATTCACCAGTTAACTCTTCAGACAAAGTTACAATTAATCAACGAGAAATTCAGATTTTTCTGTTCGTTCTCATTGCTCTTGCACTCAAAATTTAAGCTCAAATATTTCAGTATCTGTGGTCACCTCACAAATCAAGTTTTATTTCAATAGTTCTAAACATATTTCCTTAAATACTTGAATAACAATGTCAAATTAAGTCATTAACATTTGAAATTTAACTACATTTTACATCAGTTAAAGGCTTCCTACTTGCATTGAAGACAATCTCAAGAGCAAAAGAGTGAGGATCATTTAATGAGAATTTGAGAAAAAGGGATCTAAGCAGGTGTCCCCACACAGGAACCCCACCGCACAGAAACCGCAAATTTAGGAAGAAAAAGAAATAATGACAGATAAGAGGCTGCTATACTGAAAAACGTAAAGTGAGCACAGAAAATAAGGGTCACAAAAGCCTACCCATAAGTGAAATAACATTACAGTACACCCATACCTACGTTTTACGAACCTTGTTTTAGCTAATTTCGAATTCTACAGAACAAATTCTTGAGCTACCAATTTTATTTGAAAGTCGTGCACACTACGGACAAAGTCCGTTAGTTCCAAAACTGACCGCTAGGTGGTAGGCAGTCGCCTTGTTGACAACACTGTTTCAGCACCTGCATTGAACTACACCTAATTTTTGCCCATTTTTTTCTGTGCTGTGCTTTATTACTTATACCAGTGATATATATTCCGTACCGTATACGTATCTGTTGGATGCTTTGGACAATTGGGACTATCGGACAGGGGTTCCACCGTACTGTCCATAAAATCAAGGTATGAGTGTATTTCCCCCTGGGAGCACCAGACCTCATGACATGGGATAGACAAATTTAACTGACATAAATCTACCTATTACCTATACCAAACTCCCCTCCTCCCTAATCCAAGAGTCTCTAAAGTGGAATGTTTGAGTCCCTGTAGAATTGAATTTCCCTATGTTGTTCTTTTTTCACTTTCCCACAAAAACTTTGAATCAGAGTTTATGACAACCTACTGCATCACAGAAGTGACTACATCTGTAACTTATGAACTCATATGAGAATACATGAGAATAAGAATACAATAACCTTCCTGAGTTTCAAGAAACAAACCCTCAAAGAACATTAAGGGAAGCGAACGTTTTTTTGGGGCCGAAAACCGAAAATGAGATTATTGCCTGAAAATGTTCCTAAACCCTTTTTCTATCACGTAGAAATGTCATTTGTCCCGTGTTGGCAACCCAAAGCCCCATAATCACCCTAAAATTGCCCCCCTCCCCTACAGATGCGCTCAGAGACACCAGCTGCGGCTCTGCAGAGCTGCGATTGGTTGCTTCAAATTTTTTGTTTTTGTTTTTACACAACTGTCCATTCATTAGAGAGGTTTAGTGGTCTCTTGACCTTCTTAGTGAGTGGTTTTGTGCTTGTGAGTCCAGTGAAATGCCTAGAATATCAAATGCAGCAGTTCGCTCTGGCCGCAGATTCTTTTTCGACTTTTAGGGACAATTCCAGCTACAATTTTTCACCTAAACCTAAGAAGAGGGTATGGGTAAATTCCTAAAATTTTATTGGCTATAAATGTTCATTCAAATGTTATGAACATGCTGTGAATACCTCAGAGCTTATTTCACTCCGGAAGTATTTCTTTTTAATTCTTGAATATTTCATAGGGAAAATCCGTTCGGGTCCCCCTGCTTTTCGCAGCAAGTATTAGTGACTTATTAGTGATAGTGACTTATCACAAATTTAGAAGACTTTTCTAACATGTTTCAGACTTATTAGCGGTGTATTAGTTTGCAGGTTTTGAAGAAAAACAATGCTGTGAAATTGGGTGTCAAGTGCTCTCTATTGCTCGGCAACTTTGAACGCCATTTTCTCAGAACAAGTCTTTTAGACTTTGCAGCTCAATATCTCGTACAGTTTATCACTTATCAACAAGATCTTTTTTGCATCGTAAAGATCAAGGGGAGTACTATAAATGCTAGGTTAGGTGGCTTTGATAAGTTGATTAGAATTTTTTTAATTGTCCATAGAATTAAAATAAATATATTTTTTATATTCAAATATTTGTAAAAAAAAATTTTTAGAGCAAAAAAAAGGCACCTAAGCTAAGAACTGTAGATATTTTCATTGTGAATCAAAGAAAAAAACTACGGGGAGTATGGGTAAATTCCAAAAACTTCATGGGCTATAACTGTCTATTCAAATGTTATAAACATGCTATGAATATCCGAGAGCTCATTTCCATCCAGAAGTATTTTATATTTATTCTTGAAAAAATTCATGGGAAAAAGCGTTTGCTTTGCTTAAATGGGTATTTGAAATAGAATTATACAAGCTACTTTCACATGAAAAAACAAAATTCACAGAAGGCCTGATCCAGCATATGCATCATGTAGTAACCCTGTTGGCAAGTTCACAATTTGATAGTTCTGCTTATAAAGCAAATCCTTAGCATTCAAAAATATTCATTTACACAAGCAATAACAGATTTCTTTGAAGCAAAGTTTTAAACCTGCTTTATGAGTAAGAAATAATTTTCAAGCTGCAGCTTTAGATCTGAAAGTCACCACTTGTGATAAAGAGAAATTTTGAACACAAAAAATTTAATCCAATTTTTATATTTGGTCCCAAAGTGCTTACACAAATTTCTCTCTGAATTTGCTTGCAGAGGTTTGATTAGAAGTTAGTTCAAGAATCAAAATTCTTGACTACAGTAAATGGTCCAAAATGAAGAGACACCATTTGGGATAGAATTTTGGAAATGGGAGTTTTTACCCAAAGTACACCTCCACAATTTGTGCATGGAAACAAATTAGATTAAAAGAAGTTTATGACAAATATGAAAGTTTAAAAAGTAACATTTCTCAGAGAAAAGCATGAAGCAAAAATGATTCTATTTCAACAAAAGAAAGCACCTCTAACCTTCAGCTTGGGACTTGACAACTTCTCCCATTAAAGTACCTAAGCCTATAGATTCAATAATTGTATTCTTAGAGGGGAAGCACCTATACATAAAAATGAAAAAAATTAAATCACCAAGTCCAAACTGACATGATAAATTGCTAAATTTTAAGCTTTTAAAATTACTGTACAGAAATGTAAAAAAAGTATTTGCAAGATCTCAAAGTCAATATGCATTTTGCAACCTCAACTCTAATGTCAGCAATTCAACAAACTCAGCAAACGGGCTGAAAATATTCCAGTTTTAGCTACTATCTTATCAGTCAGCTTTCTGAACCATGAAAGTGAGCTCAATCAATTAAACAGTACTACTACTTCTCATACGAGAGATCAAGAAAAGAAAATAAACAAACCATCATATGAAGGTCATAAAACACAACAAAAACATACCAATAACAATTTCCTGATCTTATATTTGGTTGGTTGGAAGTAGTAACATGAAATTAAACCAATGATGTTTGAGAACGTGTTCAACATTAATTTCAACAATTTTTTATTATCCATTGTCAGCCTCATTCATTTATACTTCCCATTCTAGCCAAATCAGGGGAAAAATGAGAGAGCTGCTGAACTTTTGGTGATCAGCAAGATCAGAATGCCAAATAATAAATTTGGAAAGTACAAAAATTACTATCAACACTAGGCAGACAAAGCTTTTCCAATAAGTAGCTACTTTTGTCTTCAAATTCCTACATCTTTGATAGCCAAATCTTTAGTAAAGTCAATCATACCAAGATTTGTTTTTCCAAAGTATTTAGCCTCAACAGAAAATAAAGAATATTTAGAGTCAGACATAGTAGTTATTGGCATGATAAAAGTCAACCTCTCCAATTCATTTAAAAATTAGAGATACTTTCAAGATAAGAAAGAGAATGATGGCTTTGTTTTATTGACTATAACCAACAGTTTCATCATCACTATATCTTTGATTAGATTAGATTATTAGTTAGTTTAAGCCTCCCTATCCTCAACAATTGAGATCCAAAGAGAGGAAGGAAGAAGGCACCATTTAGTATGGAGATAAGGGAACGTGGAATCTATGCAGAAAGGGCATAGAAACAGTAAGATAAGAAAGAAGTTCATGAAACAAGATCGAAGTTGAAGAAGAAAGTAGTAGGTGTTGAAAAAACAGGACAGCAGTGAACCGAAACAAAGTTGGTCCGTAACAAAACAAAAACCTATGTTATTTTAACAAAAAGAAAACCTACTTAACCATTAGCTCGGGCCCTCACATAATCCCCCTGGGAGCGCTAATTCCCATAGATACAATAGTTGTATCCCCCTGAGGGGACACTATATCTTTGAAATTTTTGGTAATGATATGAAGTGAACATAGTACCAAATTTTCAGTGGTATGGTAATACGGCTTATAACTGCTATTCACCTTACTCTTTAGAAAAAAAAAAATTCATAAGCATTTCATCTACTTAAATCACCCTCTTAGCAATATTTAATCTGGGTTATTTTCCCTTGCAAACATTACAGCACCAAGACAGTGATGAGAATGTTGCAGCTTTCACCACTAACATTTTGACTGCAATTGACTTATCTGAAGTTCAATTTTTGACTCAAATTTAAAGTCAATTATAAAAAGTAATTTTAAAAACAGCAAACATTAACTGCATTGGGCCTTTATTTTGCTTTAATTAAGTATTTATGAAAATTGAATGTGACTACTGGTCAGTCAGCAGCATTGTGGAAATTCCCTCCAAGGGCACCAGTGGCACACTTTGCAGACAAGGTGATGAAGCACTAAGGGTTTTTAGAGTTTTTTCAGTATTTAAATGTCAAAAAAAAAGCTTAAACCAAATTTACAACAGCAAATTCTGCTGAAAACTTACAATTTATATGTTTCTACTGCTTTCTAATAGGCCAGTGCAATTAATATTTGAAATAAATGAGCTAGTTCAAACCTTAAACTTCTTGTGTGGTTCAGTACAGTCATGATGCACAATAAAGGTCAGAGCAAGAAATTCAGGGAATTTCCCTCATATAAAGATCTTGCCAAAAATAGCTGCATTTCTCATCTAAGAGGAAATAGTTAAGCAACAATTTTCATTTTAGAGCAAGCAGCCAATTTTAATTCAGAGTTCCATAGCTAGCCAAGTCCTTTGCTATGATGTATGGATGAAGTCACTTATTCAATTTAAGGAAATAATGGGAAAACTAAGCTTTGTGTCTTTTCTAAAGCACCGATGTACAGTGGCAATAATATGTAAATTTCTTTCTCCTGCATCTTTTATTAATTATACAGATATAATGTACATTGCATTATTTGTTCCCACCTGAATCCTTAAATTCATGAAGAAACATAAATGTATAGGATTAGATATTTATCATGATCTTGAAGATGGATTTCCTTATTTAGTATTAAACAATTCAAGTAACCAATACTGTCCAGTTGCACTAATGCATTAGAAAAAACATAAAATACTGAGTTATTTTTGAGGTTAACATTATTTATTGAATCTTATTTCTTGGAAGGAGTTGGTAAAATACATTCATTTATGTACCACATCCCAACTCTCAGTGATCTCTTTCAACTTGCTTTTCAGAAATTCAGCACAACCATTGAAAATATTGGCACAACAACCCTTGACTGTATTTGATGAAATGCAAAATATCTGTTTAACATCAATAAATTGGATAAGTTAAATTAAGGTTCTTTATATTTTTCAGAAGTGGCAGAAAAACAGCCAATGAAATGATGAGTAGCAATAAATTAATGAATAATCCAGATTTGAAAAAAATACTGCTGGAAAATGCATATATTAAAGAGCTTAATTTTAAAGACTAGCTAATGATGCTTTCCCTTTCATTGATACAAATATTTTGAAAATAATATCTGAACCTAATTCTCATTTGAAAATTTACCTATCTCCTTTTACTGATGAGGTTTCATGAACATTTATGAGAAATTAAATATATGGTGTAATTTTTGGATTATTCACGTCTTTACAATTAATGATCAGCAATGGAAATTTCATTTTTCCTTAAACAAAATTGATTCCATAGTTGTGGAATTACTGAAAATGTTACAAAATAAGATCAATATTGATTATGACATGCTCACAAATTAAAAATTTGGTTTCGAAAAATTGGTAGAACACATTTTAAGACATTCCACATGAGTGACATTTTGCTCTCTAATGCATAATTTTTGAGATTCAACAGATAATAACGCTCAGGTAGGAATAACAATATGTGGTCAGTTGTGGGGTTGCCGCATTGTTGGAACACGACCACTTTTTTTGTCAAAAAAACAGCAGCAATGGTTTGGCTAAGTTAAGGTAAGCTAATTTAAGATAGTTTTTTCAACTAATCGAACATTACCTAACCTATTGTAGTTTCAATACTGTATTACAGCATATTTACAGGTCTGTTGTTTATTATACACAACATTCTCATAACTTCATGGTTAAATAACTCAAAAATTACGCAACAGCAAGCGAAATGTAAACATTTTTAAATGTGCTTCTTAGGTAATACTTGAGGACCAAATTTTTAATTTTTGTGAGTGCATTAAATCAATATCAATTCCAAACAAATATATTATTCCATTTTCTACACTCAACACAAATGAGATTTACATTCCCAAACATCTACATTGATTACATTTGACATTAATATCCAATATGTTAAAATTTTGCAAGTCTATTCTCCACCTTAAATGAGCTTTAATTATTTCAGAAAATCATTTAGAAAAATTTATCACATTCCTATACATAAACAGACTACTCAAAAGATCACTTCCTCCTGCTTATTATGCTCGATCATTTTTGTACAAGTGTAAAACTTTGTTTACAACGTATCTTTATTTTTGTCGGATTAAGATGAAGAAGCATTAGAAATTCTATACAAAAAATCAAACAAAATGAGAATATATGCTAGGACAATCACATCAATTTCATTCAAAATTATCCTATAAATTAGGACACAAAAAGGTCAATATAGGGTTTAATGCGATCACGGAAATTGTGAAGTCCATTCCAAAGAATCACTAAAGAAACGCATTTAAAAACGTTTTACATAAATGACATTCTGCTCGCCGATGCTTAATTTTTGAATTATTCAACTTTGAAGTTATAGGAACATCGTATATAAAAGTGAAGGAACTGACAAGTAAATATGCAGTAATACGGTATTGACGTATCGATGGGTGAGGCTGGGTAGGTTATGTTTGGTTAATTAAATAAACTTACCTAAAATAACATAAAATAAACCTAAAATAGCTTACCTTAACTTACCCAAACCGACGCAATTTTTTCCCGCGCAAAAAGTGGGCGTGTCCCGCCAAGAATGTGGGCGTGTCCCGCCAAGAATGTGGGCGTGACCCAACGATGCGGCGACTAAGCAACCGACTATGTAATGTTATTCCTATCTGAACGTAATTACTGTCATTTCTCAAAAATTACGCATCAGCGAGCAGAACGTCATTCATGAAAAACGTTTTTAATTATGTCCATTTAGTGATTCTTGGGGACAGAATTTTAATTTTCTGTGATCGTATTAAACCCGATATTGACCCACAAAAATTCATAAGATTACAAGAAAAACAATATAGCTCAACAATAGGTTCTACGGATTTCTTTTTTTTTGTCAGTTTAGACAATTTTTACACCAGCACATTTAAGATTACTCAATACATACACATTACACAAAATTATTACCCATAGTTACAATATTTGTATCCCATTAAGGAATTTGTTACTATTAGACTCAAGAAAAAGTGAATAACAATGTTCTGACATAGAAAATAAATTGTGTGCAAGGCATCACACCTGAGCTTGAAACAAAAAATTAAAATTGAGTCCAAGGAAATTAAGCTAAATTACTAAAATCAATCTAAAATATCAGAAGATTTCATAAATTATATCTTTGAATAATGCCCTAATTGGTTTATTAATGTCTGAACTTGATACATAATGGAAAAAAAATTAATAATTTCATTAAGCAAAGTGAAACTCAAAATGGCTTAACTCGGGAGTTAGCCCCGTTGGTGAAATATTCGATAACTAAACCTCCCACTAGATGGCGCCNACGTGGCGCCACCTAGCGGCAGGTTTAGTTATTATAACCAACGGGGCTAACTCCCGAGAAACCCCCTCAAAATTTCTAACATCAAGTAGAAGTTTAAATCAATTTTGAATAATCCCTAAAACATAATACATATGAATCACTTCATGACAGATTGACAATTTTTGATAACCCAATTCACTAATTTTGGTCTATCAATCCAGGAATTGTACATTCAAAACTAATAGCACAAACTGAACATCCTGGGAATAATTATTATAAAAACCAAGGGTAAAAATTTACAAATAATTCCCATCACAAGCTCAAAGAACACATTGGGATCATGAGTATGTCTTTGTTTAAGTAAACTACCTTCCTTACATGAAATTTACACTTTCGACAAATTACAAAAATAACACATAATTGTTGATTTTTCATACGATAGTGTTCACCTCTTAAAATTCATAATTAAAACTAGGCTTGCACTTCAATCGCAGATATAAATTCAATCACTTCTTTTGCGCGGCTTTTGTTGGTCGTAATTAATTTACTTAAGGCTCTTCACCGAACAATGAACACACACGACGTTACAAATAAAATTTTAGTACATTAACATAAATCATCAGCACATCAACACACAAATGCCATTAAAAGCCTCCAACTTATTGACGCATCTATGAGAACAGTTAACAAAACCTATAAATTAGTTTATTGTTGGTAAGCGACTTGGTGCGGCCAGCAGTTCACAGGACTCGAAATTCAGCTGACGAGAGTCAACCGCTTTCAACTTATCTTTCAATCATTACTTTTGACAAGAAAACTAAATTTTCACTTCTTTAATGAAAAATAAGACAAAAATTTTTGGCAAACATCGCAAGTACACAACCAACTGTTAATAAGCTATGTATTTCATTTTTAGCCATGCACGTTTCGTATGAACCACACCGTCAAGTTAAAGCAATAGCGATACTACCAAGTAGAAGGCTGAGACCGCTGCTCGAGTTGCTAGACATCGCGGATCGATACCTAGTCAAACGAGAAACTTCATAGACAATGATTCATATTAAATTTTCTACTGACCAGTTTGTTATATAGATTTAATGAACTTATCACAGTAATTTTTAATTAAGAAGACTTCGACCAAAATACTGATAGATGCTTACTTTCAATCTGTTAAATGGAATTTAAAGGGCCGAAACTCTGGCTACAGCTGATTTCCGAACATCTGAAAAACTTAATAAATATATGTTTTGTAATATATATAAACACTAAAAACATGAAAATTTATAAACATGATGAGCTTCTTGATATGTAAAATTTTTTTTTCAAAAAAGGGTCACTCAATAGGAGATCTAGTTTTTTATGCGGACTTTGTTGCACATGTACGACTTGTTTCATGTATACTTATTCGCAAAATATAATAAAAAAAATACAGGTGTCCTGTTTTGACAAATATGTTCAATGTATATAAATTCAGTAATAAAACTGGGTGATCTGCACTTGATTGTCACAGTTTGAAATAAACTTTTACCTGGTCTCCGTATCGAACAAACATACAGTTTCGCAAGTTTGCACAAAACAAATTCATTTACAACATATTTCCCTTGCCATTTGTGCTCACGTAATGAAATGAAACAATTGATATTCTCGTCCCATGTCTTATAATCTAAAACCACAATATTCCCTACAATATACAATCAACTACATACACATCTGTTTTGCAAAATTCATGCTACCATTCTTCAAGCCATTTTGACACATCATCCTTTTTACTCATGTTTCTGGGAATTTTGAAACTGCCTGTCTTCCATGCCCCTGAAAAAATTCACAAAATACGATCATAAAATCTCCTTATTCATTAAAACTTTGCTAGATTTCAGGTAGATCCTGCTACGATATAACCTTTTTATTTATAATACGTTACCTGTCGGTTTATCTGTTCGCATTATTTTCAAGTGTCACAACTTTCGTTCCTGCTTGCCGGCTAAAAGAAGATCTAAGGTATTCTGATGAAGTCTAATTGCATTTTTATTCAAAACCATGCAATCATTGAAACACAGTGAAAATTCGGTGGATGCGAGTTATTTTTAAGCATCACTTTGCCACAATATTTTGATTTCATCTCGTGTACCAATGTCTGTATCCACACCGTGCCGTGTTATCAGCATTAATTAACTTCATACGTCTTTAGCTGTTGTTGCAATTAAACAAAAATTATTGAGAATTCTATTGTAAACTCGCTGTTATATAACAACACTCGTATTATGTTATAAAACACGCTGTCTCATTCGTAACGAGAAGATGTACGTCAATTGCATTTAAATATGCTTCTTCATTAGCTGCAATAGAAATCGTAGTATCATGAAGAAAGGGCGAGATATGACAGAGGCTGGCAAGAAAGATATCGTGAAAACGATTGCTAAAGGAACCCCTCTTAAATTGACAGCCAATTTAATTTGGCGTTTTGTCGATACAAACGTTACATTTTATAAAAAAATTTCTTTTCCTTCTGAACAACAAGGTAGTTATGACGTTATTTTCACTAGGTGCCAAAATCCTTCTTGGGGTCATTCATTTTTCCTTGTAGTGTTTTGTGGTTGCCCTAATGTTCTAATTACACAAGAAACAGAATTATTTTGTTCATCCTTTACGCAGTCCGAGCAAGATGCCCACCATTTTCAAATCTACATTGATTCATCATTCGTGCACATGGAACTGCAGCCTACAGGCGTATTCTAATTTGATGCTCACCGTATATCCTACTGGAATGAAATCAAACTATTTTCACATGTGATGTAAAACTAATTTCTATTCATTTTCACATGCAGGTAGCCCTACATCAAGTTGATGCCCTTCCAAAGCACTAATATAAATTGAGCATCAGACTTAAAATACTTTTGCCTCTCTGCTTCTCATCTTTAGTTGGTATAAACCCTTTTCCAGAAATTTCAAGTCTACGTGAAAATACACAGTAGGCGTATCACAATCTAAATCACGCGACAGGAAATATGTCAGTTGGTTCTATTTAATTCGCATTAGAAATTATGCTGACGACGTCGACATCAATTTCAAGAAGCCCAGCAAGCACTGACTGGTGCAGGTATTTCATCAGAGTGTGCATCTGGTCAAATGGCCGAAGGAATAAGTGAATATTTCAATCATACTTGGTTTTCTTATTGAAATCTTTCACATCGATAAGAATGAAGCAGCAGTTATCAAAATGTTTTTCAGATCTATAGATCATCGGCGCACTAAACTTGAACATTCTCTCTCGGGTGCAAGATTGCAAGACTCCAACATTTGTTTTGCACACTACATGTTGGAGCTCAGCTATAGTATTTCACAAGTGCTCGTCGTAGCCGTGTTGTTAAAGTACTCGCCTTCCGTGAAGGCGTCGAGAGTTCGAATCCCGGCGCTTATAGAAAAAAATACATTAATAAGGGAAAGTGATACATATAAATCCAAATAATGGAAAGATTGCCTTTATTTATTCAAAAAAAAGTCGAAACGATAATGAACAAATATAAAATAAAGCACTAAAGTCAAGGGCAAGAAGGTTTTGAATTCTTCGGAGCCAGACTTCCGGTAGACAGGCGGGCGTTTGACTTGCGGTCTGCCACCCAAGAGCCGTCATAGATAAGAAGCACCCGTGCTCTGTAAAGTTAGTTGCATTTAAGGTACAGTTTTAATTATAGGACTATAAGGTAAGATGTAGTTTTTAAGGTTTATAAGGCAAGTTATAGTTTATAGTTATATATATAAGGCAAGTTATGGTTTATAGTTATATATATATAAGGCAAGTTATAATTTATAGTTATATAAGTTTTTAGGAATGCATGGGGAGACGTCGTCCTAAGTACCCAGCTCACGGTATGGCAAGTAATTGGTCATTGATCTTATAGTCTACTGACATCCCAAGTACTCGTGAGCATCAGGACATGCCGGGAAGCGTAGTCAGGCGAGCGGACGTTGAGTGGTGCAGTAGCAAGGAAGGCGCCTCAGCCGCTCATCTTCCGTCGGTTCGGTCCTCGATGGAAGGGAAGGGAAGGGCAGCGAAGCTGACGGAAAGCCACCGGCGCCCCAGCGTTAGTTGCACGGGAGGCTCCGCGGTGATGTAGAGTGAATGTTGTCTAGGCTAGGTTTCGTAGCAGTATTAAAGTTGATGGAACAACCTTTCTGGTTGGAGGTTGAAGGTGATCTGCTGTGCTATGCAGATAATTTACGAGGTCATTTAGGCTTGGCGGAAAATGGTGTGNTTAATATTAATTATATTTAGTGATAATTACGTTTAATTACACTTGGTAATTATTTGATCGAGTATTTATCATATCTAGTATCTATTAAGTTCAGCATTTATTAAATTTTGTATTTAATATTAATTTAATTCCTTATATATCAAGTCTAGTATTCAGTAAATTTAGTATTTACAAACATTAATACTTATTAAACATAGTACCAAAAGTTTAGTTGATGAAAGAAATCTTAAAGTTAACGCGAAACTACTACAGGAAATCCTGTAAATTTTCTGTACAGCGCTGGGTGGCGACTTTCTCCGTTGGGTATATGGGAAAAACTCAAAGCATAAATCCACTCTACCCAGGTGTCTAAAATGAGTACCAGTCTTGACCGGAGGAAACCATCTTGGCGTTAGATATAAAGCGTTTGAAAAACCAATGTACGTGATTTGTATCACGCTTGATTGGAAATAAAGCAGCCTTAGATGCCGATTTTTGTTAGTTTGTTCTAGTGGTGGTTTACAGAATGCACCTAATAGCAAGCAAGGTACATCGTCTTCTGATCCTCTTGGGACTGAAATTTTAATTTCGAAAAGTTTCACATTGAATGGAAACTTATTTGCTGTTATAGATTTTTTTAAATTAAGCAATCAATAGATAAATTCAGTGCAACCACTTGTTTTGGATTACGGAAAACAAGTAATTTTAGTTAATTGGTACAAGTTTTTAAATTTATATTTCGGAAGCGTCACTTTCCCAGATCGAATCCTCAGAGACCGATAATTAGTTGGCTGGACGTCCATCTCCGCTTTTCTGGCAATAAATTTGCAATTATGATGTTCAGGAAACAATCAAGAATGTTATTACTAAGAAAAACTACTAACGCACGCTGTAGCATGAGAATTGTCAAAAGGAACACATGGCTATCTGTAACTACATTTGGAACTCTCATCTTAAATGGTTAGGTACCTAAACTTACTCAGCGGCCACAGTGGATCAAAAATGACGTGGATGATCAGAGTAGCAATCTTGGTATTGTGGATACTATAAAAGTTAACATCAAAATTTAACTGCCATAAAAGTCGCCCTTCATGTCTCAAAGGTTGCCTAAAAGGTTCCAGGATTTCAATTGAAAAATTATCGCCTGTCATGTAATCCGGGAACCGGTTGTTATCGTATTGTGTACGGATAAATACGTAGAAATGAATTTAATTTTGGCTCAACCTGCTTGGAAATATGGACGGAATTTTTATAGGGTTAACTGACACCCAACCTACTCGTGTGGCTGTTCCCATCTCCCGAAAAGCCTGACTGACCTCTTTTACATGCTCGACTCCCGATTTTCACTCAGTTCTCTCGAAGAGCCCAATGATTTTTTACTCAAAATTGCCATATTGCGTTTTCTCATGCAGTAGTGTCTTCTCCAGATTAGAATTATTTCTGCTATTAGAAGGTGGCCTTCTTCACTGTGTCTTCTTAACCCTCGAATTAGAGCGAAAGCTCAGGTTTTCACACACACTCGAGAACAAATTGATGGATACTTTTGCTGTTGGCTCAATCCTATTCTTTATCACCAGACCCCATTAATATTTAAACCTTCATAACCTCTTAAGTTTTTAATATCAATACATTTATTTATCACTCATGAGCATGAAACACATGAACTTCTGTTTATGCGAGTTCAAGGTTTTAAGATATACAAAGAAAAACAATATATAAAAATTTTACCCTACACATTTGGCAAAAAATACTGAAATATATATACACAGGGACTACGATTATTATTATCATGGGTTCAAGCTGGAGAATATAACTTACAATCAAACAAAACTCATTTTACAGTAACTGTTTCTCAAATTTTTCACATAGGGTAATTATAATGAGTTTACGAAATTGCGTGGAAAATTCTGCTGCATCTATTGTTTAACATGTCTTTCATTTGTTTTGCTCGGCAAGATCGTAATCAAGTCTTTATTTTTCAACGAAGAAGGAAAAATTAAAGAAACTAAAAACTACCACAGAAGTTTTGTAGGGGCCCGAGCTAATTTATATAATACCTAGATTTTGAGAAGTTACAAGTGATGATCATCAAGAAGTGTTAAAAGGCAAGTCTACATCCCTGCATGTCCCAAGCCAGAGGAGCATTACGTAGACCATTTCAAGAATATTTTTATGCTCTTTTATACGTATTTTTTAATGTCTATTTCTTTCATTTGCATCACAGGTTGTTGTTGACTGGTATAGACTAGTTGCTGTCTAGATGACTTGTTGCCACATTTAATCTAGACAACATGAGTTGAGTGTATGAGTACCCCGGTAACACAATTGTGGCATTGGTGATGCATTGTTAAAAAACAAACATCGGCATCCACGGATGCTTTATTTCCAATTGAAGCATGATGTTGCATCAGTATGATTGACGTCAATGTACTAAGTCACTGGGAGTGTGTTGAAAATGTTAAAAGATATTATTTGATAGTTTGAATTAACATATATTGGTCAATATTGATTTTAGGCTTTTCATGGAAATAAAAATTTCTGTTCCAAAGAATCACTAACGGAACACATTTAAAAACGTTTTACACAAATGACATTCTGCTTGCTGATGCATTATTTTTGAGTTATTCAACTTTGAAATTTTATGAATGTCGCATTTAAAAGTAAAGGAATGGACACGTATATTTGCTGTAATACGGTATTAACGTAACAATGGGTGAGGTTAGGGTAAGTTAAGTTGGGTTAGTTGAATAAACTAACCTAAAGTAACATAAATCAACCTTAAATAGCTTACCTTAACTTACACAAACCGAGGCTGTTAGTTTCCCGTCAAGAAGTGGGCGTGTCCCGCCAGAAAAGTGGGCGTCACCCAACAATGCGGCGACTCAGCAACCGACCCTATAATGTTATTCCTATCTGAATGTAATTATTGTTATATCTTGAAAGTAATGCATCAGCAAGCAGAATGTCATTCATGTAAAACGTTTTTAATTGTGTTTCTTTAGTGATTCTTTGGAACGGAATTTTTAATTTCCGTGAAAGGCCTAAAATCAATATTGACCCATATATTTTCAAAAGTAATTGATTATTGCAAAAGTCTACCTCTTACAAGCAGCCATTTTGTACAGCTCAATGTAGACTGAAAAACTTTTGTTGAATCAAGTATTCAAAAGATCAGAGCCATAGCTATTTATTAGATCTTATAATTTATACATTAGGCATGACCACTTGCCATTAACATAGCTGACTAAGTGACTGAAAAAATTAATATTTTGAGATCATAGTTATAAGTCTCCCATTCTTTTTGTAGTAAATTCTGAATCTTTGAAAAAAATAAAATCTAGTACGCTGTAATCTGGGTTGCATTTTGTATTCATTTTGTATTTTATTGTAATTGTTTATGTAATATGAAACCAGGATTAATGTTAAAGGAAAGCGTTCCCCTTTAGGACAGCTTTCTTCAATATTGAACTTAGAGCTATAAAATTTGGTGTACTGATAGGAAATGCAATTTGGAATAGTCTGCCTTCTATGAAATGTTGTGATTTTCAGTAAAGAAAACGAGATATTCATAGAAAACATGATTTTGGAGATGGGGTTTTGTCGTAGCCTTCTTTTCTTTTCAAATCAATTATACAGTTATTTCTACTTCATCAGTCGTTTCAAGGTTGACCTTCAAATTTACAGTTTATTTCAGCAGGATATATTAAACACAAATCTTAGTACGGCCATACATTTACTGTTTTAACGAAGGGTGAACACACATATGACAAGAGATTGATGAAACTAGCAAATATCGAGGATGATAAAATAATGGACAATCCCAAAGAACTTAACTTGGAGTACGCAGCAATGGTGACGAATTAAAGGTCTAGTAATTACGTTAAATCGGATATGTCGATATGAAGTTACACAGAGATTACGTAAACTCCCACTCAGAGTGCTGGCTGAGTTTTAAATTAACAAGTCAAAAGGTGGCACTAACAGACCTTTACAAGAGGAATTCTCGTACTATAATGATCCTACCCAACTGTCAACGCATGCTTAAATATCAGCAGCGACTGTTGCTGCTTCTGTAGATTTGTTGAGATGGTTAGTAGCGCTCAACCGTCAAAGGGTGCTGAGCACTTTTCTCTGTCGCCTTCCCTATGCTGAGCTTGCTTTTCTCGTTGACGTATTACCAACCGATCGGGCGTAAGGTCTACGTTCCGCCATTCACTCTTTTGGTGGTGAGCCGTTCACTCTTTTGGTGGTGGAATTTCACAGTTTGTACCTAAGTACATAACATTTCAAAATGCATCTCCTCCTACAGATTTCAAGCAGACTAATGACTTTGGTATCATTGGATGCAATAAAACGTGGGCATTCCAAAAACTTAATTGGAATTCTTCAAACTCATAGTTTGAATAAAAAAACACAAAAATTCCAGGGCATGTGTTTTTTGTAAAATTTTGCACTCTACAACAAAACAACTTTTTATCAAAAATGAATTTAAAATTTCTATTAAAGTTTTTCAAATGCTCACGTTTTTCTGCATCCAATGATATCAAAATCATTACTATAGCTCAAAAAGTGTAGGAGGAGATGTGTTTTGAAGCCCCACATTCCGATCCTCTCAAAAAGGTAAACAAAGAAACGTAAACAATCTAAATTTTTCTTTATTATTATTGGTTGGATCAGCTAGGACCCTTGAAATTATGATACAGTATTAAAGAGACATAGAAGACATGGCATAGCAACGTCGTGCCATAAAGAAAGTACCAAGGGGGAGGTTGAACATGATAAAATATCACTTCCCCTCCCCTTCCCCCCATACTTCAAGCCCCCGTAGCGGGCGAAGGAGTGAACGTACGAACCTGATTTTTTCACAGGCTGTAACTTATATCTTATCCTTCCTATGCAGCAGCTAAAGTCAATATCTCTAGAAAATTTGAAATTCTGGGGGTACGCTTCCCTTAAGGAGAAGCTACTATTCAATTTTCATATTTTTCTTGCTTGTATCATGGTAATTATATCAAAATAAAGAACTTTTCTTCTATGCACTTTTTAGGTCAAATGAGTGTATAACAAGTTATAGCGGTATGTTAATTTTTGTCTTTAATGGTTGGAATGCGCTCGAATAAATGTTGAATGGTCATTGAGGAGAAGATGGTAATCGATTCACAAATTTCAACGCTTGAATAGCTATTGGTTATTAAATCGGAAAAATTTTCTTTGGGCACTTTTTGTTGCAAATAAATATTGAACGAGTTATTGTGGTAATTATCTGCTATATATAACTGTTAAAACTGGAAACCTAACAATCATTTGAGCGCGTCGGACGGGAGAGTCCATTGTAGTCTTCTCCTAAGAATTTCTTTCCGCTACAAACACGAGAGTTGCGTTAAGTAACGTACTGCCATAACTCGTTAAACTCATTTACCTCAAAAAGTGTATAGAAGAAAAGTTGTTCATTTCAAAATAATTACCATGACACAGGCAACAAAATTTCAAAAATTGATTAGTAGCATCTTCTTAACATTTATCTAAACTAGAATAGCATTATTGAATAATTTATCTTTTCAATTTGACTAGTTTCAATTTACTTGTATGAATTTTTAGTTAAATTTTTTTCAAAAATGACTGATTAAATTATATTAATTAATAGAACTTAATGTATTGAATATGCTTCTATGAATATGTTTCAATATTATTGAATATGTTTCAATATGCTTCTTCTCCCACAGTTTTTGAGCTATATTAAAGATCTAGGTATTTTTGGATGCAGAAAGATGTAGACATTTCAAAAAATTTAAATGCTTTCCTCAAAATTTCCAGTGTTTATAAAAAAAATGAAAAAATTGGGAGAAAACTCTATTTTGGAAAAAATGCTAATGTATGACGTCATAGCTTTTGAACAAAATTAATTTTGCAAAGCCATTTCAAGTTTTTGAAAAGCCCTTGTCTTTTTGCATCCAATGATACTAAAATCATCACTGGAGCTGAAAAACTGTAGGAGAAAAAGCATTTTGAAACCCCAAAGTCCATTGTTTACATTGTAAGCAAAAGAAAGAAACCTAAACAATTTTAATTAAAAATTTTGGTTCAGGTTAGACCTCTGAAATCATTATAGAGTAATACAGAGACATAGGAAAGGGCATAGCAATGTCGCGCCATGAAGAAAGTGCCAAGGGGGAAGTGTAACATGATAAAATACCACTTCCCCCTCCCCCCCCATTCTTCAAACCCCTGTAGCGGGCGAACGAGTGAACATACAAGTCTCATTTTTTCACAGGATGCACCTTACCTTCTACACTTCCAACTGCAGCAATAATCCATATTTCTCCAGTGGTCTCAAAATCCTGCTATCCTATGGGGGATGCTGTCCTTCACTATTGTTTTTGTTAAACCTCCCTGTATCTATTTCTATTACAATATGTACTCCCATTTCAGACCATACCACAGTTGATTAGATTCTAAATACCTAAAAAATTTAGGAATAAATTAAGTGCTATAGAAGAAATTCATTTTAGTGCAAATGTATTTATTTGTGCTTTTAAAATTGTGTTTCTATTGTGCTTTTATTTAAAAACAAAACACTAAAAATGACAATATTTTTCAAATTCAATCTATGTCTTAAATCAATTTAGGAATAACATTTAAACGTCCAGTAAATGTGAAGGAGAGAACAATAATCAATTTTCCAATTTTTGGTGTTTGAATATAGGTAATTAGATTGAAATTTTGTGCAAAATTGGATTGAAATTTTGTTGCCTGTTTCATGGTAATTATTTTGAAATAAACCATTTTTCTTCTTTGCACTTTCCATAGCAAATGAGTATTTAATGAGTTATAGCAGTGACATAATGTAACATAACTGAACTAATGTAACCTAACCCAACAAAACCTAACATAACCAAAAGTAACCTAATGTAACCTAACATAACCTAAAGTAACCTAACGTAACGTAATCTAATCTAACGTAACTTAACGTAACAATCATTCAAACGCATTACAGTTGTCAAAACGGAGAGTCCATTAGAGTTCTCCCCTAATTTTGGAGAGTCCATTGGGATCTTCCCCTCAAAATGATTTTTTCCGCGCTTGAAAGAATAGATTACGGTAAGTAACCTACCGCTATAACTCGTTAAATTCTCATTTGCGACAGATAGTGCATAAAAGAAAAATTGTTTATTTCAATCTTAACAATATTCAAGTACCAAAAATTGGATAATCAATTATTGTCCTCTCCTTCACAAATACCAAACTTACCCATAAAATTTAAGAACTGTACAACAATCTACTGAGGCTCTTACTGCCTAAAATATCTGACAGCTGACAATGCTCTGAGATGAAAATATTGTTGCCTGTGATAACAGAGTAACACAGTTGTAACATAATATATGGTTTGCTGAATTAGAACTATCTCTAATGCTGTGTGATATTGAATTTCACTTGAACCAACATGATATGGAACAAAATTTTTCCTCATAGCATAGGCAATAGTTAAAGGATTTTTAGGCTTGTCTATTCTATGACATGGGGACTAGTGTCCCCAGGAATTGGTACTGTTGATATTCAGCTATGGATAGGCCTTTAGAACTTCAATCACGTTGTTTTCATGCCTTCTTTATTGTCTCTGCTTTGTCTTTTCTTCCTTTTCTGTCTTAACTTGTGGTTTCAATGTACAGGCTATTCTGTGTAGAGACATCATGTGCATTGATTCCTCATTTTCTACAGTTCATATTTAATTGTCCGTTTTCTTCACTTTTTTGGTGATACTATGGTTACAGCATTGGCAAAAAATTCTGGTGATGCTTATTTTATATTTTAATGAAAGCTAACTTCTCTACATTCAGCAGCTTCCAGACATCAAGCAAAACATAGCAGACTTCACTGTTGGCACAAAGAGCAAGATTACAGGAGCCCATGTTGTGCTGCTGGTTTGGAACTTCATGTATACAATTGTTACCATGATATCCAAACATTGGACAAGTCTGGTAAAAGCATCAATTGTGTACAATTGATCAATCTCAGAGTTTACAATTGTTGTTTGTATAATGTTTCCTTCCGTTTAATTACTGCCAACACACTAACGGCAGCCAGCTTTTTTCTTCCTCAGCAGTCTTCAAGGCCAGCAATTATGGTTCTATTGATCTTGTACTACCCTTCATGGCAACAACCCATCAATGCTGGCATTCATTTCTGGTGACCCAAAATTAGGGAAATTCTTTTATGTTATAAAAAAAAGCCAAATTTAACTTCAGAGCAAATTTATACCAAGAAATATCTAAAATTCAGCCTGACCTCATGTAAGGACACTTGATAGAAGAGGGGTCATAATGATAACTCAATCAATAAATATATATTATTTGGTATGATAACTCTGGAAACATTCTATGCAAAGTGCATATTTTACCCAGTAAGTATGAGGCTTAGCTCCACAAAGCTTGTTCTGACATTGCCTCTGTTTTTTTCTATTGTACGTATTGGGAGCAATTTGGTCACAACAAACATCTATGATAGGATTTGGTGGATTCCTGCTGGGGGTACAGAAGTTCCTCTCCAGGTAAGCTCAGCAAACATATCTGCAAAAATCCTTTCTTGATAGGCAATTTTTCTTATTGACTTGCTTGTGAAGAATCCAAGCATCCTTTATTGCCATTTCAAAGAAGCAAAACACAAAAGGCCAATACCATCTTTTTGCTTGTATGGAGATAGAGAACATTCTAATCAACCAGCCCTAAATGTCAACTTTTCAAACATACTTTGAGTAATTGGTTGCTACTTGTGATCTTTTGACAGCACCCCTCTGCTTTCTCCTGGTAGCCATTGGCTGACAACTGATTGTGGCTCAACATTATCAAAGTTAATCTTCTACTACTGTTATTCTATTTTAGAATTGAAACTTATTGAGCCCCTTCAAATCTAAAGTTAAATGATCCTTTCCCAATTTTCTTCAGAGCAAAATCTTTGATGAGTAAACCGCTCATTTTTTTCCGATTTTTGAACAGCCTGATTTTTCCTCATGGTATCTGTTGTTGCAATATTTCTATTCCATAGATCTATGTACAGCAGAAAGGAAAAAAAAAATATAAAAATATTGAGGATGCAGTGCTGCTCAGGAATTCAACCACGCGAAAGCCAAGACAAAAACTCTGATTCTGTTTTCTGTTTCTTGTTTTCCACAGTTGAGATTAACAGTATAGCAATAGCCTGATTTTGGGTTATTGCCCAAGTTAGGAAAAAATTACCAGAATTCAACAAATCAAAATAATTGTAAAATCTCTCCAAATTTTCTATAGATAATATACATAGCTACAGTAGCTACCTAGAAAATATGTTGCCAGTTCTGTAACTTCAAAAATGTGGGAGGACATAAATTTTCTGTAATGCCCTTTTTTTTTTTTAGAAAAATAAATTATCTAATAAAATTATAGAAAAATGTGCAAGTCAAAAAATTGTTCCATTTTACACCTTTGATAAAATTTCAGAAAAATCCATCAGGAAATAACTAACTTTTTACTGATCCAGACTGTCCCCTTAAATATGTGCACTGGCCCTTAATTATGTATGGTTAGGTTGTGGAAAAGTTACCTGCAACAATTAGTCAATTTATCTTCAAACTAAATACCACCACAGCTGCATTCTACAGAACTTGTTCCTTGAACATCAAAATAGGAATATCTTGGAACCGTGTTTTCCGTTTCTACATTGCTATGTCTTATTTTGATACTTGAAGCCACAGTTTTTGTAGTGACTGCTCTGCATTGTGAAAAGGTTAAAGGATAATTCAATAGATGATGATTTCATCTGAATAAAAATTTAAAAGTAGCCTCTTTGTAAATATGTAGTAATAAACTTTTGAAATTAGGCCTTGTTTTAATCTCCTAAAAAGCATAATTTATTAGTTCTTGTACAGGAAAAAAGAATACATAATTTCAGGTTCTTGACAACTGTTATATCTATTAGAATTGGTTCTCCTAGGAAGGAAATGTGAGGTCCTGAACTAAAGTTAGATAGCCCTTCCTGTTCTTTGAAAAGAGCTTTTGTTTAGTTTCTGAACATTTTTTTGTTCAGTGTTTTTTTCAGTACCTCTTTCATCTTCAACTTTAATATTAGAGTATAAACTTATGTCCTAAATTGCTGTTTCTATGCATCAGGGATCTTGTGTGGGAACACACCTCATGCATTGCTTTGCTATTTCCTCAACTCTAGATTAAATGGTGCCTGTCCTCCTTCCTCTTCTTGGTACACCTTTGTGTTTAAGGAAGATTAAACCAACTAATCTAATCTTATCTTCTTAGTGAAGTATCAAAATTGGTGTTTGACCTTTGATATTTGAGGCTAATTTTTATATTTTCATGGTTTTTTGTGTAAATGGGGCATTGACCGAGTAGCAAAATGCAGCAGCCCAAAGTTACTGTGTTGCGGATTCTCACAAGACATACACCTCTAAATGAAACTGAAAATACTTCATATAGGTACCTAAATTGTCAATTTTATTATCAATTATCAATAGGTATCAATTTTATTGTTATACTTGCAATTTTTAATATGAGTAAATGTTTTATACGGTATTTTTAGTTCTGTTCTTTATACCTAAATTGTCATTTTTGCATAGCAATTTAGCTTAATAGCCTAATCTATATGTGTACTTTATGGCCATTAAAGTTTAAAGCAATGTCTGTCACTGCTAATCAAGTTGCTAAATTTTTGGAATATATTCAGAAATCAGTTTCTGAGTTTGAGTTTCTAATCTGTTACCCAAATGTATTTTGAAAATCAAGGATATTACAGTAGAGATTATTCATCTTTCTTGCTGGATCGGTTTTATCAGCATCAAAATATCTTGATATTTTTGCCTTAGGCATTTGACTAACTTATCAAATCTCCCATATAATACTGGAAAGAAAATCAATTTCTGTTACTGAAACAGGTAACTAAGGATTTTGCCATTTAAAAACTAAAACAATTTAAACAATTTTAAACAATTTATTTACCACAGGTGAAACAGAGGTAGAATGATTCTTAAGGCTAGTACAATGGTCAAACTAGAGTATAGC